>SKCR01023760.1:0-449870 GCA_019454045.1 Zanthoxylum bungeanum
TGACAATCTCAAATAATGACTATCAATGCAATTTTTACGTAACTTGTAACCATTACAACATTGATTGAACCATATATCTCAGACCTGACTGATGAGTGGACCCAATAAACCTAGTGACTGCCATCAGTATCTATCCTCTCGAGCTCGTCCTCAGAGTAGACCTGCAAAACAAAAAACACGGGAGAATGGAGGGGGGGTTAGATCGTTTGAACAAACTAGTGAGAGGACAGTTTAAAACGGGAACTAAAATGCTTTATGAAAAATTTATTGTTCTGAAATCGAAATCATCTCAAGAAAGCTAAATTTTTCTGAAAACTTTTTTCTTGTCTGAAAACAAATCTCTTTATGTAAAATGTTTCTAGAAACTTCTTTCTTTCTGTAAAACTTTGATATCTCTCATAAAACTAATTCTTAGAAAACTCTTTCATAAAACTGTCATTCGGAAAAATCACATCTGAAAAACAAATGACGTGTGTGGGCGTTACGTATCGTCATCTCCCCACACGCCTAAGTAGTGCCTTGGGGTGTTACATATCATCATCCATCAAGTCACTAAATTAGAGAGCTAATCAATGCTGTCATCCTGGCCCTGAAACTAGGATCTATGGGCGTTACGTATCGCAGTCCCCTTAGTCCTGAAACTACATGTGCACATGTCTCTGTATCTGTCAATTCCATAATCCGTTAATTCCAAAATCCGCCAATTCTAAAATCTCTGAGATTGGGTTTTTCCCCCAATCTACAAAGAATATCATAAAAGAACTGTTATCAAAATATCAAAGAACATTAGCATTTCTCAACTGATCTGAAAACAGTTTTAAACTTATCAAAATATTTCAATAATTTTAGCATCATCTCAAGTATAACTTAGATACCATCAAATTCACATTACTTTATAAAATCAAGAAAGTATTATGAAAGAAAGTATCCACTAACATATTTGGAAATTGACTGGCACTACTTCATAGTGTCGAAGAAAGTTGCGGTTTCTGCCAATAGTCTATAATCGATAAACTTTATTAGAACATAAGTTGTGAGATATACTTCCGATCAATAAATAAAATATGCAATACATGAATACTTAACTTCGCTGAGTTACTAACTTATAAGCATGATTTTTGAATTTTTACGGGCTAAAATTTGGAGTTACACAGGTATGGGAGTGAGAATTTAGATTCTACTAGTCGCTAAGAATTCATTGCCCAATCATCTAAGTTTGAAAATTCACTATAATTAATTGGGAATAAATCTGAAGCTAAAATTTTAATAGAATGGTATTTAATGTATCTAGTTTATGTTAGTTTTTACGGATCTCAATTCTAATTTCAAAAACTTAAGTTATGAATCGAAGTTCAGGGACTGTCCAAATTAAACACTGGGTGCAGGGGCAGCAGATCGCCCGATTTCCAAAATTCGATCCGACCTCATCTTAAATCTAAAAATTCTGAATTTTGGATATGTTACTCCCCTATGTGTCTAGTTTACCCAAAAATTTATGCTTCATTAATCGGACATCACAAACTTACTTAAAAGTAATTCTTTATAGCCTCTCCGGAAAGCTTCCTAAACCAACACTGCTACTTAACTTTCTTATTTCGCCTACTCATCTAATTCCTTCAATCCAAAAACCCTCCAATAGAATTTTCATTATTTTAAACACCCTTTATAACATACGAGTTATGTTATTTTAAGGGACTAATATTTAATTTAAATCTAGATTAATTATTGACAAATTTTGTTACCGCTTATATGACTAGTTTTATTTATTTGACATAATTGAGTACCTAACTGGACTTGTTATAGACAAATATTATCACCGCTTTTATGGTTAGTTTTATATGTTTTGGCATAATTAATTCCTAAAATAAATTAACTAGATAATAATGACAATTTATATATTATAAAAAGTAATAATTATAAATTTGAAATATTAAAAGTGGATCCTCTAGCCCCCAATATTTTAATTTATTATTGCAGTTCAATTGCCAATCACTTCAAATAATTCAATCTTTTTCTTTTCAATCGAATTATTATTTTATTTTGTTAAATTTATTCCCCGTGGATCGACCCCAAACTTACCGGGTTATTTTATTACTTCGACACTCTTACTTGGGAGCAAAGAACCATTTTGTGAGTGTGTCAACTGATTTGGAAGTTGTTCTAGATATAAACAAACCATTGCCATTTTATTGTGATAATAGTGGTGTAGTGGCTAATTCCAAAGAACCGAGAAGCCACAAGAGATCAAAACATATTGAGAGGAAATATCATATGATTAGGGACATAGTCCAACGCGGAGATATGGCTTTTTTGAAGATTCCATCTGTAGAGAATCTAGCCGATTTTTTACCAAGACGCTGTCCGCAAAGAGTTTTGAGTGGCATCTAGAAGGATTGAGGCTAAGAGACATGTCTCATTTGCTTTAAGGTAACTGAGAGTTTGTTGGGATTTTTATGCTCAACAAACAAATGTGTTCAAAACATGATTGATTGATAAATTTATGATTCAATTTTATTCCATGTATGCATTTTGATTTGCTTTATAAAATTCATGAAAATTTCGTGATTATTTATGTAGCTTTAAATTAAATATATATGTCTATGTAAAATGTTATATACATAGATGTATAGATAAAATTTAAAAGAGTAATAATCAAAATTTGTCAATGACTATGATTTGAAGTTGGGAATCTTAAAAATCCAAAGTCATAAATACAGTTCATTCCATTATGAATGATCTAGTTCTATCGAGACTATAATATGTAGAGACATAAAAATGAATGTATTTTATATGATAAGATTATACTGGAAAAGACCAGATGAAATTAAAAAGTTCTAATAATTTTCGTTAAATAAAGAACATCAATTTTATCATAAGGATGGCCATATATGTGATGATATTAATTCATTGTATTTAACAGACTCTTATATCATTTTAATATATTCTTTAATTTCCTAGGTATGATTTTGTATTCGTTACATTTCGTAAGCCTTATATTTTGGGAATGAATTGATTGAATAGTTGGGAATGAATTGATTGAATAGTTGGGAATGCTAACCTGATACGACAGAACTGTTCTTAAGATTCACTAATTTGTTGGTTGAAGACCTAAATAATTAGCGCGTAAATTCATAGTAGTTATGAATTAATTGTTCACCTGAGAACTAATGGAAGTCAATGATAAATATGTAATTGGAGAGATTAACATATTTTATACCTAACTCATTTATGAATTTTTTATGGAGAATCATTACATAGGTAATGACTATATCAATGAACGAATACTTTGAGTAATTAATTTTATAATTCTGAGAGTGCAATTCTGGGTATTTAGTGGAGTTACTCTAGAATTAATAATTTTATTTGATTAATAAAAAAGTATATAATTAATCAACGGAATTGTTGAAACTCAGAATTATAGGTCCATCAGTCCCTTCGTCGTCTTCTATCACTGGTCGAACGATTATAATTACGAAGAAAAATAATTATGAATTATTTTACACTCTAATTATTCCATATAACTCTTGTTTAGAAATTATGACAAAAGTTGTCATAATATATATTTATCAATTGATAATGTATCTATTTATTAATTTATGTAATTAATTTGATTAATTAAATTATAATTAAATGAGATAATATTTTCAAAAGTTGAAAATTTAAAAATCATTTTTTTGATAATTAGAAAATTAATATTTGATTAATTAAATATTAATAAGATTATATTTTATTCAAAAGTTGAAATTATGATAAAAGAATTTGAAATATAAAATATTAAAATTATTTCATAAATTAAAAGATAAATATCAAATCATTTTATCTTTCAAAGGGATAAAAGATAAATTGATTTTGGTTTGTTTTGTTTTGTTTTTTGACATAAAGAAAAGCAAAAAGCCATCCATGGGAGAACAAAAGAAGTGGAAAAACATGTGCCGGAGATGAAGTGATAAAACGAAGAAAATGTTATTCAAAGAATCATGATTTAAAGATATTCAGATGTATATCTATATTTTATTCTTAAGAACTTAATAATTAATTTTATATTATTAATGTACTAGAAAATATATAATTAATTTTTCAGTATCATGAAACAATTTTTTTTTATTATAAATATATTTCCACTGCATATAAATTCCGAAAACTAATTTTCTATTGCCATCAAAATGAGAATAATTGGTGGGTTTCGTTAGGTGAAACGCAATAATCAAATGATTTCACCATACCCCCCATAAAAAAAAGGGTCATGGTAATTGGTAAGCTTCTTTATTCTTCTCCATTTCTCTTTCATTCAATTCAACTGAAAATCTCTGAATGAGAGAGAGAGAGATGTGCCCATTAAGGCTGATTCTCATATTCCTTTCTGCCACTCTCGCCGGTTTTTTCGTCATCAGAAACCTCAAATCTCAACAACCTCCCGACGATGTTTTCGACGCCGACGAGAACACCGACAACAATTCGACGACCCAGCACTCCTCCTCCTCCAAGGTCTCTAAAACTTTTCTAGGGTTTCTTTAATTTTCTTTTCTGGCTTGATGGATAAATTGTGTTTTAATGCTGACACGTGGCAGGTTCGGATAGCTCTGGAATCGGGCTTTTGGACATTTCTTGACATGGCAAGTGGTAAATATTTGTGGAGGCATTTGGGTTCTTCTTCAAAGCGTTCTCCTTTTTGATTTTTAGCTATTGTTGTCGTCGTCGTCGGTGTTGTAAATCCTAAAATGAAATATCTGTATCACTGAATTTGCACGAACTATTTTTTCTATTTTTTTTTTTCATTTGAAGGGTTTCCACGATTTGTATGCAATTAGCAATTAGCAGCAATTGCATCTTTTATCAAAGCTATTATGTGATAGACAGCAGTGTCGGCAAAACGAAAATGATAAAGTGAATGAATTAATTGGTATTATTGTTTTGTGTGATTGCCTATTTATGCTTGAATCTCGTATAAATCAATAGATGGTGATGTTAATGCATCAAGGCTTGGCGGAATGGTTTCCCAGCTGACTTCTCTGGCTGGCCGCCCATGTTCGAACCTTGGGAGTACGTGGGCTCTGCCCATCTCCTACTTAATAGATAAAAATATGGTGATGCTGAATATTTATAGAATTAACCTGGGGAATCTTTTCCATGCCTTTGTCTTTCTTGCTAGAGCTTAGTTTTATCTAGATTATTTTCGTTGGTGTTGTGCCTCGTATGTTGTATGTGGCAATAGTTTCAGTACTTGTAATGTGCTGATCATTCCACAAGTTATGGGTGTCGAAAAGTTACACTTTTGTTTATAACTCAAGTAGCAGTTGTACAATGATATTAATACTCGTATGAATGTTTTTTACTCACAACTCACTTAACACTCTTCTACTCACTAGCTAGATTATCTCACTTCTATCTTGGCTACATCAATGCCTGTTTATGCTTATTTATATTAGTTGGTGTCAATTTTATAACTGATTTTGCTGGCTCATGATTATTACAATGTTATTAAAGTCGAATTGATGCCAAAAACTTCTAGCATTGACTGGTTTGTGGAGACGAAGACATATTGGCTAGGAGAATATGGAGATAAGCTGAGAAAATTTGACAGACAGAGAAGGCAGTGCTATTTATCTTAAATTGCATTCTATTTTTTAAATATATAAATCTGGTAACTGAGGCATTTCTGAAAGCTTTATTTACAGTGGCCAGTGGGTGATTTTCCTGTTACATGCCATATATTTTAATCTCTCTATGTATGGTGACATTTATAAAGGGACGTGGAATGGAATTTCGCTACTGTCCAGGATGTAGGAGATCCTGTTGTGCATTCGGTGTATCTTGTAATAATTGTATATATGTGTATAAGCATATATTTGTTGTTACTGGTCATCTGTGTCTCATGTTTCGACTTCTAGTCCTTCTACTGGGGTTTAGACGAAACAGCTCTCTCGTATAAGTTTGAGATGTCAGGTTTTCTTTGATTCATCAATGACCTCTTTACTCCCCTTTCGGTTACCTGAAATTGTCCGTTTTGTAGGTTGTAAAATCAAAGAATGGAATCACATAGAGTTTCACATTCTTAATTTAGTCTGAGAACGGAATACCCATGCTTCTTGTTCTGTGCTGTAACTGGGTAGCCTTACCCAGTTTGAGAATCTGCTAGCATTTTTCTAGATTCTCAATTGGTAAGTACTCAAGATGCCCCCAAGGGGCGTGGCTTGGTGGTGAAGAGATCGGGATCTCACCTTGAGGTATTGGGTTTGAATCCAGGGAGTGCGTTTTGTTGATGATGTTTTTTGTGACAAAGTAAAGCAAGGGCAGAGATGAAATTTCTCATTTTAGAGGGGAATGTAGAGGGTATTGGTTACTCCTCGGCCAGACATGGTTTTCGGATCCGGTTTCCCGAATATGGCCGACCAGAGGACACAGCATGGTGCAAGTCTTAGAGGCCGACAACATCAGAATTGAGACCGACCACTTTAGCCCGGTAGCTCGGTTCAGTTCTACTTTTCCTCCTGGATCGGGATGATGAGTTCGGATATTTTGGGTCAGGTCGGGAGTAGTTGGGGTAGTTCGACACACGGTTTGGTCGTGCTCATGAAGCCCGATGTATGATCAAAACCGTTTGGACTTTTCTCCTTGACATATACTATCGTACGAGAGACCTTTACAGGCTGTCATCATTAATGTTAAAGTGTGGTAGTGTATGAAACGACATGATGTGACAGGAAATCAGATGATATGTTTGCTTTCGGCGAGGCAGTTGGGGCAGAGAGCCCGTCAATTCACCGAAAATCCGCATGGCTGACGTCAATGAGATATGAGACTAGTGTTGTATTTTCCTTAGTATATAAAGAGAGGGTAATCTCATTTGTAAGGGTTAGCAAAAGTTTCGTAAAAAGCATTACTTGTAAAAACACTACAAAAGACAAACAGCTCGGTTACATTAGACCACCCCTTGAAAAGAGGTCGGCCGAGCTAGTTTTGGTAATAAAATCAACACACTACTTTGTACCTGTGGACGTAGGTTGGATTTATTCCGCCGAACCACGTAAACCCTCTCGTCGATTTTGTGTTTATCTTGTCTTTAGCTAAATTTGCTTTTGGTCCCCATAACCAAACAAATTCACGGTTGAAGGAGGATTGTCCCGAGAGTGTTATCCTGAAACTGCCTCTGGAACGAAAATCACCCGTCAACACGTTTATTGTAAGAGCCTGGGACAATCGGGCGTTTCACCTGCTCCGCTTAAACTCGGAATGGATGGTTTGGCGATGGCGTTTCTAACGATTTCAAAAAAAATGCCGAGGATAATGTTTATGAAGGACTGCTGCTTTATCCTGGTTATGAGCGCTGTAGAATATTATGAAAATGATTGCAGATGGTGAGATATTATAGAACATGTTAGATTCTCAGCAGTGTTCGCGCCTGGGCGGCGCTTTTTCGCTCGTCGCGGTTCAGTCGTGGTGATTACCACGAAATCGATGGTGGTAATCACGCGGCTGAGTGGTTGGCATGAAATCGGTGCCTAGGCGCTGATTTCGCAACCACTCGATCATGTAGGCGTCGATACACGGCCGCCACTCGGCCTTGTAGGCGTCGATACACGGCCGTCATTTGGCCGTGTATCAGCGTTGCTTTTGGGGGGGGACCAAAACGTCGCCATTTTTTGGCTTGGTTTATATTAAAAAAAATCTCTCGCCCAGTTCTCTTCTGCGATCAGCTCTACTCTTCTCTCTACCCTTGCTCTCTCTCTTCTGATCTTCTCATCACGTTCACATCACGGTAAGGTTTTTTTTTTTTTTTTTTTTATTCCAACAGAAAGTCAGAATTAAAATGGTTCATCCCCTATTTTCTTAATTTTATTAATTTGACCTAAAATCATATTACCCTAAAGGCCTAAATATAAATTGAGTAATTTTTTTTTGTTAGTTAATTGTTAATAAGTAATTGATTAGCTATTAGTATTTAGTAATAATTACTAATTAAATTAGTTTATAAACTATAAAGAAAGATAAAAGTAAATAAATTTTAGGGTTTATGGTGATATTAAATAATTAGCTATTACTTGGGCATATTAATTAATAATTAATAACTAATTAGCTATTAGTATTATTTATTAGTAATTACTAATTAAATTAATTGATTCATTCTTAGTAGGACATGACTTCTTCTTCCGCGACCTTTAATTCGGAGTGTAGTCTTATTCTTAAATAGAATTCAAATGATGTTGGATGAGAGTATGAAGCTTTAGTGGATTCGAATAACTTGGATAAAGTTAAATGCAAGTTATGTTCAAAAAATTTTTCTGGGGGAGTTTACAGAATGAAAGAACGTATTGGGCATATATCGGGGAATGTTGCAAAATGTCCAAAGTCAAGTAAAGATGATCAGAAGAAGTGTAGGCAAGCCATTTTAGAGGCAATGAATAATAAAAAAAAGTATGTGAGTGAGATAAGGCGGAGAGTTAATATTGGGGGTGATGAAGAAGATGAAATTCGTGAAATAAAAGAATGGTTAGATTCAATACCCCATCGGTATCGCGACCCTTTGGATAGGTGTACAGTGGTAACCCCTCATGATTTTTCAGTTAGTGATGGTAAAACAATACGGCAACAAAATATTAATGAAACACTTTTTAAAGAAAAGACACATAAGGTGAAGCGATTTGTTGCTAAGTGGATTTATGAATCCGATATTCCATTCAATGCCATTTACAATGATAGCTGGATAGCGATGATGAAGGCAGTTGATCAATTTGGATCGGGTTTCAGAGGTCTTGGCCAATATTAATTAAGAGAGCCATTATTGAAAGAGGAAGTTGAAAGCGTTAAAGTTTTTCTACAACAACATGATAAGGAGTGGAAGGAGAACGAGTATTCGATCATGACAGATGCTTGGAGTGATAGAAAAATGAGAAGTATAATGAATTTGTGTGTTAATTTCACAACATGTACCACTTTATTTTCTTCCAAGGAAAGTTCTGATGTGGCGCATACCGCTGAGCATATTTTTGAGTATGTTATTAAGGGTATTGAACAAGTGGTGATAGAAAATATGGTTCAAGTGGTAATCGACAATGCCTCAAATAATATGGCCGCGACAAAGTTGTTGAAGGCGAAGATGCCAAATTTTTTTGGAGTTCATGTGTTACTCACACCATAAATCTCATGCTTGAAAGTATTGGGAAATTGCTGATGTATAAAAAAATCATTGATAGTGCCAAGGCATTCACTTTTTTATGTATGTCTATCACAAGACTTTGTCCATGATTAGATCTTTTACAAAACAGAGGGACCTAGTGAGACCATGAGTAACTAGGTTTGCCTCATCTTCCTTAACCTTACAAAGTTTTATGGAGAAAAAAGAAAGTCTGCGAACCATGTTTGCTAGTACAGAATGAGATGAGTGCATATGGTAAAAACAAGCTAAAGGGAAAACGACATTTGCCACGGTGATGATTGTTTCTTTTTGGAATGGTGTGACTCAATATTTGAAGGTGTTTGCACCTTTGGTGATGGTGTTTCGACTAGTTGATGGGGATAGAAAGACATTCACAGGCTTTGTATATGGAGAGCTAAAAATACAAAAGAATAGATAATGGAGGCTGATCGCGATTTTCACACGTATCGCTCAAGTAGTATAATAAATATCGATCCCACGAGGATTTATTACCTACTTTACTAATTAATGAAACTAACTACTTACGTCATATCTAATGGAAAAGTAAACGTGATTATTGGTTGAGGATAAATTATAACTAAAACAGATAAGTAAAACTATGATAAATCCAAAGATAATTATTGAAGAGAAAACATTCAGGGTTGTGAATCTTCCCAATATTCTTCTAAAGATGAATTGGTTCTCATATACTTATGCAATACACTGGCTTATTAACCAGGAACACTAAAGTATCCACAAGTCTCTTCCGATGGTCGAGTGCAAATATTCAAAGTAACTTAATTAACTTTATTTCTATGTTAACTACGAAACCCCAAATTCATTAAGAACAAGTTCCAATTATGGCTACATCCGCCCTACATGTATATTTATATCCTGAAAGGAAATATCTAAGATGAGATCGTGTTCTACTGATGTTGGGTGTGCAAACAAAGTCTCAAAGTCCCACATTGGTTATAAATGAGGAAGATCGTGGGCATATAAGGATGAACATGTATCTTCATTGGTATGAGGCCTTTTGGGTATAGCCCAAGAGCAAATCCATGAGGGCTTAGGCCCAAAGTGAACGATATCATACTAATATGGAGATAAATGATGTCCTAGGTTCCTTACAAGTGGTATCAGATCCATGCCCCGGAGTTAGCCATGTGGATGAATCCTCGGAATACCGAACAAAAAGATGACAAGCCCCGATCGTGATTCGTGAATGTGCTCGGTTAGATAGGCGGTGTGCTCTGGTCTTCATGGACGTGTCCTAATCCCAACAAGTGGTATCAGATCCGTTCCTTACAAGTGGTATCAGATCCATGCCCCGGAGTTAGCCATGTGGATGAATCCTCGGAATACCGAACAAAAAGATGACAAGCCCCGATCGTGATTCGTGAATGTGCTCGGTTAGATAGGCGGTGTGCTCTGGTCTTCATGGACGTGTCCTAATCCCAACATGGTGAAGATGAGTTGGCCTGAGCAAGAGTGGATGGATGGATGATCGTTTGGGGGAGGCTCAGTGGTCCTTTGTTCGATGGGAGGATTGTTGGGTGTGCAAACAAAGTCCCACATTGGTTAGAAATGGGGAAGATCATGGGGATATAAGGATGGACATGTATCTTCATTGGTTGGGGTATTTTGGGTATAGCCCAATAGCAAATCCATGAGGGCTTAGGCCCAAAGTGGACAATATCATACCAATGTGGAGATTGGTGATGTCCTAGGTTCCTTACAACTGAATCTAAGGCAAAACATAAAATCTCATTGTCAAGTTCATCTAAGTTTACTACATCAATCATATCGGTGATAAAACAACAAGAAGCATTAAGATCTAGATTCAATAAACAATTCAAAATATCACACGAATATAAGAAAATCCATTATTAAGTTCATAGAATATAGGTTTCATCACAACCCCAGATTATAAATCTAGTTATTATACATATTCAACAACTCTAAATAGATATTCAAAGAATAACAAAACAATAAGATAATAAAAGGAAGAAGAAACTTTGTCGAGATCGTCAATCCTTCGCTCCTTGCTGTTAAGTTTCTGAGTTGTAATCCTTTGATGTGCTTTGTTTTCTCCTTCACAATCACCTTGGAGGCTGTGAATTTATGTTATGAAGCTCTAGAATTAGGGCATCAAGCCCCCCTAGGTTTTGGGATGAGTTGCTGTTTATATAGAAGGTCTGAGGAGTTTTTCCTGCTTAAAATCGAGTCTAGGCTGAATCTAGGTACGTAAAACACATCGGGACGCGCGTTGATCACGTCGCAACGTGCTCTTCACTTTCACTGGTGTGTCACGACACGATAAGGCCAGCATCGCGACGCTCCATCGCTCAACTCTCGACCTTATTTCGTCGTTCGCGATGCATAATCCAACGTCGGGACGCGTATTTTGACTCCGAATTTTCCCCAAATTGCTCCATATTTTGCCGCTTTTATCCCCCATTGAGTCTTGATATTATCTTTACCTACAAAACGAACCCAAAGCACATCAAAACTTTCATAAAACCCGAGATAACTCACAAAAAATCAAGCTAGAGGGCGACAAATATATGCATATTGGTCGCTCATAAGAGGCATTGAACAATATTCAGAATAATTATCGACCAATCTTGGAGAATATTGATAGAAAAATCGAAGGTCGGCTTGATACTCCATTGTATTGTGTCGCTTATCTATTAAATTCTTACTATTATTATAAGGATACAAGCATTGAATATGATGTGAATGTAATGGATGAGGTATTTACGATTGTGGAGACTTTCTTTCCCAATGACATTGACATTCAAAGTAAAGTGATAAATGAGGAGTGGGCTTCGTAAAAGACAAAAGATGAAGCTTTTGGTAGAGAAGTGGCGGCAAAATCATGTTGGGTATCTATTGATTTTTTAATCCAAATAAAAATAAAGTATTCATTTGAATTATTTTGCTTATTATATAAGATTTAGTATATTTATTTAAATTATTATGTTAATTTGTAGTTTAATGGTGGTGTACATATGGAAACCATACACCTAACTTGCTAAAAATGACAAAAATGATATAATTAACCAGTAGTTCATCCAGGTGCGAACGAAATTGGAGCACTTTTGAAGGGGTAAATATTAATATTAGTTAAATATTTGATTATTTTATTTTTTAATTATTAATATTAATTGATTTATTTACATTATTTATGTAAATTCACACGAAGAAATTGAATAGACTAGATGTGAATCGATTAAACAATCTAATCTTTATTTCCTTTAATGCCAAGTTGCAGAACAAATACAAAAGGGAGAAGGATATGAAATTAAATGTATTACTCGCAAAAGATGCTACTAATGCACAAGGATAGATTGTTGAGGGTGGTGAATCTGGTGATGATGCAAGGATATGAAATCATACACCTAACTTGCTAAAAATGACAAAAATGATACTTTCATTAACCACTAGTTCATCCAGGTGCGGGCAAAATTGGAGCACTTTTGAGGGGGTAAATATTTAATATTAGTTAACTATTTTATTATTTTATTTTTTAATTATTAATATTAATTGATTTATTTACATTATTTATGTAGATTCACACGAAGAAAATGAATAGACTAGATGTGAATCGATTAAACAATCTAGTCTTTATTTCATTTAATGTCAAGTTGCAGAACAAACACAAAAGGGAGAAAGATATGAAATTAGATGTATTACTCGCAAAAGATGCTACTAATACACAAGGATGGATTGTTGAGGGTGGTGAATCTGGTGATGATGAAGAAGTAGAGCCCAGTTCGGGGCTTACTTGGAGGATGGTTGGAGAAGCATCTGAGGCAGATGAAATGTTACAACCTCGTGATGAGTGGTAAATATATCACTATTTCTCACTCATTTGACCTAATATTTTGTATAGTTTCTTGAGTTTTGTGAATATTTTGATGCGTTTTGTGTTATTTTGTAGATAAATAAAGTTTCAGGACTCTCTGGAAGTGATTTGGGGCTAAAACAGTGAAAAAATGGACAAAAGGGAAAAATGGTAATTTTACGTGTCGCGACGCGCAGCCTGCATCGCGACCGCTGACATGCGCTGGGAGCCTACTAAAATACGCCGGGATATGTGTCAAAATCTGAGAATTTTTATTTGCTAACGTGTGCCAGATCTTGCTAATGTGCGCTGGATCCTGCTAACGTGCGCCGTGTCACGTGTCAACCTCACAGCCAATCAGCTAACGTGCGCACTGCCACATGTCACCATCATATGCTGCCGACAATCCACATCGCCACGTCATCACAATAATTCAGCAGCCTGCCACGTGTCAGCCACGTCACCATCCGTTATCACTTTTCGCCACGTGTCAACACATCATTTAACCAAATTCCACGTGTTAACATTCTATTGGGTTGACAGATTCCATCGCCACGTCAGCAGATAAGAGATCAAAAAATCCAATGAGAATTTGACACGTCAGCGCGTCGCGACGCGCTTACCCTTGCGAGTCGCGACGCTTCGGACCCATTGGTGCCTTTAAATTTAGCCGAGTTTCATTTGAATTTTCATGCCCTCCTTAGGTTTCTTTAGGGACTTTAAGGATTGCATCTTCTTTGTTTAAGTTTTTATAATTTAAATTAAGAATTTTTACTTTTAGTACTTTTAATTATGCACTTTTACTTTCAGTAATTAATTTTATTTTATTTACTTTTCTTTTCTTTTATGTTCAGTAGTTAAATTACTGTTGGGGAAAGGTGAAGAGCTTTTTACTATTATAATTTAGATTAATCTCCCTTAATTATAATATATAAACTATTTAAAACCTGACTTAAAGAGGATACCGCCATATTGGTCGGTTGGTAATTAATTATAAATTGGTTTTAACCTGACTAAGCATGAATACCGCCTGGTTGGTCGGTTGGTGACCAACATAATCACACGCGTATAACGCAAGCGTACGTATAGTTCAAGTAGTATAAAAAGTATCGATCCCACGAGAACTTAATATCTAAGCTATTAATTAATGAAGCCAAATTTTTACTAGTATCTAATGGATTGATTATTTGATTGAGTGGTGACTTTAAACTTAAAACATAAAATAAAATTGTAAAAAAGGAAATTGAGGAAAATTCAATATTATTAAACTATCCAGGGTTGTGAATCTTTCCAATATCTTTTTAAAAGATGAAGTGGTTATTTTACGTTTGTGTAATATATCGGTTTATTAACCTGGAACACGAAATTATGAAAATCTCTTCCGTTGGTCAGATATAAATACCCAGTGCAACTTAATTGATCATATTCCTATGTTAACCAAGTTATCTGAATTCATTAAGATTAAGTTCCAATTATGGCTACCCCCGCCCGAAAGGTATATTCCTATCCTGTAAGGAAATATATTATTGATTGTATTTTCAGGGCACTATGTTATTTAGGCAGCACAACAGGGGTACAAAGGTAATTCCTTTCTTGATCGAGATCAATAATGCCGACTCGACCACATTAATGTTATAAAAGCCAACATTAAGAGACCGAGCACCTAAATGATAGGTGACAGACCACTTTGGTTCGGACTACCGAGCATTATCAAATCGGTAGCAGCATTCTCAGCTCAAAGGACCATTGTGACCGACCTCATGAATACCGAGCATATGGCGAGACGTGCTCAGGAAGATAAGGCATCCTATTCTTGCGGATAAGATGACAAGTTATCCTACTTTCATGGGGAGAACTGATGAGTCAATGTCCTAATAGGATGAAAGAAGTAATTATAGTTTTAAATTAGGAATCCTTATGGGAGAAGGAAGTTGATTCGACTGGGAACCCTTGTAAAAGAAGGAATCTGATTTATGCACTATTATAAATAGGAGGGTAGAGTGTGCGTAAGGGGCATCAGAATCAATATCAAGTTCATCACGATAAGACTTGTAAAACAGAAGAGATATCAGAGAATCATATCTCAGTAATAAAAAGTATTATTCGGTTTACGTCCATGGACGTAGGTTGGATCTAGCCAGACGAACCACGTTAAATCTCTTTTTCGATTGGCGTATTTATCTGTCTTTTTGCTAAGTTTGCTTTTGGTTCCCCCATAACCGAACAAATTCACTATTGAGGGAGGATTGTCTCGGGAGTAATATTCCCATATTGCCCTTAGACCAAAATCAGCCGTCAACAGTTGGCGCCGTCTGTGGGGAAATCCAACAAAAAAAACAGCTCACGTATTAAGACGATGGCAGAAGGTGGAAATCGCCAGTCATCGGGGAGTCCAACAACGGAATGGATAGAGAAGATAAAAGAAAACATGAGGAAATAAAGGGAGGAAAGCCAAGCCCTTCTAAAATCCATGATGGACCGATTAGAAATGATGGAAGAGAGGAACAACGATAGATTTGAAGCCGAAACCAGTCAGAAAAGAGGTGAGACGGCGGAAGGAAAAAAGGTTGTAGATACAAGTGAAGACGATAGACCCAGAAGAAGGGGCCCCTACGGGGTAAAATCCATAGTGGTAGAAAAAGATTCACAAACGGAGGACACGTGGGAAGAAGAAGAAGGAAGACAGCCGCAGATTCCTCCTATGATAGCCCCCGAAACATCAAAAGGGAAAAAAGGAAGTATGGCGAGGCTGAACGAGAGACCTCAAGTCATGAGGAGCGCCACACCCGGGGAAATAGACACGAAGAAGGCTGCATGAGGCGGCATTGTAACTCAGATAGCAACATGAGGTCTTGGTTGAGGAAAGAGATGGCCAAGTGGGCAGTAAACCTCAAGACCGATACAGGAGATGCCCAAGACGGTGAGGAGGATCTCCCCTCGCAGAAGAAATAAGGTCGGTAAAATCCCCGAGGCGATTCAACATGCCTACCATGACACCCTACAAGGGCCATACTGACCCAAAATCCCATATTGAAAGTTTTGTCCTATTAATGGAAGTCCAAGGAGTAGTAGGAGATTCCGTTTACAAAGTATTCCCCCTAACCTTAGGCGGATCCGCCATTCTATGGTACAGAAGTCTAGCCCAAGGGAGCATTAGCAACTTCGCGCAACTCAGACAATCATTTATACGACACTTCAAAGGGGTCTGCGTTAAGAAGACAATTGGAGAGTTAAGACTCATGAAGCAGGGAGATGACGAGCCCCTGAAGACTTTCATTGAAAGATACCATAATATGGTGCTCGAGGTGGGGGATATGTCTCCCTCGAGGCCTTGGCCTTGGAAAGTTTAAAGGGGGCCTTAAGGGTCAGAAAGCTGTGGACTCACCTAAGAATCCAAGATACGCCGGATTATGCAACCGCCCTGGAAATAGCCCGAAAGTTCGTTTTGTTGGAGAACGAAGAGAAAATCTCCCGGAGAGGGATATCTTTTAGAGAGAGGACAATAAGGGCAGAGGCCCCCCGCCGGCCAGATAGGGAGTTCAAAAAACCTCCCCCGAGACGCAAGGAATTCAAGCCATACCTCGGAACAACCAGGAAAGAGGAATCTCGAACCAAGTAAACCATGTAGTCAGGGAAGGAGCATATTCCTCTAAACAAGCCACTAGACAAATCGTCATGGAGATCTAGGAAAAAGGCCTCTTGATAGAACCTAACCTCAGGAGATTCCCCAGATAAGAGAAATAAAACATCATAATTGCGTACATAATAATTTGAGAGGACATCTGACGGACAGTGCAAAGACTTGCGGGAACAAATGGAGACCTGGCTCGGAATGGATATTTAAATAAATACATTGACCATGAGGTTATGGCGGCTAGACAAAGGGCACAACGCCGACAGGTAAATATCATCGCATGAGGGAAAACACTGGCCGGAGATTCTAACCGGTCAGAAAAAACTATAGCCGGGCTCGGTGGTCGGAGGTACTAGAAGCGGAACAATCCTCGGGAATACAAGGTGGTCGGTAGGTGCCAAAAATATTCACTAACGAGGATGCCCGATGAGTGAGTTTCCCCCACGACGATGCGTTAATAATCAAGGCAACAATCGACGGTTCAGAGGTAGATAGAATCCTGGTGGATCCGGGAGCGTAGTGGATATCATCTCCAAAGAGGCTCCGGAAGGCCTTGGAGTGGAGTATGCAGCTCTGACCGACGATGGCACTCCCCTATACGGCTTCGGGGGTTCAACAGTCGTCCCATTAGGGAGAATACAATTAGCAATGACGATCAGAACTCGTCCCCGGACTCAGACGATTATGATAAACTTCACGGTGGTGGACTGCATGAGCAGTTACCAAATCATTGTCAGTCGACCTTTCATGATGAAGACAAAGGCCGCAAAGTCATGCCATTACTTAAAGTTAAAATTCCCCACCTGGGAAGGGATCAGAATCGTGTGCGGGAGTCAGAAGACAGCCCGGAGCTGTTTTGCCACCCTCTCACGGGAAACCCTCTGCGTTGAAGGAGGTACCTAAAAAAGACAAGTGAATGAAGACAGAGAAGAAGCATGGGGGAACACAGGTCCTCGGCCAAATAAAGTTGCCCGATTAGGGGCGGTCGAAGAACTAGAAGAAACAGAACTTTTCGGACCTGGGAGAGCGAAGTAAAGATATGGGGAAACTTAGACGAAACCCTGAAATAGGGCCTGCTGAGGTGTGTAAAAGAGTACCCGGACGTCTTCGCATGGGGGCACGATGACATGCCCGGGATTGATCCGAAGTTCATCAATCACCGCTTGACAGTAAACCCGTCACACAAGCCAGTCAAGCAAAAAAGAAGAACCTTAATCAGGAACGGTGCAGGGCAGTAGCGAGCGAGGTGGACAAATTATTGAAAGCTGGTTTCATCAGAGAAGTAAAAATACCCGGAGTGGGTATCAAACGTGGTATTAATGAAGAAGTCAAACGGAAAGTGGAGGATGTGCATGGATTTCACCGACCTCAATAAGGCATGCTCGAAAGACAGCTTCCCACAGCCAAACATAGACCAGCTAGTAGATGCAACAGCCTGCCAGGGACTGCTAAGCTTTATGGATGCCTTCTCAGGATACAACCAGGTCAAGATGCACCCTGCGGACGAGGAGAAAACAACTTTTGTCACCGACCAGGGGCTTTACTGTTAATGTCCTTCGAACTGAAGAATGTAGGAACAACCTTTCAAAGGCTGGTCAACAAAATTTTCAAACCGCTCATTGGCACGTCAATGTTGGTATATTTTGACGACATGATAACAATGTCCAAAGAGCCAGAATGCCACGTGACCGATCTAAAGAAAACCTTCGAATTACTAAGGAAACATAATTTAAAGCTCAACCCGGAGAAATGTGCTTTCGGAGTAGCCTCAGGGAATTTTTTGGGCTACATGGTAAGCTCCCGAGGCATAGAAGCCAATCCACAGAAGATCCAAGCCATACTGGACTTAAAGTCTCCCAGGACGGTAAAAGAAGTGCAAAGTCTAACCGGCAGATTGGCCGCTCTCAATCGATTCATCTCCCGAGCAACAGAAAATTGCCACCACTTCTTCAAAGTCATCAAGAAGGCCAAAAGGGAAATCGACTAGACGCCGGAATGCGAGAAAGCCTTCCTACAGTTAAAACAATACCTAACACAGCCCCCGCTTCTAGCAAAACCACTCCCAGGGGAAACCTTATACTCGTACTTAGCTGTCTCAGAGCATGCAATAAGTTCGGTGCTAATACAAGAGGTCGACATGGTCCAAAGGCCAGTATATTATGTTAGCAAAGCTCTGTTAGATGCTGAGACCCGATATCCGGTACATGAGCTGGTCGCCCTGTCATTGATCACTGCAGTCCGGAAATTACGACCCTACTTCCAAGCCCATCCTATTGGGGTTTACACCGATTATCCTCCTAAGACAGATTCTACAAAAACCAGAAGTTTCGGGCAGGTTAATGAAGTGGTCGGTAGAGTTAAGTGAACACGACATTTCTTACCTCCCAATGGTAGCAGTAAAAGGGCAAGCTTTGGCAGATTTTGTCGCGGAATTCACAGAACCTCAGGTCTTGACTGTGGGGGAAGGCAAATGGGAAATTTCAGTAGACGGATCTGCCAGCTCACAAGGCAAGGGAGCTGGAATCGTATTGAAGAGCGACATGGGTGAAAATGTATTGTTCACCCTGAGGTTTGCCTTCGAGGCCACAAACAATGAGGCAGAGTATGAGGCGATTCTGGCTGGTCTTAGGCTATGCGCGGTGGTGGGAGTCCATGACATAGTGATAAGAAGTGACTCTCAGCTGGCTTTTCAGCAGCTGAAAGGCGAATTCCAAGCCAGGGAGCCGAGTATGATAGCCTACTTGGCTGAAGTAAAAAGATTGGTGGAAAGAATGAGGAACGTACACTTTGAGCAAATCAGTCGAGAAGACAACTGCGAGGCAGACTCCTTGGCATGACTCGCATCTTCGATAAAAGCAGAGAACCCCGAAATAGTCCCTCTAATCTGCCTCCGAGAAAAGAGCGTGGGAGAACTCGAAGTAAAAGTATTGGATAAGGAAGACAAAACCTCGTGGATACAGCCAATTAAGAAATATCTGGAAATAGGGGAGACACCCGAGGACAAGAATGAAGCCAGGAAACTAAAATTCAAAAGCACCAAGTTCTCCCTGATCGAAGGAGTGCTCTACCAGAGGGGCCACACAGTACCCCTCCTAAGATGTTTAGCGGAAAAAGAGGCCGATTATGTACTCAGGGAAATTCATGCGGGCATCTTTAGGAGTCACGCCGGAAGACAATCGATGGCCTTTAAAGCTTTAAGGCAAGGGTTCTATTGGCCAACTATGCATCAAGACGGCATGAGAGTGGCCCGGAAATGCGAAGGATGCCAGAAGAATGCCAATATTCACCACCAGCCAGCAGAGCAGTTAACCACCCTGTCCAGTCCCTGGTCGTTCGCTTAGTGAGGGCTAGATATCATCGGACCGATGCCAAGGGGACGAGGACAGGCGAAGTACGCCATTGTAGCCATAGACTATTTCACCAAATGAGTGGAGGCTGAACCCCTATCCACCATCACAGAGAAGAAGACCACATAGTTTTTGAAGAATAATATTATCTACAGTTTCAGAATCCCACAGGCTATCATCACCGACAACAGAAAACAGTTCGATAGCAGAGGATTCAGGAAACTCTACGAAGACCTCCAGATCGCCTTAAGGATCGCCTCACCAGCCCATCCCAAGTCAAACGGACAGGTTGAGGCGACAAACAAACCATCAAGGCAAATCTTAAAGTTCGGCTCAGATCCTGCAAGAGTTTATGGGTCGAGGAATTACCGGAAGTACTGTGGGCACACTGGACGACCTATAAAGATTCTATAGGGAGACCCCGTTTTCCTTATCATACGGGTGTGAAGCAGTTATTCCAGCAGAGATTGGAATAACTACCCACAGGTTCCGTCATTTTAAGAGCAAACAGAATGAAGAAATTATCAGAAGCCACCTCGACCTGATCGAGGAAAAAAGAGAGAAGTTAGCTTTGAAGACAACAGTTTATCAACAAAGGATGGCCCGCTTCTACAACAAAAAATTTCGAACCCGCGTCTTTCTCCCAGGCGACCTGGTATTAAGAAGAGTCACCCTGAACACTCGAAGTCCGGAAGAAGGCTCGTTAGGAGCTAAGTGGGAAGGGCCCTATAAAATTGCAGAGGTGGTAAGGCCAGAGGTCTACATCTTAGAACATCTGGACGGCACGCGATTAAGGAAACCCTGGAATACCGAGATGTTAAGAAAATACTTTTAGTAGATTCTTTTTTTTTTTACATCAACCCGACAAGGGGTAGGAGCTCAATGTAAAGCCTTTCTCGAAATGTCCCGCAGAGAGCTGTAAGAAGGGCAGTATGTCCCCGAATATGAATAAAACTTTCTCTTTTCAAATTTCTACCCGCTCTCATAATTAAAATTGAAAGCTATATTCAAAATTCCGGGGGCATACTCGACGCAATGATCCGGGGTCAAAGCACCAAGTCCGCAACAAACCGATCACGGATGCTACCATAAAAAACACAGGCACAAACAATCTGACCATGTTAACTTAACTTGCAAAGAATTCAGGACCATATCAAGGGATAAGAACCTCGACGGAGCACAAAAACCCTTCGATTTACAGGGGACATTCCGAGATAGAAATCGCGAGAAAGGAATACCCCCAGGAGATAGCCTTACCAGACCGGTTTGGGAAAGATGGAACAGAGAATGTGCCCGCATATATTACACCTACCCGATCATTTGGATCCGTGATAAGCATAGCACGGGAAGTGATGATACCCTCGTGGCGTTTGCTTACTCCAGTGTTATCGAACATAAGAAGGAATATGCCCTTAATGTTTCGGACACTCTCTGATCCTCACCTACCTGATTAATGGATCCGTGAGAAGCATAACACGGGGAGGGATGATACCCCTGTGGCGTTTGCTTGCTCCAGTGTTAACCGAACATAAGGAGGGATATGCCCTTAATGTTTCGGAAACTCTTTGATCTTTACTCGATCACTCGGATCCAAGAAAAGTATAGCCCGGGGAGGGACTGTGCCCCCGTAGCATATGCTTGCTCCAGCGTTGTAAGGAGGAGCCCTTAAACAATACACAGGCTCCATGGAGACCTAAAGTATAGAGGATGTGCCCTTACCATTCTAAACGCTCTCTTTGATCTGAATCCTGGTTCGCCGGGACACTGAATTGAAAGGTTCAGAATTGTGTTTTGGAGGCCTCAGATAGGACACTGTTTTGAGGCATCCGCGCTATTGTTTTAGGGTAAGTGATTAAGTCACCCCCATTTCATGATTTTTATTTTCCAGAGTTTTGTTTTTGTTTTTCGCTGGTATGGCAAGGGGACGCCCGTGCCAGATTCGGTAGGGCTTCAAAAGGTTGATTCATTTCCCTTCTGAACAAATCCCAAGGATTATTCTCGGGGCTGGGATTCATTCCGCCGAGGCCACTCGTTAATCAGCTCGGGGCTGGATTCGTCCCGCCGAGGCCACTTGGTTAATCGGATCGGGGCTGGATTCATTCCGCCGAGGACATCTGATTGATCGGCTCGGGGTTGGGTTATATCCCACCGAGTCTCTCTTTTGGACTGAGGACGTAACATTCCCCCAGGGCCAATTGTTTCTCACAGCTCGGGGTCGGGTTATATCATACCGAGTCTCTCTTTTGGACTGGGGACATAATATTCCCCCAGGGCCAAGTGTTTCTCACAGCTTGGGGTCGGGTTATATCCCACCGAGTCTCTCTTTTGGACTGGGGACGTAACATTCCCCCAGGGCCAAATGTTTCTCACAGCTCGGGGTCGGGTTATATCCCACCGGGTCTCTCTTTTGAACTGGGGACGTAACATTCCCTCATGGCCAAGTGTTTCTCATAGCTCGGGGTTGGGTTATATCCCACCGAGTCTCTCTTTTGAACTGGGGACGTAACATTCCCCCAGGGCCAAGTGTTTCTCACAGCTCAGGGTCGGGTTACGTCCACGGGTCTGTCTGATCAAACGGGGGACGTAACATTCCCCCAAAGCAAAATATTTCGACTAGCTCGGAATCGATTCTCGTCCAGTGAATGATTTCATTTTCAGTTCGTGTTATCCCCTCACGGACGGTCTCAAGTGATCGTTTGAAGGGAGTCGTTCATAGTAAAATACGAAAAACAGAAGAAAAGAACAGAAACACATAAAATATATATTTAAATAAAGTGTGAAGTGTTATTACCAGAAAAAGTAAAGTTTACACAGGGCCCCGTTCGGGTTACCCCTTGTCAGTCAGCCCGCGCAGGGGCAGACGGTTCTTCCTCAGCGGGCTCAGATGACGGATAGCTCGGCTCGACCTCGGGAGGTGGGACAATAGCTTCTACATCGACAAACTGGGAAACCCCTACTTCAAGGGTCGGAGGAGGAACCTCAAGTAGGTTCTCGTCAGGAGCAGGAACCTCGGGTCGGTCATCGTGAGGAGCTAGGAGGACCGGTGCGATCGAAATCGGGTTTGGATCTATCACTTCTTCGAAGGAGAAGGGGGTAGCCATTTCTGAAACTCCTCCTCAGATATTTCCCCTTTACAGAAGCGGATGGCCGCATGGATAGGCCCCATGTCCAGGTCGGGCAGTACCATCGGAATAATTTTAGCACAATCACTAACCCCTTCGAGACGGATGGAGTCCCTATCAACCTCCAACTCAAGTTCTCTATTCCTAAGCTCGGCACGGGCTCGTTCTAATTCCTAATCTTTGGCCCGCAGTTTTGATTCAACACTGCATACCTCCACCTTTAGGACCCTGATCTCGGACGGGCTTTCGCAAAATCCCTTTTAGCAGCCTCAACTTTTTTTCTCTCCAGACTAGTGGAGGATTTAAGAGCTTTGTTGTTTTAAGGGCATCAATTGCAGCCAGCTCGTGATTTTTTTATCGTTCTTCCGCATTAGCCAGTTTGGCTTCCACTTTGGAGAGCCGATTCTGAAGCCTCTGGGCATGGCCGCCTCGGACAAAAGGCTCAAAAGGAGATCCTCATTCTTGGCCGTAAGATAGTTCGCCGGCCGAGAAGAAATAAATCAGAATACAGACCAAGTCAGGAAATCATAACGGGACGTAAAGGAAAGTGAAGCTACCTTCGCAATTTGAGAGCACAACTCGGTAACCACGCCCTCATGAGAGAGGTCTTCATACCTCGTGATCTTCTCCGGAAGGACTGCTGACCGGCGTAAACCACACACGTATAACGCAAGCGCACGTATCGTTCAAGTAGTATAAAAATATCGATCCCACGAGGACTTAATTCCTACTGTTGTTATTAATTGTTGAATCTATTTATTTACAATATCTAATTAAAGGGAGAATGGAATTGATTGCTTGATTGATTTGGTTGATTGTAGATTTACTAAATAAATAAATAAAAAGATAAAAGAAAATACTAAGGAAAATAAAAGACACAAGATCTAAGGTTGTGATTTCTTTTAATATCATTTTAAAGATGAAGTGGTTATCTTAAAGTTGGTAATATATTGAATTATTAACCTGGAACACTAAATTATGTGTAAGCCTCTGTCGATGGTCAGACACAAATACCTAGTATAATCAATTGAACCATATGTCTATGTCAACCAAATTACCTAGATTCATTAAGTTCAAGTTCCAATTATGGCTACCCCCGCCCGACAGGTATATTCCTATCCTGTAAGGAAATCTATTAAAGGGTTATTTATCCTCAAGGAAGATCGTGGGCTATTGAGTCTAAGGTCTTAAACTTAAAATCCCTATGTCTAGTTCATTTTATGTTTACCTTATCAATTTTATTAATGGCCAGTTAATAAAAAGGCTTTAAGGTTAAGACTCAATAAATAAATCTTTAAATTATCCAAACTATAATCTAACCCTTATAAACCAGTGATAGTAAAAGTTATCACAACCCCAAATAACTAACACATAACTAAGGCTAGTAAAAACTTAAAAGTAAAAAACATAAAGTAAAAATACTGAAAAGTAAAAGACATAAAATAAAACTGAAAAGTAAAATAAAAATAAAAATGCTAAAGTAAAAGGAATTACTTCTACTAAATATTATTTAGATATCTCCCTTAATATAATATATTAACTTCAAATTAAGAATAACCAGCCATAAAGGCGGAACCAAAATAACCAGCCATAAAGGCGGAACCAAAATAACCAGCCATAAAGGCGGAACCAAAATAACCAGCCATAAAGGCGGAATTAATATTTAATTACCAACCGACCAATCTGGCGGTATCTTTTTTAAGTCAATATTTTAAATAGTGAATATATTATTTTTAAGGGAGATTAATCTAAATAGTAACAGTAAAAGAATTACCTTTTACCCTAGCTGGAGAAATTACCTCCTCATGGTAAATAGTAAAAAACTGTAAAAAGTAAAAGGTAAAAATAAAGTACTACTACTATTCAAAAGTAAAATTATATTATTACTACAGAAAGTAATTAAAATTATTTACAAAGTAAAAAGTAAAATAAAAATAGACTAGAGAGAGAAACTCTCTCTTTAGGAAGAATTCAAGAGAGAGGAATGTACAACAATTTCTGAAATCTCGAGCTCAATTTCTAGGCGCGGATAGGGTTGGGCGTCGCGACGCTAAAGGGTTGCACGTCGCGACTCCCGCTACAGTGACATGTGTCACTTGCTGATTTGTCGGCTCAGATTTTATCCGATGACGTGGCACTGTTCATGACGTCATTGCTTATGTCACTCTGAGGTACGATTGTCGGCAGCGTCAGATCGTGACACGTGGCAGCGGCACATTTTAGCAAGTCCGTTGAGATGTCGACACGTGTCAAGGCGCAAGATAGCAAGATGATGATTGTCGGCACCGTAGGATGATGACACGTGGCAGGCGCACGTTAGCAAGTCTTCTGTGATGGTGACACGTGTCACGGCGCACGTTAGCAAAGTCAACTTTTCAGATTCTGACCCGTTGACCCGGCGCACTTTAGCAAAACCGGCGCATGTTGGGCGTCGCGGCGCGCAATGCTCCAGCGTCGCGACGCGCAAAAGACAAAATTATCCTGGTTGACGCATTTTTGTCCGGTTTTGCCCCAAATTGCCTCCAGTGCTGTCCAAACTTTTATTATCTGCAAAATAATAACATAAAACACATCAAAACGTTCCTAAATCTCGAGAAATAATACAAAACATTAGGTCAAATGAGTGAGAAATAGTGATATAAATACCACTCCACACCCCTAAACCTAACATTTTGCTAGTCCTCGAGCAAAACAGAAAATAAAATAACATGAAAATAAAATTTAACTAAGCCACTTTCGTAGGGATTACGGTTGCATTTAGCATATGCAACAAACCTTTAAACCCCTAGTGTCCCTAGTGGACGAGTTGTTGTCTCGTGAGGGTTTACAGCAATGATACCCACAAACATTTTACAAAAGTAAAAAGGTAGTAAAACTAATGCACACAAAAGCAAAAAGACAAGCGATAAGAGAATAAATAAGTTAGTGACTAATCAGGTGAAAATTCTACTCCAAGTTACTAGTTGTTTGTTTCTTTCTAATTACCGAATAAGTAAATTCTCTGATTATTTTACCATTCTCCATATACACAGCCAACAAAATATTAATCAACTCATTTTTGCCCACAAACAGTCATAAGTGCAATTGATAAGAGAGTAATATTTTGTCCTAAAGTTCTATTAGATTTCACACCTTTTTGTAGCAATGGAATAATTTTCTGATTTTCTGATTTTTTTCTTTGATTTTTTCTCTATTTTATTTATATACAATACCTTCTGTCTATGTAGCGAGCTTTGGGTTGGTGGCTCCAAACCAGTTAGCTTAGGGCACCAGGTGTTAAGACACCCCTACGAACTTAATTACTCAGACTTCAGATATATATATATTTTTGCAGCATCTTCGATCCATGTAACGAGCTTTGGGCCAGTGACTCCCAAACCAGTTGGTTTTAGGGCACTAGGTGTTAAAATACCCTTACAGACTTAATAACTCGGATCTTGGACGTTTTTTTTTTTTTTTTTTTTTTTTTTTTTTTTTACTCCATCACTATTTAGAGATGTTTCCTCCAATTAAACTAGAGCACTGAATATTACAAACTTTCAATTTTAGCTCATGACTATATGTTTCCATGTATGTTGATAATACCTGCCAACTGAGCATATGAAGATCCATTTTAGTCAGTATTAAGGAGAATTTACAAATTAAATAATTTAAAAGGAAATAAACAAAAATTAACTTGTTTCGAAATAGGTTTGAGATACGTCACAGGAGTGGAAATTCCTTACTCGGCTATCTCTTACCAATTCCACCTTTTAGTCAAAATAAAAACACAAAAATGCAAAAATATTTTTGTAATTTTTGAAAAATTTTCATTTTTTTTGTATTTTTCGAAAAATTTTGGACTAAAAATAAAAACAACATACAAACTAAAAACAAGGTACTAATCAACTAAATCCCTCCCCCAAACCTAAATGAGACATTGTCCCCAATGTCTTAAACAGTAGAAGAAGAGTTTAGTTTAGAAGGTTTGTACCTGATTAGTTGAAATCTACAAGAGATTAAAGGTTAAGATCCAGATTAATTCGACGCCTCTTACCACGATCGTCCTCAGACCAATTTATCTTTGATAGAATAGGGTCAACTTGTGGTTCATAGGCTATGAGTTGGTCTATCAGATCGGAGCAAGTCTGACAGTGAAGAGGAGTTCTTTCATAGGTTTTGACACGAACCCATTTCTTCGAGCATCATCAAGAAACACACAAAGAAAATCATAAAATCCATCAACGTTGAGTAGTCCAAGCGGTTTCTGGTGTATGTTCAGGTTCGCCCAAGATAGAACTATAAAAATTTCCTCCAATGTACCCAAGCCACCTGGCAAAGCAATAAAAGCATCAGCACGGTTATCATTTCTACCAAACGTTCAGACATACCTGATACGATCAGTTCCTCTCCGTTTGATGATCCAATAAGATTTGCCTCTGCCAAGGGTTTTGGGACGATTCCAAAACATGACTGCCTCCTTCTTGTACGGCCTTTGAAACGATCCCCATAAGTCCAAGATTTCCTCCGCCATATATTAAGTGCATATTTCTTGCAGCTAAGACTCGACCCAATTCCTGTGCTGCTTCTATGTATTGTGGTTTAGTACCAACAGTACTACCGCAAAACACACAGATGTTTTCAACTCGTCTTCTTGAAGTGGCGTCCATTTTTTTATGTATTTCTTTTTCAAATCAGGATGCCTTCAAAAGTGCAATGACGGGCTGAATTTATAGTACCTGAAAAAGGGTGAGTAATAATAGTAGAAAAGTATCTTCCAGAGGACGTTTGTTAGCTAAACAACAAAAGAATCGTGAAAGGTCAAAAAGTCTGGATCCTGTCTACGAAAATAAATATAATTACAACAGAAAAGCGAATCAAAGCAATAATTAAGGCAACGGAATTGTGTACGCAATACGCCACTCGCTTAGTATAAATTCATTAGAATGAGTCTCAAGATTTCATTCCTTATTCAGCCATCGCTAATGAATTGTTTCTTATATTTGCTTGCCAAACACAATTCTTTCTGTCTTAAAATGCTTCGTTTATGCCTTTCCCTACAAAAATACACACAAAATTAAAAAGTTCACACAAAACAAATTACAACAAATTGCATGGGTTGCCTCCCTGCTAGCGCTAAATTTTTCGTCTTCAGCCAGACGTGAATGAAATTCATCTGTTAAGGAGGTTTTAATGTCGTTTTGGATGTCCGATTAAAGACAATCCCGTGAGCGTTGCTTTTGAAGGGTCTCTTCCAACGGTAAACTGGCAAAAAATATTTTGTCTCATTCAATGCTCGTGCCACTTTTTGACTTTTGTTGCTCCAGTGATTCCTGCAAAGAAAGAAAAAAATCAGGAGGCTCATATGATGCTTGACTTGAAATGGAAGTTCCATTCTGTCAAGCTTCTGGGTGATATCTTTGATTTGTACTCCCCAAAACAGCGATGTTTTTCCTGAATGCTCTGGATTTTTAATTTGGTCTGACAGTTGCTCCTCCATTTGCTCTGCTTCTTGTTCCACCTTTTCTTCACATATGTATTTAAAATTTCCATACTCAGCTCTTCATCTGTCATATGTGAAATACATGTTTCAAAATTGTCAACCTGAGGATGAAAAGAAATGTTAGATTTTAGGTCTTCATCCTCTGATCTGGGTGAAATGATTGTCTCAGGTAGATCTTCATCAAACATTTTTGCAATGGAATCTCCAAGATCTTCGTTTTGAGGACAAATAATCCATCCTCATTGTTGGTGCATTTGGTTCTAACAGCTCAGCTTCATCCTCGTCAGAATCTGAATAATAAAAGTCAAATCGAGACTTTGTCGGTTCGGGCTCCTGAACTGATACCTCTGGTTGTTGATACTGCTCAGCCTCCTCCTCTGTTGAAGTGTCATTTTGAAATGATTGGTACTTGAAGGCTTCATCAGTGTCATCTGAATCTGGTTCTTGAAGTATATAGTTCTGGTTTTCTGTGAATTGTCTGATTTGATCTGTCATTCTCTGTATGGATTCTGTGTTACTCTGAACTTGTGCATCAAATCGAGCTGTCTGTTCTTTGAACATGTGAATCAATTGATCTTCCTCGGATGGTTCTGGTTGTTGATGAAGATCAAAGATATATGGTGGATAAGATGGAAAATGTGGTTCTGTGAAATGTGATGGTTCTTCGTACCATGAAGGATCTTGATAGTTCTGCCACCCTGGATTGTAGTTGTATTCGCAATAATCGCTTGGGTGGGTACCATTACATATGTCACATCTCCACATTGAGTTCTGTTGAGCAAATGTAGTATTGCTTGATTATGGCATCCAGTGATAATTGTTAGGCTGGACAACAGGCCTCAGAAAACCGGACTGTTGCTCCCAGATTTGGGGTGTATCTTCTTGTAAAGCACGTAGTCTCTCAATCTCCCAATAGTGTTCCATTTGTTAAGTCACCTGAAATCAAAGAAAGAAATAAAAATTACAGATAAAAATAAAGAAAATTAGATACAGTAATTAGATAGCTTCAAAATTAACAACTCAAAAAATATAAGTCCCCGACAACGGCGCCAAAACTTGGCCGGCGTAAACACACACGTAAAACGCAAGCGCACGTATCGTTCAAGTAGTATAAAAATATCGATCCCACGAGGACTTAATTCCTACTGTTGTTATTAATTGTTGAATCTATTTATTTACAAATATCTAATTAAAGAGAGAATGGAATTGATTGCTTGATTGATTTGGTTGATTGTAGATTTACTAAATAAATAAATAAAAAGATAAAAGAAAATACTAAGGAAAATAAAAGACACAATGATCTAAGGTTGTGATTTCTTTTAATATCATTTTAAAGATGAAGTGGTTATCTTAAAGTTGGTAATATATTGAATTATTAACCTGGAACACTAAATTATGTCTAAGCCTCTGTCGATGGTCAGACACAAATACCTAGTATAATCCAATTGAACCATATGTCTATGTCAACCAAATTACCTAGATTCATTAAGTTCAAGTTCCAATTATGGCTACCCCCGCCCGACAGGTATATTCCTATCCTGTAAGGAAATCTATTAAAGGGTTATTTATCCTCAAGGAAGATCGTGGGCTATTGAGTCTAAGGTCTTAAACTTAAAATCCCTATGTCTAGTTCATTTTATGTTTACCTTATCAATTTTATTAATGGCCAGTTAATAAAAAGGCTTTAAGGTTAAGACTAATAAATAAATCTTTAAATTATCCAAACTATAATCTAACCCTTATAAACCAGTGATAGTAAAAGTTATCACAACCCTAAATAACTAACACATAACTAAGGCTAGTAAAAACTTAAAAGTAAAAGACATAAAGTAAAAATACTGAAAAGTAAAAGACATAAAATAAAACTGAAAAGTAAAAATAAAAATAAAAATGCTAAAGTAAAAGGAATTACTTCTACTAAATATTATTTAGATATCTCCCTTAATATAATATTTAACTTCAAATTAAGAATAACCAGCCATAAAGGCGGAACAAAAATAACCAGCCATAAAGGCGGAACCAAAATAACCAGCCATAAAGGCGGAACCAAAATAACCAGCCATAAAGGCGGAATTAATATTTAATTACCAACCGACCAATCTGGCGGTATCCTTTTTAAGTCAATATTTTAAATAGTGAATATATTATTTTAAGGGAGATTAATCTAAAAAGTAACAGTAAAAGAATTACCTTTTACCCTAGCTGGAGAAATTACCTCCTCATGGTAAATAGTAAAAAACTGTAAAAAGTAAAAGGTAAAAATAAAGTACTACTACTATTCAAAAGTAAAATTATTATTACTACAGAAAGTAATTAAAATTATTTACAAAGTAAAAAGTAAAAAGTAAAAATAAAAAAAAGACTAGAGAGAGAGAAACTCTCTCTTTAGGAAGAATTCAAGAGAGAGGAATGTAACAATTTCTGAAATCTCGAGCTCAATTTATAGGCGCGGATAGGGTCTGGGCGTCGCGACGCTAAAGGGTTGCGCGTCGCGACTCCCGCTACAGTGACACGTGTCACTTGCTGATTTGTCGGCTCAGATCTTATCCGATGACGTGGCACTGTTCATGACGTCATTGCTTACGTCACTCTGAGGTACGATTGTCGGCAGCGTCAGATCGTGACACGTGGCAGCGGCGCATTTTAGCAAGTCCGTTGAGATGTCGACACGTGTCAAGGCGCAAGGTAGCAAGATGATGATTGTCGGCACCGTAGGATGATGACACGTGGTAGGCGCACGTTAGCAAGTCTTCTGTGATGGTGACACGTGTCACGGCGCACGTTAGCAAAGTCAACTTTTCAGATTCTGACCCGTTGACCCGACGCACTTTAGCAAAACCGGCGCATGTTGGGCGTCGCGGCGCGCAATGCTCCAGCGTCGCGACGCGCAAAAGACGAAATTATCCCTGTTGACGCATTTTTGTCCGGTTTTACCCCAAATTGCCTCCAGTGCTGTCCAAACTTTATTTATCTGCAAAATAACAATAAAACACATCAAAACGTTCATAAATCTCGAGAAATAATACAAAACATTAGGTCAAATGAGTGAGAAATAGTGATATAAATACCACTCATCAACTGCCTCGGCCAGTTCGTTAAAAGTTGGCACCAGGTGAGAGGTGGTCTCCCTAATGTCCTTACCAAGGTCTTCGAGGCCAAGGATCACGGAGACGTTCCGTTTTTTGGAGGCACCCTCATGTGCCCCCTTTTCCTACCGAGCTATTTGTTCCCTACTCAGGACCCGCTCTTCCTCCATTTCCCGTCTTAGCACGGCCTCCTCGGCGCCAAACAGACGCTTCCTTCTCCTGGAAGGCTTTGGAGGGCTATCAGCGCGGGTAGTGTCCATCGGCGGCGCCCCAGAAGGTGAAGACAAGCCTTGAGAGGTCGGCCGTTCTACCTATTCTGTCACTTTCTTGGTTTCAGAATTTTCAAGCCGTTTCCGAGAGGTTCCGGCCCCACCATGGCCGGCTTTCTTTGTTGCACTGGTCAGCTGATCGAGGTATTTTGGTCTCCTCGTCATACCTGTAAAGGCAAAGGCAAAAAAGTGGTCAATACAGGGCCTAAAAAAAAAGAATTGGAGGGGGAAGAAAATTATCATGACAAGCAAACATGGAAACTGGTTAGAAGATTAGTAGGAATCTACCTATCCGACCAGGGACCTTCGGAGGAACGGTCTGAATAAGGCCCGACGCAACAAAAGTCGCATCATTTACCAACTCCCTCCAATGGTCGGCATATCGCCGAGCCCAATATACCCGCCTCCTGACCTGACGGGAGACATTGGGAGCATCCCTCCAACAAGCTGGGAGGAATCAAAGAAGTTAGAAGCCTAGCATAAAAACTAAGGACAATAACGATAAGTGTTAGACTCCTAACCTCCCGCTCTGAAGATGGCCGAGACCGAAACATCTTCTGCATATGATCTCAGGACCCGTCCGTAATCTCCGGTGGCTCAGAACCAAAGATCTTTGAAGTTTTTATTGGAGTCAAGGAGTTTGCCGACAACATTTGACGAGTCAGCATAGGCGAAAAGACAGTACCAACCATGGTGAGTCTTTGGGTTGGCCTTCAACCGGTATAGTCTCTTCACTTCCTCAAAAGAAGGTTCGCCGAGCCCCGCCGGATGCCAAACTACGTGTAACTCGGCCAAGGTCCTCCAGCTATTTAAACTTAATTGGCAAGGGAAAATCTCCATCTCGGCCAACATCCAGGTAAAATAACGTTGGATTGGCAGCCGGAGTCCACACTCAAAGAAAGCTGGAAGAATAGCTATCGAACCCTCATTGGGTTGACTGGCCCGATCACATGGAAGAGGGACTTCAAGAGCGATATCTATTGGGATATCACAACGTTGCCGGAGTAGTGCTAGATCATCCTCAGTTATCTTGGAAGGTCGATCCATGTCCAAAGCCGAGCAGTCAAGATCATTGGGCTCTGGATCATTCCGAGGAATTCTCTGATGGTAAGAATCTTGTCCAATTTCGGAAGGGGTGGGGGTAGTGTCAAGGTCTTCTACACTGGGTGCTCCTGAGCTCGAGGAGAGCTCTTCAGCAAGGGGAGCCGAAGGTTTAACGGGACTTATAGAAGAAGACCTGTCGTCAGACATCCTTGATATCCGAGAAGTAAAAATGGGAAGGTCAGTCTACAGCCAATTTCTAAAAACGACCAGGACTTCGCAGCTACCCTAAGTATCCGGGAAGACTAGACTTATGAAGTTCTAAATGCCCTAGAAAACGTACATCAAACTCATAAATCTCTCCTTAAACAAACATTCAAAAAAAAGAAAAAAAAAAAACAACACACACCAACACAGCAAGCAAAAAAAAAAAAGAGAGAGAGAGAAGAAAAAGAAATTCGTTTGGGAAACTTACTTGATCTCTGTTTGGAAACCGGAGGAGTACGTTAAGAAGCTTTGGTTGAAACTGAGTCGAACGAGTCGCAGTTGAGGAAAGAGAAGTTTTTTGCAGGTGATGAAATTTTTCCAAACCGATACAAAGTGATCGATTCGTCTTCTTATAGTCACGTCAGAGTATTTCTAAACCGTCGGATCATGGAAGGATCTCGGATGAGCACCATATGTCGACATTGGGAGCAATATAGTAAAGTTGAATGGACGGTTGAGATTGGATATCAGCAATAAACTGATGATTTCGTTTGCTTTCGGCGGGAAACCGACGGATGATTGACAAGTGTCAGGTTCGGGTTAAAACCCTAAAAGTGATTTGATGGGCATTTAAACGGATCTGACAGTTGCGCGTCTCGAGAATAAGTCTTTGAAATGGCAGAGAGAGGATTTTTTCTTGGGGCGGGAGAAAAAAAATCAAACCGAGCACCTTGTTTGAACCAAGAACATTGTGGCAGCACGCTAGTAATACTTCTCTTTACAAGGGTCAGCCACCACTCCGTCAGAAAGACTACTTTTTTAGTTCCCGACACCAACTTGTATACTCGTTGGAACCGAGAACTAGGGGACAAATGTTGATGGTATTTTCAGGGCACTATGTTATTTAGGCAGCACGACAGTGGTACAAAGGTAATTCCCTTCTTGATCGAGATCAATAATGCCGACCCGACCAAATTAATGTTACAAAAGCCAACAGTAAGAGACCGAGCACCTAAATGATAGGTGACCGACCACTTTGGTTCGGACTACCGAGCATTATCAGATCGGTAGCAGCATTCTCAGCTCAAATGACCATTGTGACCGACCTCATGAATACCGAGCATATGGCGAGACATGCTCAAGAAGATAAGGCATCCTATTCTTGCGGATAAGATGACAAGTTATCCTACTTTCATGGGGAGAACTGATGAGTCAATGTCCTAATAGGATGAAAGAAGTAATGGTAGTTTTAAATTAGGAATCCTTATGGAGAAGGAAGTTGATTCGACTGGGAACCCTTGTAAAAGAAGGAATCTTATTTCTGCACTATTATAAATAGGAGGGGTAGAGTGTGTGTAAGGGGCATCAGAATCAATATCAAGTTCATCACGATAAGACTTGTAAAACAGAAGAGATATCAGAGAATCATATCTCAATAATAAAAAGTATTATTCGGTTTGCGTCCGTGGACGTAGGTTGGATCTAGCCAGTCGAACCACGTTAAATCTCTTTTTCGATTGGCGTATTTATCTGTCTTTTTGCTAAGTTTGCTTTTGGTTCCCCCATAACCGGACAAATTCACTATTGAGGGAGGATTGTCTCGGGAGTAATATTCCCATATTGCCCTGAGACCAAAATCAGCCGTCAACAGTTGGCGCCGTCTGTGGGAAATCCAACAACAAAAAAACAGCTCACGTATTAAGAAGATGGCAGAAGGTGGAAATCGCCAGTCATCAGGGAGTCCAACAACAGAATGGATAGAGAAGATAGAAGAAAACATGAGGAAAGAAAGGGAGGAAAGCCAAGCCTTTCTAAAATCCATGATGGACCGATTAGAAAGGATGGAAGAGAGGAACAACGAGAGATTTGAAGCCGGAACCAGTCAGAAAAGAGGTGAGACGGCGGAAGGAAAAAAGGTTGTAGATACAAGTGAAGACGATAGACCCAGAAGGAAGGGCCCCTACGGGTTAAAATCCATAGTGGTAGAAAAAGATTCGCAAACGAAGGACACGTGGGAAGAAGAAGAAGGAATACAGCCGCCAGATTCCTCCTATGATAGCCCCCGAAACATCAAAAGGGAAAAAAAGAAGTATGGCGGGGCTGAACGAGAGACCTCAAGTCATGAGGAGCGCCACACCCGGGGAAATAGACACGAAGAAGACCGCATGAGGCGGCATGGTAACTCAGATAGCAACATGAGGTCTTGGTTGAAGAAAGAGATGGCCAATTGGGCATTATTATAAATATAAATAAGGAATCTGATTTATGCACTATTATAAATATGAGGGTAGAGTGTGCGTAAGGGGCATCAGAATCAATATCAATATCATCACGATCAGACTTGTAAAACACAAGAGATATCAGAGAAGCATATCTCAGTAATAAAAAGTATTATTCGGTTTGTGTCAGTGGACGTAGGTTGGATCTAGCCAGCCGAACCACGTTAAATATCTTTGTCGATTGATGTATTTATCTGTCTTTTTGCTAAGTTTGCTTTTGGTTCCCCCACAACCGAACAAATTCACTATTGAGGGAGGATTGTCTCGGGAGTAATATTCCCATATTGTACTGAGACCAAAATCAACCGTCAACATATATTAAAGGGTTATCTATCCTCAAGGAAGATCATGGGCTATTGAGTCTAAGGTCTTTAACCTAAAATCCATTTTCAAAGCTCATTTTAAGTTTACCGAATCAATCTTATTAATGGCCAGTTAACAAGACGCATTAAGACTAGGGCTCAATAAATAAACCTTTATATTACCCAAACCGTAAAATACCCCCTTATTAACCGGTGATATTGGATTTCATCACAACCTCAGATAACTAGCTTAGTTACGACACATATTTACGGGTAGTAAAAACTTAAATAGAAGAAAAGACATAAAGTAAATACTGGAAATTAAATACTGAAAAGTAAATTGCTGAAAATTAAATTGCTAAAAGTAAATAAAGTAAAAATACAATAAAAGAAAATGCTGGAGGTTAGAGGATCCACTTTTATTACTACTATTTTAGATATCTCCCTTAATATAATATATTAACTTTGCGTGATAATTACCAACCAGCCATATATGCAGTATCCTGATTAAGTCAAATTAATAATTAATTACCAACCGACCAACCAGGCGGTATCCATGCTTAGTCAGGTTAAAACCAATTTATATTTAATTACCAACCGACCAATATGGCGGTATCCTCATTAAGTCAGGTTTATTATATTATAATTAAGGGAGATTAATCTAAATAGCAATAATAAAAGCTTTACATTTTACCCCGGTAAGGGGGAGTTACCTCCTTATTACGTGAAAAGTAAAAATTGAAAAATAAAGATTATTTATTTATTTATTTATTTGCTTTGAAAATGACTTTAATAATTATACAAAACACACTTACAGATGTTTCATCAATTTCGGTCATGAAAAATTCGGAATTCGAAATTATTTTGTTCTTTAAGGTTGTAGATCTTTGAGTCTTTTTTAATCTGGAACTTGCATCTGCTCAATCTAATATCAGAGTAAGAAGTTATGCCCAAAATAAGACAATTGCGCAAAACTGAAATTTCCGAAACTGTACTTCGTTAGAACGCCCTTTCAAGTTTCCAATCTCCAAAATTAATATGTAAAGTCCAATTTTTGCCCTTATTTGACCCACATTTCATCTTAAATGATTTCATTGAGTCCCAATATTATTTTATCTGTAAAATAAACTAAAACACATCAAAATGTTTATCAAACCCGAGAAACTAAACAAAATATTAAGTACAATGGGTGATAAATATTGATATATTTTTCGCTCATCACAACCCCAAACCTAATATTTTGCTAGTCCTCGAGCAAAACAAGAAAATAAAATACAAGAAACAATTAAAATTAAACTAAGCCACTTTCGTAGGGGTCACGGTTGCATTTATCATATGCAACAAGCCTTTAAACCCCTAGGTGTCCCTAGTGGACGAGTTGTAGTCTCGTAAGGGCTTACAGCAACGATACCCACAAAAGTTTGATAAAAATAAAAAGATAGTAAAACTAATGCACATAAAAGCAAAAAGACAAGAGAAAAGAGAATAAAGAAGTTAATGCTAAACATGTGAAACTTCTTATCCAAGTTAATAATTGTTTTGTTTCTTTTTAAATTACCGAATAAGTAAGTTCTCTTATTATTTTTACCATTCTCCATATACAAGTCAACAAAATATTAATCAACTCATTTTGCCCACAATAGTCACGAGTGTAGTTGAGAAGAAAGTAATATTTTTGTCCTAAAGTTTTATCAGAATTCACATTTTTTTTAGCAATGGAATATTTTTCTGATTTTTTTTTCTATTTTTTTTATTATATACAATATCTTCCATCTATGTAGCGAGTTTTGGGTTAGTGACTCACAAACCAGTTAGCTTTAGGACACTCGGTGTTAAGACACCCCTACGGACTTAATTACTCACATTTCCGATATAAATGTATATATATATTTTTTTCAACATCTTCGATCCATGTAAAGAGTGTTGGGCTAGTGACTCCCAAACCAGTTGATTTTAGGACACTAGGTGTTAAAACACCCTTACAGACTTAATAACTCGGATCTAAGATTTTTTTTTTGTTTTTTTTATTTAACTCATCGTTTTTTAGGTGCTTCCTCAATTTAAACTAGAGCACTGAATATTACAAACTTTTCAATTACATCTCATGTCCGTATGTTACCATGCATATTGATAATATCTGTCAACTGAGCATATGAAGATCCATTTTAGTTAATTTTATGGAGAATTCATAAATTAAATAATTCAAAAGGAAATAAATAAAAATTAAATTGTTTTGAAATAGGTTGAGATATGTCTCAGAAGTGGAAATTCCTTACTCGGCTATCTCTTACACCAATTTCACATGATTAATCAAATTAAAAACAAAAACAAAAATAAAATATTTTTTTGATTTTTGTAAATTTTTTAATTTTTTTGATTTTTTTTCGAAAATTTTAGACTAAAAATAACGCAATAAAAACAATATACTAGTCAACTATTCCTTTCCCCCAAACCTAAATGAGACATTGTCCGCAATGTCTTAAAAAGTAGAAGAAGAGTTTAGAAACAATACCTGATTAGCTGAAATTCTACATCTAAAATGAAAATTAAAGGTTAAGATCCAGATTTATCTGACGCTTCTTACCACGATCATTATCAGACCAATTAATCTTGGAAATGATAGGGTCAATTTGTGGTTCAAAGGCTAAGATTGGTCAATTAAATCTGGGACAGTTCTGGCAGTGAAGATGAGTTCTTTTAAAGGCTTTGACATGAACCCATTTCTCAGGGCATTATCAAGAAACAAAAAAAGAAAATCATAAAATCCGTCAGCGTTAAACAGTCCAAGTGTTTCTGGTGTATGCTCAGGTTCGCCCAGGATTGTACTGTAAATATTTCCTCTAGTGTACCCAAGCCACATGACAAAGTAATAAAAGCATCAGCACGATTAATCATTTCTACCAGTCGTTCAAGCATACCTGGCACAATTAGTTCCTCTCCGTTTGATGGTTCTATCAGATTCGCCTCCGCCAAGGGTTTTGGGATGATTCCGAAGACTTGACTGCCTCATTCCTGTACAACCTTTGAAACGATCCTCATTAGTCCAAGATTGCCACCGCCATCTACTGAGTGCATATTCCTTGCAGCAATGACTCGACCCAATTTTTGTGCCGCTGTTACGTAATCTGGTTTAACACCAACACTGGTACCGCAAAACACACATATGTTTTCAACCCGTCTTCTTGAAGTAGCTTCCGTTTTTATTTGGATGCCTTCAAAGGTGCAATGATGAGTTGAATTTATAGAACCTGAAAAGGGTGAGTAATAATAGCACAAGTATATTCCAAATGACGATTAGTAGCAAAATAGTAAATCGTGAAAGGTCAAAAAGTAGCATGGATCCTGTCGGAGAAAATAACAAAACAAATCACAATTATTAGGAAAGGACAAAGAGATATAATATTTACAATAATGTAACAGCTTGAATGACGTCTATACGTTAGGGACAAGCTTCACATCCAATTTTCTTATAAATTGACAAACATGGTCTTTTAGAGTCAGATTCCCGAGACTTAACTGTTGTCTTTCTTTACGGAATTGTGCATATAACATGCGAATTTCATGATACACATATCCACTGGGATGCGTCTCAAGAGTTTTAGATATGTCATCCAACGACTCCTTACTCAAGCCTTCCCTAATGAAATTAATCTTATCTTCGCGGTTATCAGACACCATTCCTAAAGATCTACAATGAGTATCATAAAACATACGAGCACATTTATAAAAAACACACATTCTTTTGGTTCTTCTCTTTTTAGCATATGTGATTCTTCCTGAACCAGGCAGATGTGAAATAAAAGAGTCAGAGGACTCACCTACCAATCGGACCCGTGCTTCAATAATCCAACGAATGTCATTAGGAATACCTTTGATCATTAGTATTCTCATTCGTTCCAAGCGAGTTGTAGACTTTCATCAGAGAATTTTGAGGGAGAGAAGGAAATTTCTTGTGAAGATTTGTGCGAACTTTTTCCATCCTGAAATGACTTAACCTGCCAAAAATAAACACACAAAAGTCAAACACACCAAATCTGAATATATAAACACAAATTTGCATGGGTTGCCTCCCTGCTAGCGTTAAATTTAACGTCGTCATCTAGACATGATTTCCCGAACGTTAGAATAGATTTGAAAGTGTGACACTTTCTTTTTATCGCTCAATTGATTCTCCCCAATAGTGTTTGACACGCTTGTTTTTAACTTTGAATGTTTTGTTGGAGTCAGGATCATGTAACTCAACGGCTCTATCTGGTAAAACCTTGGTGATTAAGAATGAACCTGACCACCGTGATTTTGGCTTCCATGGGAAGAGTTTCAAGCTTGACTTGTTTAACAGTACCCTCTGCCCTGGTTCCAGTTGTATGCGCACTAACTTCTCATCATGTCTCTTCTTGGCATTTTCTTTGTACAATTTGGCATTCTCAAAAGGTTGTATGTGAAATTCCTCCAATTCGTTGAGTTGGTGGAACTATTCCTCTCATGTTGCTTGTAGTGCAAGAATAGGCTTCTTCAGTGCGCAGTACGCTTTATCTTCCGGCTCCACAGAAAATTGACATGCTTTAAGTTTGTCAGTAGAACTTTGCATTACATTGGAGTTCTGGATGGTACTATTTATCACATCAAGTCTTACATTCCTCATTCTTTTCATCATCTGGGAAATTCATGGCCTTGAAAACATTGAATGTTACTTCTTGGTCCTGTACTCTCATTGTTAGTTCTCCTTTTTGTACATCAATAATGGGTCGACCAATAGCCAAGAATGGTCTCCCGAGGATGATCTGTACATCTTCGTCTTCCTCCATATCAAGGATAATAAAATTTGCTGGGAAAATGAATTTGTCAACTTTGACCAACACATCTTCAACTACACCCCTCGAAAATACGAGCGTTCTATCAGCAAGTTGTAGAAAGACTGAGGTAGGCATTGTTTCTCCAATCTGCAGTTTCCTGTAAATAGAAAATGGCATCAAGTTAACACTTGCACCTAAATCACACAAAGCCTTACCGAAGTCATGTTCTCCTATGGTGCAAGAAACAGTTAAAACTGCCAGGATCTTTCAACTTTGGGGGAAGTTTCCTCTGGATGATAGCGCTGCATTCTTCTGATAATGTTATTGTCTCGTAATCTCCCAATCTCCGCTTTCGTGAAAGAATGTCTTTCATGAATTTGACATAGCTAGGCATTTGTTCCAACGCTTCTGCAAATGAAACGTTGATATGCAGCTTTTTAAAGATCTTCAGGAATCGAGAAAACTGCTTGTCTAGTTTATTCTTCTGGAGACGTTGTGGAAAAGGTGGAGGTAGAGTGATCATTTCTTGATCTTTTTCCTTTGCTTCTTTTTCCTCCATATGTGGAACTGCTTCGCTGCTTTCTTTTGGAACTTTCTTAGCAGTTGTCTTAATTCCAACATCTTTGTTGATTTCAGTATCGCTTTTTAAAATGATGGCATGACATTTCTCCTTCCCCATGTTTCTTGGATTTGGTTCTGTATTTCTAGGAAGGTTACCTGGCAGTCTGTAACTCTGAGCATTGGCCAGTTGTCCAATTTGATTCTCCAGTGCTTTGATGGAAGAAGATTGGCTTTGAAAAATAGCATCATATGCTGCTTGTTGCTTTTTGAACATCTCTGCAATCCATTCTTTCATTTCTGGTTCTTTTTCAAACTCATGGATTTTATTTTGCTGTTGAAATCTAGGTGGTGGATTGTTCTTTTGCCCTGAATTGTTGCTCCATGAAAAATTGGGATGATTCCTCCACCCTGGGTTGTAGGTGTTGGAATATGGATTTTTCCCATGTCTGTTGAAATTGTTGACAAAGTTCACCGTTTCTTCATGTTGGTTTGGCTCTGGTGCTCATCCATATGGTGAACTTGTGGCTCTGGCGATGTTTACAACTTGCGTGCTAAGTGTTTCCAGGCTTTTGCAAATTTGCTCCAACTTAGTATTCACTGCTGAGTTAGCTCCAACTTCATAAATTCCTGCAATTCGTTGAATCATGCTCATTTCTGTTGGCCACAATGAATTGTTGTTAGCTATTTCTTCGATTAAGTCCCAGGCTTGATCTTCTCCTTTTGCCATCAAAGCTCCTCCAGCAGCAGCATCCATTGTAGTTCATCAGTCCAGAAAGTCCATTATAGAAAGTTTGGACTTAAAGCCATTTTGGAATCTCATGGTGCGGATATTTCCGGAGCAAATCTTTGTACCTTTCCTAAGATTCGTAGAGAGATTCTGAATCTTGCTGCACGAAGGATGTAATGTCATTCCCAAACTTTGCAGTTCTGGCTGGTGGAAAGTACTTTGCAATGAATTTTGTGGCTAGAGTGTTCCAAGTTGTGATAGAACCTGCTTATAGTGAATGTAGCCAAGCTTTGGCTCCGTCTTTCAAGGAATATGGAAAAACTCACAGTCTCATTGCTTCTTCTGATGCTCTGTTGTAATTGAAAGTGCCGTAAACTTCCAAGAAGTTGCTCATGTGGGCATTAGGATCTTTAGTTGCATTCCCCCCAAACTGAACTGACTGCTGAATCATCTGAATGCATGTTTTGATGTCAGTGACCGGCATAAACACACACATATACGCAAGCGCACGTATCGTTCAAGTAGTATAAAAATATCGATCCCACGAGGACTTAATTCCTACTGTTGTTATTAATTGATGATACTATTTATTTACAAAATATCTAATTAAAGGAGAAGTGAATTGATTGCTTGAAATGATTTGATTTGTAGAGTTGCTAAATAAATAAATAAATAAAAAGACAAAAGAAAATACTAAGGAAAATAAAAAGACTTAAAGATCTAAGGTTGCGAATCTTTCTATTATCTTTTAAAAGATGAAGTAGTTAAATCATAGTTGGGTAAAATATTGAATTATTAATCTGGACACTAAATTATGTAAAAGCCTCTTCCGAATGATCATTTACAAATACCTAGTATAATCCAATTGAACCAATGTCTATGTCAATTAATTACCTAGATTCATTAAGATTGAGTTCAATTATGACTACCCCCCCCCAACAGGTATATTCCTATCCTGTAAGGAAATCTATTAAAAGGGTATCTATCCTTAAGGAAGATCGTGGGTTGTTGAGTCTGTGGTCTTTAACTTAAAATCTCTATGTCTAGTTCATTTTAAGTTTATCTAATCAATTTTATTAATGGCCAATTAATAAAAAGGCATTAAGATTATGACTCAACAAATAATTCTTAATTACCCAAACTATAATCTAACCCTTTTTAAAACCGGTTATATTAGATTTTATCATAACCCTAGATATTTAACTTAGTTACAATACATAGCTAAAGTTGATAAAAACTTAAAAGACATAAAATGAAATTGCTGAAAAGTAATAAAAAGAATGCTAAGGTAAAAGGAATTAACTTCTGCTATTTACTATTTAGATATCTCCCATAAAATAATATATAATCTTGTGATATTTTAAACTAACCGTCCGGAATGGCGGTATCCTGATTAAGTCAAATTCAAATATACCAGCCATAAGGCGGAACAGAAAAAATAAACTTAAACCAACCGACCTAGAATGGCGGTATCCTCATTAAGTCAGGTTTAACCAGTTTAAATTGAATAACTAACCGTCCTAGAATGGTGGTATCTTTTTATTAATTCAGATTTTAAATAGTTTATATATTATTTTAAGGGAGATTAATCTAAAAAGCAATAGTAAAATAATTACCTTATTACCTCAGTATGGAGAGGTTACCCCCTCATGGATGGATAGAATTACTACTACAAAGCGTAAATAAAACTGAATAAAAGAAGAAAATATGAAGAACTCTCAATTATTTATTAGGATTTCAGAGGAAGAGGTACATTTGAAACTAAAAATTCGAAATCTATTTATAGGCAAAAAAAAAAAAATTTTTTATTATTTTTTGATTTTTTATTTTTTTATTATTTTTCTGATTTTTATTTTTTTATTATATTTTTTTGGATCGCTGAATTTTCGACACGTGGCATGGTGTGCTAAAAATGACGGCTCGTTGAATCTTTGACATGTGGTATGGTGGTGCAATTACAAAATACCCTCGGTGTCGGGACGCCCAAAATTACCAAAATACCCTTTTTGCCAAATTTCACAATTTTGCTTCAAATCACCTCTAGAATATTCTGAAACTTTATTTTGGTGTCGGGATGTCCAAATTACCAAAATTGTGTCGGGACGTCCAAAATTACCAAAATACCCTTTTTGCCAAATTTTCACCAAATTTCACAGTTTTGCTCCTCAAATCACCTCCAGAATATCCTGAAACTTTATTTATCTACAAAATAACACAAAACACATCAAAATATCACAAAACTCAAGAAACTATACAAAATATTAAGTTAAATGAGTGGGAAATAGTGATAGTTTTATCACTCATCACACCCCCAAACCTAACATTTTGCTAGTCCTCGAGCAAAATAAAAAACAAAGTAAATTAAATAAGCCACTTTCGTAGGGATCACGATTGCATTTAGCATATGCAACAAGCCTTTAAACCCCTAGGTGTCCCTAGTGGACGAGTTGTAGTCTCGTGAGGATTTACAGCAATGATACCCACAAACATTTTATAAAAGTAAAAAAGAAGTGAAACTAATGCACACACAAGCAAAAAGACAAGAGAAAATAGAATAAAGAAGTTAGTGACTAATTAGGTGAAACTTCTACTCCAAGTTTATTAGTTGTTTTATTTCATTCTAAATTACTGAATAAGTAAATTCTCCGATTACTTTTACCATTCTTCATATACACAACCAACATAATATTAAACAACTCATTTCGCCCATAACAGTCATAGTGCAGTGCAGTTGATAAGAGAGTAATATTTTTGTCCTAAAGTTTTATCAGATTTCACACCTTTTGTAGTAATGGAATAAATTTTTTTGATTTTTCTGATTTTTTCTTTGATTTTTTTCTCTATTTTTTATTTATATACAATATCTTCCATCTATGTAGCGAGCTTTAGGTCGGTGACTCCCAAACCAGTTGGTTTTAGGGCATCAGGTGTTAAGACACCCCTAAGGACTTAATTACTCAGACTTCAGATATATATATTTATTTTCTATCATCTTTTTTATCCATGTAGCGAGTGTTGGGCCAGTGACTCCCAAACCAGTTGGTTTTAGGGCACTAGGTATTAAAACACCCTTACAGACTTAATAACTCGAATCTCAGATGTTTTTTTTTTTGTTCCATCACTTTTTTTTTTGAGATGCTTCTCCAATTAAACTATAGCACTGAATATTGCAATCTTTTCAATTTTATCCTATGTCCGTATGTTACCATGTATGTTGATAATATCTGCCAACTAAGTATATGAAGATCCATTTTAGTCAGTTTATGGAGAATTTACAGATTAAATAATTCAAAAGTGAATAAACAAAAATTAACTTGTTTTGAATTAGGTTTGAAATACGTCTCAGGAGTGGAAATTCCTTACACAGCTATTTCTTACCAATTTCATCTTTTTAGTCAACATAACAACCACATATTTCTACTAGTCATAAAACTATAATTTACATGTGTGTGTGTGTGTGTTTTTTTTTCAAAGGCTCTTGCTGACGAAGGATTGTTCACAACTAGGACTCCCCACTCAAGGGTTCAAGCGACCAAGTGAACGCACCTTTTTTATACCTTATGGTACGTGCCAACGAATTTATGGTGTGTGACTAACTGTCGAATGGACTTCCCGTTGTAGATTCCCCAGAGGGAAGGTGGAGCGAGGCTCACTTAAGTACCCTAGCCCCTTAGGCTATTATCGCTTGTTGTCAGGAATAAACAACGAGTCCTCCAAACTAGTCTGTCACAACACGCTACAAGTGAATGATTATCTAGGTGCCTCCACAGCTTTTCCTTATAAAAAGGTAGTGAGTGAAGGAAGACACCAAACCATCACCTAGCTTTAAATATGCCCTTTGTTTTTATTAATTTTTAAATTTTTGTATTTTTCGAAAAATTTTGGACTAAAAATAAAAACACAAAAACTATAAACAAGATACTATTAACTATTCCTCACCCCCAAACCTAAATGAGACATTGTCCTCAATGTCTTAAATAGTAGAAGAAGAGTTTAGAAGATAGTATCTGGTTGGCTGAATTACTACAGGAAATTAAAGGTTAAGATCCAGATTAATCCGACGCCTCTTACCACGATCATCATCGGACCATTTTATCTTTGAAATGACAGGGTCAACTTGTGGTTCATGGGCTAAGAGTTGGTCTATTAGATCCGGAGCAGTTCTGGCAGTATAGAGGAGTTCTTTCATAGGTTTTGACACGAACCTATTTCTCCGGGCATCATCAAGAAACACACAAAGAAAATCATAAAATCCATCAACGTTGAGCAGTCCAAGCGGTTTCTGGTGTATGTTCAGGTTCGCCCAAAATAGTACTATAAAAATTTCCTCCAATGTACCCAAGCCACCTGGCAAAGCAATAAAAGCATCAGCACGGTTAATCATTTCCACTAGTCGTTCAGACATACCTGGCACGATCAGTTCCTCTCCGTTTGATGGTTCAATAAGATTTGATTCTGCCAAGGGTTTTGGGATGATTCCCAAAACATGACTGACTCCTTCTTGTACGGCCTTTGAAACGATCCCCATTAGTCCAAGATTTGCCTCCGCCATATATTAAGTGCATATTCCTTGCAGCTAAGACTCGACCCAATTCTGTGCTGCTTCTATGTATTGTGGTTTAGCACCAACACTACTACCGCAAAACACAAGATGTTTTCAACTCGTCTTCTTGAAGTGGCTTCCATTTTTTATGTATTTCTTTCTTAACTCTGAATGCCTCCAAAGTGCAATGACGGGCTGAATTTATAGTACCTGAAAAAGGGTGAGTAATAATAGCACTAGTATCTTCCAAAGGAAGCTTGTTAGCAAAATAAAACAAAAGAAATCGTGTGAAAGGTCAAAAAGTATGGATCATGTCTACGAAAATAAAGAAAATAACAAAAGAAAAGCAAATCAAAGCAATAATTAAGGCAACAGAATTGTGTACGCAATACGCCACTCGCGTATAAATTCATTAGGATGTGTCTCAAGAATTAATTCTTTACTCAGCCATCGCTAATGAATTGGTTCTCATCTTTATGATGCCAAACACCATTCCTTCTGTCTTAAAATGCTCCGTTTGTGCTTTTCCTACAAAAAAAACAAACACAAAATTAAAAATTCTATAACTGTATACACAAAATATGAAAACAAAAATTACAACAAATTGCATGGGTTGCCTCCCTGCTAGAGCTAAATTTTCGTCTTCAGCCAGACGTGACTGAAATCTATCTATCAAGGCGGTTTTAGCGTCATTATGGATGTCCGATTAAAGACATTCCATGTGCGTTGCTTTTGAAGGGTCTCTCCAACGGTAAAGTGGCAAAGAGTTTTGTCTCATTCAGTGCTTGTGCCACCTTTTTAATCTTTGTTGCTCCAGTGATTCCTGAAAAGAAAGAAAGAAAATCAGGAGGTCTTGTATGGTGCTTGACTTGGAATGGAAGTTCCATTCTGTCAAGCTTCTTGGTGATATCTCATTTGTACTCCCCGATACAGCGATGTTTCTCCTGAATGCTCTGGATTTTCAATTTGGTCAAACATTTGCTCCTCCATTTGCTCTGCTTCTTACTCTACCTTTTCTTCACAGATGTATTTTAAAATTTCTGTATTCAGCTCTTCATCTGTCATCTGTGAAATACATGCTCCTGAAATATCAATGTGAGAATGTAAAGAAATGTCAGATTTTAGGTCTTCATCCTCTGATCTGAGTGAATGATTGGCTTAGGTAGATCGTCTTCAAACATTGTGCAAGCATCCCTCCAACGATCATTATGAGGATGGAAAGTTTCATCCTTCCTTGTTGGTGCAGTTAGTAGTACAAGAAACTCAGCTTCTTCATCCTCGTCAGAGTCAGAATAATAAAAATCAAATTGAGACTTTGTTGGTGCAGGCTCCTGAACTGATACCTCTGATTCTCGATACTGTTCAGCCTTGTCATCTGTTATGATGTCAAGATGAATCTCAGGATATTCGAAGGCTTCTTCAGTATTATTTTAATTTGCTCTGTGAGATATGTGATTCAGGTTCTCTATTAATTGTCTAACTTGATCTATCATCCTTTGTATAGACGCCGCTTGACTCTGAATTTGTACATCAAATAGAGCTTCCCGTTCCTCGAACAAATTTTTGAGCATGTGAATCAACTGATCTTCCTCTGATGGATCTAGTTCTTGATGAAGATCGTAGATGGATGGTGGATAAGATAGAAAATGTGATGATTCTTCGTACCTTGAATGATTCCAATAATTCTGCCACTCTGAAAGGTATATACATTGATCGCTCGGGTGGTTACCATCACATATTACACATCTCCCCATTTCATTCTGATGAGCAAATGTAGTATTGCTTGATTCTGAAATCCAGTGATAATTGTTGGGCTGGACAACAGGCCTCAGAAAACTATACTGTTGCTCCCAGATTTGGGGTGTATCTTCTTCTAGTAAATCTTGTAATGTTTCAAAATGTTCCATTTTTCGATCACCTGAACACAAAAGAAAGAAATAAAAAGTACAGATAATAAAACAAAGAAAATTAGATACAAGTAAATTAGATAGCTTCAAAATTAATAACTCAAGAAAAATAAGTCCCCGGCAACGGCGCCAAAAACTTGACCGGCGTAAACACACACGTATAACGCAAGCGCACGTATCGTTCAAGTAGTATAAAAATATCGATCCCACGAGGACTTAATTCCTACTGTTGTTATTAATTGATGATACTATTTATTTACAAATATCTAATTAAATGAGAAGTGAATTGATTGCTTGAAATGATTTGATTTGTAGAGTTGCTAAATAAATAAATAAATAAAAAGACAAAAGAAAATACTAAGGAAAATAAAAAGACTTAAAGATCTAGGGTTGCGAATATTTCTAATAACTTTTAAAAGATGAAGTAGTTAAATCATAGTTGGGTAAAATATTGAATTATTAATCTGGAACACTAAATTATGTAAAAGCCTCTTCCGAATGATCATTTACAAATACCTAGTATAATCCAATTGAACCATATGTCTATGTCAATTAAATTACCTAGATTCATTAAGATTGAGTTCCAATTATGACTACCCCCGCCCAACATGTATATTCCTATCCTGTAAGGAAGGAAATTATAAAAGGGTTATCTATCCTTAAGGAAGATCGTGGGTTGTTGAGTCTGTGGTCTTTAACTTAAAATCCCTATGTCTAGTTCATTTTAAGTTTATCTAATCAATTTTATTAATGGCCAATTAATAAAAAGGCATTAAGATTATGACTCAACAAATAATTCTTTAATTACCCAAACTATAATCTAACCCTTTTTAAAACCAGTTATATTAGATTTTATCACAACCCTAGATATTTAACTTAGTTACAATACATAGCTAAAGCTGATAAAAACTTAAAAGACATAAAATGAAATTGCTGAAAAGTAATAAAAATAAATGCTAAGGTAAAAGGAATTAACTTCTGCTATTTACTATTTAGATATCTCCCATAAAATAATATATATCTTATGATATATTTAAACTAACCGCCGGAATGGCGGTATCCTGATTAAGTCAATTCAAATATACCAGCCATAAGGCGGAACAGAAATATAAACTTAAACCAACCGACCTAGAATGGCGGTATCCTCATTAAGTCAGGTTTAAGCAGTTTAAATTGAATAACCAACCGACCTAGAATGGCGGTATCTTTTTATTAATTCAGATTTTAAATAGTTTATATATTATTTTAAGGGAGATTAATCTAAAAAAAATAGTAAAAGAATTACCTTATTACCTCAGCATGGAGAGGTTACCCCCTCATGGATGGATAAAATTACTACTACAAAGCGTAAATAAACTGAATAAAGAAGAAAATATGAAGAACTCTCAATTTATTTATAGGATTTCAGAGGAAGAGGTACATTTGAAACTAAAAATTCGAAATCTATTTATAGGCAAAAAATAATAAATTTTTATTATTATTTTTTGATTTTTTATTTTTTATTATTTTTCTGATTTTTATTTTTTTTATTATTTTTTTTTATCACTGAATTTTCGACACGTGGCATGGTGTGCTAAAAATGACGGCTCGTTGAATCTTTGACATGTGGAATGGTGGTGCAATTACCAAAATACCCTCGGTGTCGGGACGCCCAAAATTACCAAAATACCCTTTTTGCCAAATTTCACAATTTTGCTCCAAATCACCTCTAGAATATTCTGAAACTTTATTTTGGTGTCGGGATGTCCAAAATTACCAAAATTTGTGTCGGGACGTCCAAAATTACCAAAATATCCTTTTTGCCAAATTTTAACCAAATTTCATAGTTTTGCTCCAAATCACCTCCAGAATATCCTGAAACTTTATTTATCTACAAAATAACACAAAACACATCAAAATATTCACAAAACTCAAGAAACTATACAAAATATTAAGTTAAATGAGTGGGAAATAGTGATAGTTTTATCACTCATCAGTCACACGCATTTTATTGTAAGGGATGAAGTACAATACATGAAATGAGGCCGTCAACCACTGGAATGGTTCTGTCTCGAATAGGAATTGGTGGTGAAACCTCCAAAGGTTCAGGTTCCATGTTAACGATTGCTTCTTGGCCTTCTCGCAATTCATTTCTCAACTGTCTTATGGTTCTTTCAATCTCTGGGACAAATGGTCGGAGTTCAAAGCTTCTAGTTCGTCTCATGTAGTGTCTGAGAACCTGAAACACAAGAAAACAGAAACAAAAAGTAAAAATAAAATTAGATACAAGTAAAGGTATCTAACCCCAAAACTAATAGTGAAAGAAAAATAAGTCCTCGGCAACGGCGCCAAAAACTTGACCGACGTAATCACACGCTTATAACGCAAGCGCACGTATCGTTCGAGTAGTATAAAAAGTATCGATCCCACGAGGACTTAATACCTAAGCTATTAATTAATGAATCCAAATTTTTACTAGTATCTAATGGATTGATTGTTTGATTGGGTGATGACTTTAAACTTAAAATAGAAAATAAAATTGTGCAAAGGGAAATTGAGGAAAATTCAATATTATTAAACTATCCAGTGTTGTGAATCTTTCCAATATCTTTTTAAAAGATGAAATGGTTATTTTACGTTTGTGTAATATATCGGTTTATTAACCTGGAACACGAAATTATACAAAACCCTATTCCGTTGGTCAGATACAAATACCCAGTGCAACTTAATTAATCATATTCCTATGTCAAACAAGTTATCTGAATTCATTAAGATTAAGTTTCAATTATGGCTACCCCCGCCCGACAGTTATATTCCTATAATGTAAGGAAATCTATTAAAGTGTTATCTATCCTCAAGGAAGATCGTGGGATATTGAGTCTAAGGTCTTTAACCTAAAATCCATTTTCCAAGTTCATTTTAAGTTTACCGAATCAATCTTATTAATGGCCAGTTAACATGACGCATTAAGACTAAGACTCAATAAATAAACCTTTATATTACCCAAATCGTAAAATAACCCCTTATTAACTGGTGATATTGGATTTCATCACAACCCTAGATAACTGGCTTAGTTACGACACATATTTACGGGTAGTAAAAACTTAAATAAAAGAAAGGACATAAAGTAAATGCTGGAAATTAAATACTGAAAAGTAAATTGCTGAAAAGTAATTTGCTGAAAAGTAAATTGCTGAAAGTAAATGACTGAAAAGTAAATATCTGAAAGTAAATAAAGTAAAAATACAATAAAAGAAAATGTTGGGATTAATTTATAATATGTAAATTGTAATTTAATAATATGGAATAAAAGTTGATACCGCTTTAATGGCTAGTTTTAATTATGTAACATAAGGTGACACCGCTTATAGGACGATCTTTAAGTGACAGATGATTACCGCCTATATGGCTGGTATATGGATAAATAATAACACCGCCTTTATGGTTGGTTCAACTTAATTGGATAATATTGGCAATTTCCATATTATAATAAAATGAGATTTCTAAAAGTGGATCCCCTAACCCCCAACATTTTATTTTTATTCTAGGGAAGTGACGAAACACAATATTAACAAACTTAATAATTGATTTAATTATATTATGGGTAATTATTTAGTTTGTTTATTGAATCTTAAGCCTAATGCTTCTTGTTGCCTGATCACCAATAAGATTGATGTGGTAAACTTAAAATGAACTTGGAAAAGGGATTTTAGGTTTCAACCTTAGATTCAATAGCTCACGATCTTCCTTGAGGATAGATAACCCTTTAATAGATTTCCTTACAAGATAGGAATATACCTGTCGGGCGTGGGTAGCCATAATTGGAACTTGAACTTAATGAATTCAGATAACTTGGTTAACATAGGAATACGATTAATTGAGTTACACTGGGTATTTGCATCTGACCATTGACATAGGCTTTTGCATAACTTCGTGTTCCAGGTTAGAAAATTAATTTATTACACATATATAAGAGAATCAATTCATCTTTTGAATAATATTGTGTGGAGTCACAACCCTAGTTATTTTGTGTCTCTTGTTATTTTCCTTAGTATTTTCTTTTGTATTTATTTATTTATTTATTTTGCAAATCCACATTCAACCAACCAATCAAGCAATCATTCTCTTCTCCTTTAATTAGATACCTGTAAATAAATTGTATCAATAATTAATAACAATAGTAGGAATTAAGTCCTCGTGGGATCGATATTTTTATACTACTTGAACGATATGTGTGCTTGCGTTATACGCGTGTGATTACGCACCGGTCAAGTTTTTGGCGCCATTGCCAGTGACTTATTTTTCTTGAGTTATTAATTTTGAAGCTATCTAATTTACCTTCACTAACTTTCTTTATTTTTATCTGTAATTTTTATTTCCTTCTTTTATTTTTCAGGTGGTTGACATGGATCTTTATTGGGAGATTGAAAGATTACAAGCTTTACTATAAGAAGATACACCCCAAATCTTGGAGCAACAGTCCGGTTTTCTGAGGCCTGTTGTCCAGCAAAATAATTATCACTGGATGTCAAACAATACTGCATTTTCTCAACAGAACGCAATGAGGATATGTGAGATATGCGATGGTAAGCACCATAGCGATCAATGTATATACCTTTCAGAGTGGCAGAATTATCGGAATCATTCAAGGTACGAAGAACCATCACATTTTCAATCTTATCCACCATCCATCTACGATCTTCATCAAGAACCAGAACCATCAGAGGAAGATCAGTTGATTCACATGCTCAAATATTGGCTTAAGGAACGGTAAGCTCAATTTGATGCACAAATTCAGAGTCAAATGGTGTCTATACAGAGGATGACATATCAAGTTAGACAATTAACAGATAACATGAATCACATATCTCACGGAGCAGATTCAAATAATACTAAAGAAGCCTTCGAATATCCTGAGATTCATCATGACATCATAACAGAGGACGAGGCTGAGCAGTATCAAGAATCAGAGGTATCAGTTCAAGAGCCCGAACCAACAAAGTATCAATTTGATTTTTATTATTCTTCTGACTCTGACGAAGATGAAGAAGCAGAGTTGTTTGTGCCAACAAAATTGAGGATGAAATTCTGTATCCTAAAAATGAAGATCTTGGAGCTTTCATTGCACAAATGTTTGAAGAAGATCTACATGAGCCAGTCATTTCTACCATAGAGGATGAAGACCGAAAATTAGACACATCTTTACAACCTCAGGTTGACACTTATGGAGCATGTATTTCACAGATGACAGATGATGAACTGAACGAGGAAATTTTAAAATACATCTGTGAAGAAAATATTGAGCAAGAAGTATGACAAATGGAGGAGCAAATGACCAACCATATTGAAGATCTCAGACATTCAGGAAAAACATCACTGTTTTGGGGAGTACAAATTAAAGACATCACCCAGAAGCTTGACAGAATGGAACTCTCATTCAAAGTTTAAAAAGGTGGCACAAGCACTGAATGAGACAAAATTATTTTTTCCACTTTACTGTTGGAAGAGACCGTTCAAAAGCAACGCTCACGGGATTATCTTTAATCGGACATCCAAAACCACGCTGAAACCTCATTGACATATGGATTTCAGTCATGTCTGGCTGAAGATGAAACATTTAGCGCTAGTAGGGAGGCAACCCTTGCAATTTGTTGTAATTTATGTTTTATATTTTAATACATGTTGTAGAATTTTAATTTTATGTGATATTTTCAAGGAAAAGCACAAACAGAGCATTTAAACAAGATAAAAGGAATGGTGTTTGGCAATCACAAATATGAGAGCTAATTCATTAGTGATGGCTGAGTAAGGAATGGATTTTTGAGACGGATCCTAATGAATTTATACCAAGCGAGTGGTGTATTGCGTACACAATTCTGTTGCCTTAATAATTGCTTTGATTTGCTTTACTTTTGTTTTCTCAGACAGGATCCAGACTTTTTGAACTTTCATGATTTCTTTTATTGTTTTGCTAATAATCGTTCTTTGGAAGATACTAGTGCTATTGTTATTAACCCTTTTCAGGTGCTATAAATTCAACTCATCATTACATTTTTAAAGGCATCCAGATAAAAATGGAAGCCACTTCAAGAAGACAAGCTGAAAATATATGTGTCTTTTGTGGTACTAGTGTTGGTACTAAGCCACAATACGTAGCAGCAGCACAGGAATTGGGTCGAGTCTTAGCTGAAAGGAATATGCACCTAGTATATGGCGGTGGCAATCTTGGATTAATGGGGATCGTTTCAAAGGCCGTACAGGAAAGAGGCAGTCAAGTCTTGGGAATCATCCCAAAACCTTTGGCAGAGGCAAATCTTATTGGACCATCAAATAGAGAAGAACTGATCGTTCCATGTATGTCTGAACAATTGGTGGAAATGATTAACCGTGTTGATGTTTTTATTGCTTTGCAGGTGGCTTGGGCACGATGGAGGAAATTTTTACAATACTATCTTGGGCGAACTTGAACATACACCAGAAACCAATTGAACTGTTCAACGCAGATGGATTTTATGATTTTCTTTGTGTATTTCTTGATGATGCCCGGAGAAATGGAGTTGTGTCAAAATCTTTAAAAGAACTACTCTTCACTGCCAGAATTGCCTCAGATTTAATTGATCAAATCTTAGCCTTTGAACTACAAATTGACCCTATCATTTCCAAGATAAACTGGTCTCATAATGATCGTAAGAAGCGTCGGATAAATCTGGATTTTAACCTCTAATTTTCATTTTAGATGTAGAATTTCACCTAACCAGGTACTATCTTCTAAACTCATCTTCTACTTTTTAAGACATTGGGGACAATGTCTCATTTCGGTTTGGGGGAGGGAAATAGTTGATTAGTATCTTGTTTTTATTATGTTGTTTTTAGTCAAAAATTTTCGAAAAACTCAAAAAAAAATATTGAAATAATTTACAAAAGAAAAAAAAAATTGTGTTCTTATGTTTTTAATTTGATTAATCGGGTGAAATTGGTGTGAGATAGCTGTGTAAGGAGTTTCCACTCCTGAGACGTATCACAACCTATTTCGGAACAAGTTAATTTTTGTTTATTTCCTTTTGAATTATTTAATTTGGGAATTCTCCATAAAACTGACTTTAATAGATCTTCATATGCTTAGTTGACAAGTATTATCAACATAAATGGTAACATACGGACATGAGTTGTATTTGAAAAGTTTGTAATATTAAGTGCTCTAGTTTAATTGGAGGAAGCATATATAAAAGCAATGGGATAAAAAAAACAAAAAGAAAAATAAACAAACAACGTCTAAGATCCGAGTTATTAAGTCCGTAGGGGTGTTTTAACACCTAGTGCCCTAAAACAACTGGTTTGGGAGTCATTGGCCCAACGCTCGCTACATGGATCAAAGATGTTAGAAAAAATATATATATCTGAAGTCAAAGTAATTAAGTCTGTAGGGATGTCTTAACACCTGGTGCCCTAAGACCAACTGGTTTGGGAGTCACTGGCCTAAAGCTCGCTACATGGATGGAAGATATTGTATATAAATATAAAAAAAATCAAAAAAATCAGAAAAATCAGAAAAATATTCCATTGCCTAAAAAATGTGTGAATTCTGATATAACTTTAGGACAAAAATATTACATTCTTTTCAACTACACTTGTGACTATTGTGGGGAAAAATGAGTTGATTAATATTTTGTTGGCTGTGTGTATGGAGAATGGTAAAAATAATTGGAGAATTTACTTATTCGGTAATAGAAGAAAGAAAAAAACAACTATTAACTTAGATAAGAAGTTTCACCTGATTAGTCCCTAACTTCTTTATTCTATTTTCTCTTGTCTTTTTGCTTTTTTGTGCATTAGTTTTACTATAATTTTACTTTTGTAAAACGTTTGTGGGTATCATTGCTGTAAGCCCTCACGAGACTGCAACTCGTCCACTAGGAACACCTAAGGGTTTAAAGGCTTGTTGAATAAGCTAAATGCAACCATGATCCCTACGAAAGTGGCTTAGTTTAATTTTATTTTAAAGATGTTTATGTTATTTTATTTTGTTGTTTTGCTCGAGGACTAGCAAAATGTTAAGTTTGGGGGTGTGATGAGTGGTAAATATATCACTATTTCCCACTTATTTGACCTAATATTTTGTATAGTTTCTTGAGTTTTGTGAATAATTTGATGCGTTTTGTGTTATTTTGTAGATAAATAAAGTTTTAGGACTCTCTAGAGGTGATTTAGGGCTAAAACAATGAAAAAATGGACAAAAGGGAAAAATGGAAATTTTGCGCGTTGCGACGCGCAGCCTGCGTCACGACCGCTAACGTGCGTCGGGAGCCTACTAAAATACGCCGAGACATATGTCAAAATCCGAGAAGTTAGATTTGCTAACGTACGCTGGATCTTGCCAATGTGCTCCAGATCATACTAATATGCGTCGTGCCACGTGTCAACATCACAGCCAATCTGCTAACGTGCGCATTACCACGTGTCACCATCACATGCCGACAATCCACATCACCACATCATCGACATGTCAGCACAATAATTCAACAGCATGCCATGTGTCAGCCACGTCACCATCCATTATCACCTTTCGCCACGTGTCAACACATCATTTGACCGAATTCACGTGTCAATATTCTATTGGGCCGACAGATTCCATCACACGTCAGCAGATAAGATATCAAAGCATCCAATGAGCATTTGACACGTCAGCGCGTCGCGACGCACTTACCCTTGCGAGTCGCGACGCACCGGACCCATTGGTGCCTATAAATTCAGCCGAGTTTCATTTGAATTTTCATGCATTCCTTAGTTTTCTTTAGGGACTTGAAGGATTGCATCTTATTTGTTTAAGTTTTTGTAATTTAAATTAAGCATTTTTACTTTTAGTACTTTTAATTATGCACTTTTACTTTCAGTAATTAATTTTATTTTATTTACTTTTCTTTTCTTTTCTTTTATGTTCAGTAGTTAAATTACTACTGTGGAAGGGTGAAGCTTTTTACTATTATAATTTAGATTAATCTCCCATAATTATAATATATAAACTATTTAAAACCTGACTTAACGAGGATACCGCCATATTGGTCGGTTGGTAAATTAATTATAAATTGGTTTTAACCTGACTAAGCATGAATACCGCCAGGTTGGTCGGTTGGTAATTAATTATAAATTTGACTTAATCAGGATATCGCCTATATAGCTGGTTGATAATTATCACACAAAATTTATATATTATAATAAAAGAGATTTCTAATTAGAAATAGTAAAGGTACATTAACCTCACTTTAATTTATAATATGGAAATTGTAATTTAATAATATGTAATAAAAATTGATACCGCCTTAATGGCTAGTTTTAATTATGTAACATAATATGACACCACTTATAGGACGGTCTTTAGGTGACAGATGATTACCGCCTATATGGCTGGTTTATTGATAATAATAACACCGCCTTTATGGCTGGTTCAACTTAATTGGATAATACTAGCAATTTCCATAATATAATAAAGTGAGATTTCTAAAAGTGGATCCTCTAACCCCCAACATTTTATTTTTATTCTAGGGAAATGATGAAACACAATATTAACAAGCTTTATAATTGATTTAATTATATTATTGGTAATTCTTTAGTTTGTTTATTGAATCTTAAGTCTAATGTTTCTTGTTGCCTGATCACCAATAAGATTGATGTGGTAAACTTAAAATGAACTTGGAAAAGGGATTTTAGGTTTCAACCTTAGATTCAATAGCTCATGATCTTCCTTGAGGATAGATAACCCTTTAATAGATTTCCTTACATTCAGGAGCTCGAACCAACAAAGTCTCAATTTGATTTTTATTATTCTTCTGACTCTAGCGAAGATGAAGAAGCAGAGTTATTTGTGCCAACAAAAATTGAGGATGAAATTTTATATCCTAAAAATGAAGATCTTGGAGCTTTCATTGCACAAATGTTTGAAGAAGATCTACATGAGGCAGTCATTTCTACCACAGAGGATGAAGATCAAAAATTAGACACATCTTTACAACCTCAGGTTGACACTTATGGAGCATGTATTTCACAGATGACAGATGAAGACCTGATCGAGGAAATTTTAAAATACATCTGTGAAGAAAATGTGGAGCAAGAAGCATGACAAATGGAGGAGCAAATGACCAACCATATTGAAGATCTCATACATTCAGGAAAAACATCACTGTTTTGGGGAATACAAATTAAAGATATCACCCATAAGCTTGACAGAATGGAACTCTCATTCAAAGTTTAAAAAGGTGGCACAAGCACTGAATGAGACAAAATTATTTTTTCCACTTTACTGTTGGAAGAGACCTTTCAAAAGCAACACTCACAGGATTATCTTTAATCGGACATCCAAAACCACGCTGAAACCTCATTGACAGATGGATTTCAGGCACGTCTGGCCGAAGATGAAAAATTTAGCGCTAGCAGGGAGGCAACCCTTGCAATTTTTTATAATTTCTATTTTTATATTTTATGTATACATATTGTAGAATTTTTAATTTTGTGTGATATTTTCAGGGAAAAGCACAAACGAAGCATTTAAACAAGATAAAAGGAATGGTGTTTGGCAATCACAAAGATGAGAGCTAATTCATTAGTGATGGCTGAGTAAGGAATGGATTTTTGAGACGCATCCTAATGAATTTATACCAAGCGAGTGGCGTATTACGTACACAATTCCGTTCCCTAAATAATTGCTTTGATTTGCTTTACTTTTTTTATTTTCTTTTGTTTTCTCCGACAGGATCCAGACTTTTTGACCTTTCATGATTTCTTTTATTGTTTTGCTAATAATCTTCCTTTAGAAGATACTAGTGCTATTATTATTAACCCTTTTTTCAGGTGCTATAAATTCAACTCATCATTACACTTTTGAAGGCATCCAGATAAAAATGGAAGCCACTTCAAGAAGGCGAGTTGAAAATATCAGTGTCTTTTGTGGTACTAGTGTTGGTACTAAGCCATAATACGTAGCAACAGCAGAGGAATTGGGTCGAGTCTTAGCTGAAAGGAATATGCACCTAGTATATGAAGGTGGCAATCTTGGATTAAGGGGGATCGTTTCAAAGGCCGTACATGAATGAGGCAGTCAAGTCTTGTGAATCATCCCAAAACCTTTAGCAAAGGCAAATTTTATTGGACCATCAAATAGAGAAGAACTGATCGTGTCAGATATGTCTGAACGACTTGTGGAAATGATTAACTGTGATGATGCTTTTATTGCTTTGCCAGGTGACTTAGGCACGATGGAGGAAATTTTTACAGTACTATCTTGGGCGAACTTGAACATACACTAGAAACCAATTGGACTGTTCAACGCAGATGAATTTTATGATTTTCTTTGTTTATTTCTTGATGATGCCCGGAGAAATGGGTTTGTGTCAAAACCTTTAAAAGAACTCTTCTTCACTGCCAGAACTGCCCCAAATTTAATTGACCAAATCTTAGCCTTTGAACCACAAATTGACCATATCCTTTCCAAGATAAACTGGTCCGATAATAATCGTAAGAAGCGTGGGATAAATCTAGATTTTAACCTCAAATTTTCATTTTAGATGTAGAATTTCAGCTAACCAGGTACTATCTTCTAAACTCATCTTCTACTTTTTAAGACATTGGGGGAGGGAAATAGTTGATTGGTATCTTGTTTTTATTATGTTGTTTTTAGTCAAAATTTTTTGAAAAACTCTAAAAAAAAGATATTGAAATAATTTACAAAAAAAAAAAAAAAAATTTGTTCTTATGTTTTTAATTTGATTAATCGGGTGAAATTGGTGTGAGATAGCTGTGTAAGGAGTTTCCACTCCTGAGACGTATCACAACCTATTTCGGAACAAGTTAATTTTTGTTTATTTCCTTTTAAATTATTTAATTTGTGAATTCTCCATAAAATTGACTTTAATAGATCTTTATAGGCTTAGTTGACAGATATTATCAATATACATGGTAATATACGGACATGAGTGTATTTGAAAAGTTTGTAATATTCAGTGCTCTATTTTAATTGGAAGAAGCATCTATAAAAGCAATGAGATAAAAAAAACAAAATAAAATAAACAAACAACGTCTAATATTTGAGTTATTAAGTCCGTAGGGGTGTTTTAACACCTAGTGCCCTAAAAACAACTGGTTTGGGAGTCACTAGCCCAAAGCTCGCTATATGGATCAAAGATGTTAGAATATATATATATATATATATATATATATATATATATATATATATATATATATATCTGAAGTCCGAGTAATTAAGTCCTTAGGGGTGTCTTAACATCTGGTGCCCTAAAGTCAACTGGTTTGGGAGTCACTAGCCTAAAGCTCGCTACATGGATGGAAGATATTGTATATATATAAAAAAAAATCAGAAAAATCAGAAAAATATTCCATTGCTTAAAAAAATGTGTGAATTCTGATATAACTTTAGGACAAAAATATTATCTTCTTTTCAACTACACTTGTGACTATTGTGGGGAAAAATGAGCTGATTAATATTTTGTTGGCTGTGTGTATGGAGAATGGTAAAAATAATCGGAGAATTTACTTATTCGGTAATTTAGAAAGAAATAAAACAACTCTTAACTTAGATAAGAAGTTTCACCTGATTAGTCACTAACTTCTTTATTCTTTTTTCTCTTGTCTTTTTACTTTTGTGTACATTAGTTTTACTATCTTTTTACTTTTGTAAAACGTTTGTGGGTATCGTTGCTGTAAGCCCTCACAAGACTACAACTCGTCCACTAGGGACACCTAGGGGGTTTAAAGGCTTGTTGCATATGCTAAATGCAACCGTGATCCCTACGAAAGTAGCTTAGTTTAATTTTATTTTAAAGATGTTTATGTTATTTTATTTTGTTATTTTGCTCGAGGACTAGCAAAATGTTAGGTTTGGGGGTGTGATGAGTGGTAAATATATCACTATTTTCCACTCATTTGACCTAATATTTTGTATAGTTTCTTGAGTTTTGTGAATATTTTGATGCGTTTTGTGTTATTTTGTAGATAAATAAAGTTTTAGGGCAATCTGGAGGTGATTTGGGGCTAAAACAGTGAAAAAATGGACAAAATGGTAAAATGATAATTTTGTGCGTCGCGACGCTAACATGCGCCGGGAGCCTACTAAAATATGCCGGGACATGTGGCAAAATCTGAGAAGTTTGATTTGCTAACGTGCGCCATATCTTGCTAACGTGCGCCAGATCCTTCTAACGTGCATCGTGCCACATGTCAACATCACATCCAATCTGCTAACTTGCGCACTGCCACGTGTCACCATCACATGCCGACAATCCACATCGCCACGTCAGCATAATAATTCAGCAGTCTGCCACGTATCAGCCATGTCACAATCCATTATCACCTTTCACCACGTGTCAACACATCATTTGACCGAATTCCACGTGTCAACATTCTATTGGGCCGACAGATTCCATCGCCACGTCAGCATATAAGAGATCAAAGCATCCAATGAGCATTTGACACGTCAGCGAGTCGCGACGCGTCGGACCCATTGTTGCCTATAAATTCAGCCGAGTTTCATTTGAATTTTCATGCCTTCCTTAGGTTTCTTTAGGGACTTTAAGGATTGCATCTTGTTTGTTTAAGTTTTTGTAATTTAAATTAAGCATTTTTACATTTAGTACTTTTAATATGCACTTTTACTTTCAGTAATTAATTTTATTTTATTTACTTTTCTTTCTTTTATGTTCAGTAGTTAAATTACTGTTGGGGAATGGTGAAGCTTTTTACTATTATAATTTAGATTAATCTCCCTTAATTATAATATATAAACTATTTAAAACCTGACTTAACGAGGATACCGCCATATTGGTCGGTTGGTAATTAATTATAAATTGGTTTTAACTTGACTAAGCATGAATACCGCCTGATTGGTCGGTTGGTAATTAATTATTAATTTGACTTAATCAGGATACCGCCTATATGGCTGGTTGGTAATTATCACAAAAATTATATATTATAATAAGGGAGATTTCTAAATTAGAAATAGTAAAGGTAGATTAATCTCACTTTAATTTATAATATGGAAATTGTAATTTAATAATATGGAATAAAAGTTGATACCGCCTTAATGACTGATTTTAATTATGTAACATAATGTGACACCGCTTATAGGACGGTCTTTGGGTGACAGATGATTACCGCCTATATGACTGGTTTATGGATAAATAATAACACCGCCTTTTACGGTCTTTAGGATTGACATATTCAAAATACTTTTATATTTGTGATTAAGTAGTTGTAATTGTCATTATAATTGAGAAATGTGACTAAATATTGTGTATATGACTGATATTATGATTGAGAAGATGTGAATAACATTGTGTATATGAATTGTGTATGTGACTAACATTGTGATTGAATTATATATGTGAATGTGAATGTGAATGTAACTGAGACTCTTACGACATGAAAACTTTGGGGCTAATTTTGATATTATGGAAATTTTAATTTGAAAGAGGTTTCTTAATGAAAAATATAAGTATGAATATTAACTGTATGTAGTATTTTATGTCATATGAAAAAGATATAATTCTTTGAAAATGATTTATCTGTAACTTATAAATATAGTGTTTATTATTGGCTCATTTTTTGTCGAAATATATCAATAATGATATTTTTATTAAAGATTTTGATTTGTATATTAATAATATATAATTTTTTTTTTAAAACACTTTATATTTTAAGAGTTATTTACTTTTTAAATTTAAAATTGGAAAAAATAAGCCAATTTTTGTCACGGTCATTTCATTTTTTTAAAAAAAAAAATTTAATGAGTGGCAAATTTGTTATTTTCCATTTTATTAGATATATTTACATCATTTGACTGACAGATAAAGTAAATGAAAAGAATCATTTATGTTTAATTTGAATAGAAAGAGCCGTTATGATTTTGGTTCCATTATTTTAACTTCAATTCTTTTATTTAATTGAGATAAATAAATATTACATGGGAATTTGAACCTCTATTTAAGAAGGAAAATAAATTAAAACTTGAAATATCTATATATTCGCTTTGGTAAATAAAAGGAACAGATTCAACGGTCGAATTATACTCGGTGATCCACAGGGAGAATCAGGGAAAAAAAAAAAAGAAGAAGAGAGAGATGCGGAAGAGAAAGGAAAGCAAAAACCCAGAAACCCTAACCTCAAAATCAAAAACCCTAAATCCAATAAACAGAAGAAGAAGAAGAAGGAATTGAAAAGAAAGCCAAAGACCAATCAGGATTCTTCGCTTGTTATCTTTTAACCTCCTTATGCCCCCGTTACAAAGGCCACACTTATATCGGGTGAGTTTTCAATTTTTTTTTTTAATAATCTGGGCTTCTTTATTATGCACTCATTACATCTCTGATCATATATTTCTTTCATTTTCTTATCTCAAGATTAATGGGTTTATTTTTTTTTCTTTTATTCAATTTATATTCTTATATTATACTTTCTGAACTGTGTGATGATGGACACGTCGATAATTTATTCTTGATCATGGTTCATTGACTGGTTTTTGATCTTTCATTTGATTTTTGAAATTTTGTTTATAGGACACCGCGATTTTTTATTTTCTCATTTATAATAATTATTGAATAGTAAATTTCTCGCTTTTTGAATTGTACTTGTATTTGAAATATTTGATCATTCTTCATTGAGAATTTAATTTGTCCGAAGATCAGAACACATTATTAGCTGTTCTTGATTTTGTATGATACATGTGCTGTTGATAATTCAGGCTAAAATCAATTTTGGGCTGCTTATTAATGCCAGTATGGATCATTGCAGATTCACTGTAAATCCGCAACGTAGAATAAGGCAGCATAATGGTGAAATAAGGTGTGGAGCATCAAGGACAAAGAAAAGGCGTCCTTGGGAAATGGTTTTATGCATTTATGGTTTCCCATCAAATGTTTCTGCTCTTCAGGTTATATATATTCTTTGGTTTCATTATTTAGTGTATTAGCCTGTCTCTTGTCATGGTATTTATTTTCACACCTGCTTGGTGAATTATATGCAAGGCCTGTTTTAAATTTTTAACTTTTGTGTTTATTTCAGTTAAATTGTTTTCCTCGCAATAGAGTCGTCAAAATTAGAAGTAGACCTTGACGTGGATGTAATGCCTTCTCTAGCTACTATTAGATTAACAAATGACTGACTCCAATCGACTGAATACATGATTTAGACCCTTTTTATAGTCTTGCTTCTTTAATGTTTCCTGCACTTATGTACAAAAATAATACATGTATTATGTACAAAAATACAGAAAACAAGATGCACAGTATTTTTAATAGTCAGATCACTATCATATCAGGTTTTCTTGCATATTTTCTACAAATAGGATAAGCTTGTTATCCGTTGGTGTTTAAATTTTTAACTTTTGTGTTTATATCAGTTAAATTGTTTTCCTCGCAATAGAGTCGTCAAAATTAGAAGTAGACCTTGACGTGGATGTAATGCCTTCTCTAGCTACTATTAGATTTAACAAATGACTGACTCCAATCGACTGAATACATGATTTTGACCCTTTTTATAGTCTTGCTTCTTTAATGTTTCCTGCACTTATGTACAAAAATACAGAAAACAAGATGCACAGTATTTTTAATAGTCAGATCACTATCATATCAGGTTTTCTTGCATATTTTCTACAAATAGGATAAGCTTGTTATCCGTTGGTGAATCCTGATCCTTATGGAAGAAAATTCTAGATGTTGCATAAGAAATTTCAGATGAATTATTATGTGAAATATTGTGTATTTATGATCCATCAATTATATGTATTTTGTTATATTATCCGACTTCCAGTCCATCAGGTAGATGTTTACATAGTTGATTTCTGATAGGTGATACAAATGAAAGTGTTTTGAATGCAAAAGACGGGTGCCATTTAGTTTTATTGGAACTTTCACTTTTGCATGTGCAATCAATACGATGTTCTGAAGTTGTTAAAAACTATCCATCAATTAGAATCAAAAGTGCATCGTTTATTTATAGGGGGCAAGTAGTTGCTTATTATAACACTTAATATTTGATTAGATAGGAATTCTGCAGACTAATGCTAACATATTGAAATTGTTCAATTTGATTGACACTTGCAGTTTGAGTGGGCTTGGCAGCATCCATCAGAATCACTGGCTGTGAGGCAGGCAGCTGCTACTTTTAAATCCTTCTCTGGAGTTGCCAATAAAATCAAACTTGCATACACGATGCTCAACCTCCCAAACTGGCAGAGGTAGGATTATATTTTTATATTTAGTGACCAGATTTGTCCTCACCCCCTCCCCCACATTGGTTAGTCAAATATGTAACGTGCCTTATCTATCATCAGCTTGAATATCACAGTGAACTATTTTTCAACAAAATACTCAAAACATCCTGCTAGTTGCCCAAGCCTCCCAGAGCATATGAAGGTCCAAGTACGTTCTATGGATGAACTTCCATGCTATACTGAAGGAGATGAGAGTTTATGCGGGGATGAAGATGGCCAGGGTGATGAGGACTGTGATGAAGCTAGTGACAACAGTGGAAGTTTAGAGGAAACATGCAGACATGCGGCAATTAATTTTTCATCAGCTCATTCTTTAGTACTGATGAGGCTTCCCATGAGCAATGTCAGTATGGAAATGATCAACCACGAGACTCACCATTTGGTTTGCTCAGTTCGCTGGATACAACATCTCCAATTATTTCCATCATTTCTGCAGAAGATACAAATGAATTGGGTCGCCAAAGCAGTGAACAAATACAATTTGCTGCTGCTGTAAATGCTGATGAAAATCAACAACCATGTACGACTGCTGAAGTTGCTAATAAAGATCAGCAAAATATCCACATCTCTACTGGTTTACAGAATGTTGAGGTCATCGATTTGTTGACTCCATCTCCTAACTGCAGAGTAATGTCATACAGCAAAAAGAGAAGGATTTCCAGTCCTAACCCTGTGATCATTGACTTGACTTGAGCTTCAACGTTTTGTTCAATAATAGTTTGTTGGACACACTGGCACCAAATCGGGGAAAAAAATAATTAGAAAGCAAATGTGTTAGTCTTCAGAATGTGTTTGTTGCATCAAAGCATTTATTTATGCCAGAAAAGGTACTTCCTGTATATTGTCGCTTAAATTCTTGTAGAACATGAGTAACGTTTTATACTCACTATAAATGAGTGTATTACTGTTTATCGAAAGGGGTTAAGTTTTTTGTGAGGAGTTTGATGCTCATTAAATTTCTGGATCAATGGGAATCATCGCCTTTTACTGCTTACCACACTATTTTGGAAATGGCAAGACATCACAGTTTTTTATTTTAATCTTCATTTTGAAGTTCTGTCTGTAATTTGCATTGCCACAGGATTAATATGTTAGCAGATGTTAAAATGATTGTATTTTTCTGTCCTTGATGTTAAGGACTTGTAGAATCGAAGTCTCTCTAAGGTAGACCCGGCCACGGTTCCGGTTCGGAACCGGAACCGAACCGGTTGGAACGGAAGGTTTCGGTTCCAACCGGTTCTGGTTCCGATTCTGGAACCGAACCGGAAGGGGACCGGTTCGGTTGGGGTTCCACCCCAACTCGAACCGGTCCGAACCGGTGGAACCGTACGGTTCCACCGGTTCGGACGGTTCCAACCGGAATCGAACGGTTCCGGTTGGAACCGTAGGGTTCCAACAGGAACCCTACGCCCCCAACGGCTACTAGCCGTTGGGGGGGGGGGGGGGCAGGGAGCCAAATAAAAAAAAAATTTTAAAATAATTTTTTTTATTATATAAAATAAATTACTAATGTACCCCTAATAACGGTAATAAAACGGTTATATTTAGGGGCATTTTTGGTATAAAAAAAAATCTAAAATTCTATAAATAAGATTCATTTTTCATAATTTCATCACACCAAATTCTCAACTCTCTCATTTTCTATAATTCTCTTATTCTCAATCTTACTTCAATACAATTCTCTTATAATCTTATATTCTTATTCTCAATCTCAATTCATTAATTGTTAATTTGTTATCATTCGCATCGCAATTATTCAATTTTCTTATTTTTCTTCCTAATTTCTCAAACGAAAAATGACAAGCTCATCTGAGAACATAATGTCAAATATGCCAACCCAAGAGAGCGGCTCTAGTGTCAGTGCACAATCACGGAGAAGAGAAGTTAAGGCTCGGTCCTCGGATATTTTCAAAATTCATTTTACTTTGGAACGCCTAGAAGATGGTTAACAACGAGCAATTTGCAACTATTATGGGGTCATAAATTTTCTTTTTTGGTGGATACGGCAATATGATCAAGCGCATGGAAAAACATCATCCGGTTGAATTTGGCATTGATACGACGCAGACTCAAATGGCCAGGTACGCATCATCTAGTAGAGGTACGAGTAGTGTAGATTTATTTAAATATTCTGATGCAAAAAATAGAGAAGAATTTGCGAAATTAACTTGTATGGCACATCTTTCTTTAAGCTTTGGTGAAAAAATTCATTTTACTAATTACGTGCATAATGCTTTAATTCCTGCTGCATGTAGAATGACTCGAAACACAACAAAACGTCATATTTTCAAATTATATAAATATGGTAAAATTATTTTAAATGAAATATTTAAAGAGATGAAAGGTCGTATTTCTATATGTTCTGATATTTGGAGTGACCATTGGCAAACACACTCATACATGGGTGTGACTTGTCATTGGATTGATGCACCATTTACCATGCAAAAAAGACTTATTGCATTTAGAGTTTTTGATGACCCACATACTGCACATAATATTTATAGAATGATGAAGGTAATTTTTGATGAATATGGTTTAGTAGAAAAAATTTTAACAATTGGATTTGATAATGCATCTGCAAATACTGCATCCATTCATGATTTAAAATCCTTATGTGAACCAAATTTAGGGGGTTGATTTTTTCATATTCGTTGTACATGTCATGTCCTTAACATATGTGTGCAAGACGGACTAAAATTATTATCACCTTTCCTTGATCCAATTAAAACGACACTTAACTGTATTTGGTCATATTCTCAAGTTAGGAGAGAATGGACCAAATTTTGTAAAATAAATGGTATTAAACCGATTAAATTTTCAAGAGATGTTCCAACACGTTGGAATTCTACTTATTTTCTTTTATTTCAAGCATTTCAATACAAAGATGCATTATGTAGTTTTTTTTCTCAACATGTTCAAAATATCACACTTTATCCTAGTCAATGAGATATTTGTGAATTTTTTTTTTAGATATTTTAAGAATTTTTAATGATGCTACTTTAGTTTTTAGCGGTGTTTATTATCCTACAGCACATTTATTTCTTCTTGAGAGTTTGAATATTGTTGGCACTCTCGATGAGCATGTTGACAGTGACGACCCTAATGATATTGTTTTGCTCGTAAAATGGTTGAATTATTTTAGAGAAATTCATTTACTTTATCTTATTGCTGCTGTTTTTTATCCTAGATTTAATTTAGAAGGTTTGAATGGTGGTTTACAAGCTTACTATGGTTATTTAGGAATATTAGATGATGTTGATATTACGAGCATAATGACGAAATTAAGAAGTGATTTAATTATTTTATTTAATGATTATATTGTAAGATATAACTTAGGAACATTAGGTCAATCTAGTAGTAGCGAACCGGTAATTCAAACAAGACTTAGCGCAGGGGATCGTTGGTTATTGCAACGAAATAAAAAATCTAGGGATACGACAACTAATAACCCTGAATTAGATAATTATTTATCTACAAATTTTGAGTTTTCTAATGAAAGTTTATGCACTAAAAATTTTAAAATCCTTGAATGGTGGAACCGGCATCAAAATATATATCATGTTTTATCTATTATTGCTAAAGAGATCTTGACAGCACCTATTTCCACCGTTGCGGTTGAGCAAGCCTTCAGCTTGGGAGGTAATATATTGGAAGCTAGACGATCTTCATTACATCCAAGCACTCTAGAAGCAACAACTTGTGTGGATGATTGGACTCGAGCTGATCTGAGACAACAAGAAGATGCCCCCCGATGATTTTGAAGATTTGCTCGATAATGTTTCTGCAACAAGTGCAAGCGGAACCGGAGCCGAAGGATCAACTGATAATGATGATTGATAATTGTAAAATTATAATTTACAAAGGGGATATGTCTAAAACTTGTAATGGAACTACGTGAGCTTTGATTCCTCTCACCCTTGGAGGATACGTAGGCAACTTAAATTTTTAAAAATTTAAGCTCAAGCTCTTCAATGTAATAAATTTTTTTTATTTATAAAATTAATCTCATTTATTTTAATTAATTTTCAAAAAAAAAAATTCTCTGAACCGAACCGTTCGGTTCCGGTTCGGTTCGGTGTTCCGGTTCCACACTTGTGGAACCGGAAACCGGCCGGTTCGGTTCGGTTCCGAACCGGAACCGAACCGCCGGCCGGGTCTACTCTGAGGCCACCCATTTCCTTATATAATCTTAGCAGACTATTGCAATTGAGTTCTGGAAATTTCAAGAATTTTGGTTTATTATTGCATGATATGTGAACTGAAAAGGCATTATAATGCACCAAGTACTCTCTGGGCATCATTTTTCTCCATACAAAATTGAACAATTTTTTTTTTTTAACCAATGGATAGTTTTAACAGTGATTAAACTGAGTAATAAAACAATCCAAACAAAAAGTCTTTTCTCGTTAAGGTTGGGTCAGCTGATCTTTTAACGCCGCTATACTTTATCTTAAATCATCGTCTCATTAATCTCAATAGGTCCTTCATTATAATTTCGCTGTCTCTTCTCTGATCTTACTTGACGTATGACAACACCGTTTTTTTTTACCGGACACTTGAAAGGTTCATTAAAGTGAATAATTAATGGTACACAATTTATGTAAAAGAAAAGAGGAATCTTGATTATTACTCAATACGTTTTTAGTATGGACTTTTCTACAAAAAGATCTTTTTGGATACAAAAGTTAGTCACAGAGGAGTCTCATATAATTCATTGAACATTTGGCAATATTATTAGCCTCAAAATTGTGGGGGACCAAATGCCACAAATCACAAGATTTTAGCATCTCAAGACAACATGATTCAATGAGGGGTCCCGGTACTCATTCACTGTCCATTTTACAGGATTCTGTTAGGTATAAGATATATGATGTGGTTTATTATCAGAGCCAGGCCTTATAAATATCAATCAAGATACCAAAACTGAATCAAATCACTTGGAGAAATATACGGCAAAAATGAGAAGATCAGGTGCAGGGCAAATACAGTTTCATCCCCACACGGACACAAGTATTAATCTGGACTCTAGAAATATCATAACATGTATGAAGAATCTCATGTACATCTAAACGTGTATCACATTGTACGCTAATGAATGTAAAGGCAAGAGTCAGCTGTTTTTCCGCTCTTTCTAAGTGAATCTGGTGCAATTCTTTGAAGGTGTTGAAACTTGTAACAATTACAATTACCTCGCCAAAGATCATTCATAGTGGCTCTATGGCCTCTACTTGGCCGCCAAATGTATGTGACAGATGTTATATGCAGAAACTAAACATTTCCAGTACTAGAGTCTAAGGTGATAGTTGACATCTTCAGATAATGGAGGAACTTAAGGGCTCGTTAGTGTCAGCTATCACAAAGCTTGCACAAGCAGTGGTAAATGAATTAATGACATAATAGAAAAATTACGATTAGTGGACAATCATCTCACGATATAGCAACACTAAATTCCCAACAGATGAGAAAGAAATAGAATCAGACGGATAGTATGTGTGTGCAAGTAAAATGACAGCACATGACAGAAATTCATAGAATTCAAGTGTTGTGTGTAAAACAAGTGAGTCTTCAATCACATATCAAAACACAATATATTCATTTACATGGGGATACAACACTCAAACAGATGGAAAAAAAAAAGTATAAACAAGATACCACAAGAATTTTCCACTGCAGCTGTTGCTGCTGTTATTGCTGCTACTGCTGTTCTTGTGGTGGTTAGTGAAGCTGCTGTTCTTGTGGCTGTTGATGGTGCTGCTGTTCTTGTGGTTGAGGCTGCTGATCCAGTTGTTGCTGCGGCTCTAGTTGCTGTCGTAATGGCTGATGTTGCTCACCTTGCCAAACCCAAACAATATCTCGAAGAGCAGGTCTGATATTTTCTTTCAAAATCTTCTGATATTCCAAGGTATCTCCATTAGATTTCTTCACCTCCACCAGATGAAAAGTTGGAGTGATTTGAAAGATCTCTACATCAATGGACATGACGCCTTTTCTACCTTCCTTCAATCCTTCGAATTTCATTAAACCCTTATCCATCTTCATCACCTTCAACCTCAGAGATTTAGCAATTTCTTCGAGTTTAGAGATGATAACTGACGCAGGTTGTTTGGAAGTAAATCGTGCCTCTCTCATCAGAGGATTTTCCTCAAAAAATCCTGACAGGTCAAATCCAGCTGATAGGGAGATGATATCAAAAGCATTCAAGTTCGGCAGTTGGCCTAACTCTTGCTTCACCTCAGCAGCAATACTGCTACTCCCCTGATGAGGAGAAGACCCTGCATCTTGAGAAGTCATAGCTTTGCTTTCAATCTCAATTTGTTTCTGTTTGTTGTCCATTCCTTTTCTGAACCAAGAACTCTCTTTAATCTTAGATATGGATATTCTTGTACTGGGGTTCGGATCCAATATTCTGAAGAGCAACCTCCTTACTTCAAAAGGAAACCAGTGAGGGCATTTGAATTCAGCCTTGCCGATTTTCCTATACATCTCCATCAAATTTGAATCCTGAAATGGTAGATAACCAGTCAACAGGACAAACAAAACCACTCCACAAGACCAAATATCAGCCTTTTCTCCATCATAGCCTCTCCTGTTAATCACTTCAGGAGCAACATACGCTGGAGTACCACAAGTAGTATGAAGTAATCCATCTTGATGCTTGCAGTCAGCGAGAGCACTTAACCCAAAATCAGAAATCTTCAAATTCTCATTCTCATCCAACAACAAATTCTCTGGTTTTATATCCCTATGATAAACACCCCTACTATGACAGAAATCAACCGCATTAATCAACTGCTGAAAATACTTCCTTGCAGCATCCTCTTTTAGCTTCCCTTTAGCCACCTTATTAAAAAGCTCACCACCTTTAGCATACTCCATAACAAAATAAATCTTACTCTTGGTGGCCATCACCTCATAGAGCTGCACAATATTAGGATGTCTAACAAGCCTCATCACCGATATCTCTCGCTTGATCTGATCAACAAGTCCAACCCGTATAATCTTATCTTTATCAATCACCTTAATGGCCACGCTTTGATTATTCCTAATACTCCTCGCATAATAAACCTTGGCAAAAGTCCCTTGCCCTAATAATCTACCTATTTCATATTTCTCCGTCAATACACTCGGCTTATGATCCATTACAAACATCTATCAACACTAAAATCACACAATATGAAAACAAATAATATACAATCGCTCTTCAAAAACTTATTATATCACAAAAGTATAAGCTCAACCGTCTTCGCAAAAATCATACACTCTACAATTACTCCTAATCATTCTTTCATCACAGCCAGTGAATAATAATAATAATAGATCACCAATTTCATCAAAATTAAACAAATGAAATTTTACCAAAGCCGCCTCAAATTCAGCTACCGATTTCCCTTCGCTTAAAACACACATCTTTCAGCATTCCTTATCACGATCCAAACGCTGGAACACGGTTTGATTGATGTCGATACTATAATTCACATAAACAGATACAAAACATTAATTTGATCCCTAAAAAAAAAAATTGACAGAATTTGTTTTACTTCAGTAACCTAAATATAAATCGAAAATTTGCAGTAAATCGGCTGAATTTATGATAAGTTTGGTAATATCTGTTTCAGGGTCGGGAATATTCGAATCCAAGCGCAGCTCCGCGTGTGTGTCTTTTGGTGTTTCTGTTATTTGTCTTTTTTAGTGGTTATTTTAACACCTGGGCGTCAAATTTTTTTAGAATAAATTTTGGAATGTGGTTCTTAAATCTATAACAACTGGATATAGGGTTTGTTTGATATTATAATTTGACGTGTAATTATAAAATTGTGATGGGGTTAAAATATAATTTTTAAATTTTTAGTTAATAATGAAAAATTATAATTATTAATTGTGATTTTTTTCAAAAATTGATTTTTACAAAAGCTAAAAATTTTAGCTTTTCCCACCGTTAAAATATTTAAAAAGTGTACTATCCGTTTATGAACCACCGTTTGTTTCGCAACATCAAACAGAGTCATATATTAGATCGATAAAAGATGGGTGATTATATAAATTTATGTATATGTATCTATTGTTTCATAATTAATTTTTTTTTTTTTTAAAGTAATTTGTTATCCATGAGCAAAGATTTTTCAAATATCAATAAAATAGACATATCATAAAATGATGTGAATTTTCTAATCTTTGTCATATATTATTGTAACGGTCGGAAATTTTACAACTTAATTACAATCGTGTCTCGGTGATTTTGATCGAATTTTTCCCGAGCTTAAAAACAAATTTTGGAAACGACCTATTGGGCCAATGGGTCAATTTGATGATGGACTTAACATGGCCTAAATTAAAAACAAAGTCCATTATTAGTAATATTTACATTTAAGTCCTTAATTAAAATTAAAACAAGCCAAGCCCACTAACTATAGGCTAATTTCAACCCAACCCTCCTTAAATCTAGAAAAATCTAAAATTTTCAATACATGAATATAAGTTTAACAAGAAACCAAGAAGCATTCTACTTTTTTTCCTTATGGTCGAACCCTTCACACAAGTATATCCTTGATTTTTTTTTTTTCATTTTCTTAGTAAATCTCCAAGAAAACCAAGAGCAATCCAACACAAGATAAGCTTAGGGAGAGGAAAATAAGCTTTCGGAATGTACTTGGTGAAGGAAATTCATTGATTTAAGGTAAAGAAATATTGATCCAAATCTTAAATTGTGAAGTTTTGATGATATAGTGTTAGATTGATGTTGTTAGCATACACTTGAATGCATTAAGGTAGATAATGGATTAAGAAATTGATTTTGTTGAAAAATCCCCAAATTATGAAACCTTAGATGTTGAGCTAAGTTAGGGTTTATAAGATTTGAATGTTCTGTTGGTGTTAGAAGGCTAGATTAGTGATGATAGGATGTTTGTTGATGGAATTGGCTTATTTGATATTGTAAAATTTTTAGTTGGAGAAGGGGTGAGACTCGGCCAAGTTAGGAAAAAAAGGAAGGTTGATTTTGAATGAAATATTATGTCTGGATTGATGTTGTTATATAATAGATATGTAAAATGAGAACGAAGATAATTAGATTTTGTAAATGATGAATTTCGCACACCAAGTGTTTGATAAAATTCCAAGCTCGGATTAACTTAAGAAATTAAGCATGTTTTATATGTTATAAAGAGTGTTTATAATATTGATAAATCTGTTAAGGGTTTTCGGATTGAATGCATTAAGAATTGAGAAAGTTAGAAGGCAAAATTAGTTTAAGATGGTTTCTAGACAGGTCATAAATAATTGGTTATAAGTTGAGTTTATGATGTCTAAATAATGAACCATAAATTTCTGAGTACACTAGACACATAAAATAATAACATATCAAAAATTTATTATTTTTGGACTTAAGATGATGCCAAATCAAATTGAATGTTCATGCTTTGTATATTTCATTATGCCTCACAAAAGTATTCCGAGTTATAAAAACTGATAATTGCTTTGATTTTAGATCGGTGCCATGATTCCCAATGATCGCCTACGCCGTGAAGCACTCTAGATATGATTTCGTAATCTTACTATTTATATTTTAGAATTACTTGATTAATATTTTTATGTTATTTAAGAAAAAATATAAGGTTTATATGAGATTTGTGATTTCAAGTACAATGAGTTTTGTTGAGATTGGTATCAAATGTGTTTGGAGAAATGTAATTGATTCTTGTACATATGATTTATATTTTGATTTTGAAATCAACGGATACAACAGACATGTACACATATAGTTTCAAGACTAGGGGACGAAATTATATGATACCCCTAGATCCTAGTTTCAGGGTCAGGATGACAACATTGATTAACCCTTCTGACTCTAGGATGACACCATGAGTTTGGGATGGTTATAGTTGTGGGTTTGGGTGGTTTGATAGAAGTATGCATGAAATATTATGTTATGAGTGTAAAGGCATAAGTAGAAAATTAATATTATGTTATTGGAGTGTACTTTGATAATAATGTTTCTCAATGTGTGAGTCGTTTGTCAATACTTGGTAGATACGAAATGTGCTATGTAATATGCCTGACCTAAGGGTTCAAATCCATGAAATGTGTTTGTAGGAGTGAAACGGGGTTTACCACTATGCCTATGACACCACTGACCATTACTCTATTGGGCTCGCAACCAGTAGAAAGTATCGATAGTCCCGCGAGGGGACTAACTAAAGAATAAAGGAGTCGTCATCCAGTATGAGACCGAGAATGATTTAAGGCCGCATTACACCCCTCGCAAGGTCCGACCTTAAATCCGTTTGGGTTTGAAATGGTCCCTTACTACTGCTAGTATAATATTTACGCTCAAATGAGGTATCTCCATATTTTATAATACAATCACATATAATACAGTTAATAAAGCATACACGGTGCATGCATATAATAGTAAAGAAACAACAAATAATGGATAAATATTTATAAACTAGTATATTAACAACATGATAATAAGTAAATAAATCAGAGCATACATCAAATCGGTCTGACTTTGTGGAATCTTGGTCGGACATATCCCATGTCTGGCCGGATGTGTTTCGCAAACTAGAGAGATGTACAGGATAAATCACGCTTAACTAACAATAAACATAATAAATAAAAGACCATGAAACATAACAATAGTAATAGCATGCGATTTAAACACATATGAATGAGGGCTTAATGTCTGGTCGGACTTAGTTTAAGTCTAGTTGGATATTATAAGTGAAACAGAAAAGATAAAAGAGTATAGAAACATGCGTGACAATAGTAATAGTAAAAAAAAAACCATGCTTGGTAATAATTTAAGCGACAATATTAATAATAGCTACGATAAAATATGGAAAATAATGGTAGCGCATAAAAAATAACAGGATATAAGGTGCATATCTCGTTAGTGTCCTAGACATGCCCAAGGTCTCTAAGTCATGATATTGTGTGTGAATGATCAAGTGAGTTTACGGAAAAAACTTACATTGAACGGATGTGGATTTTTAAAAATTCTTTGTATGTTGATGAAGCTCCAAGCTTTGTTGAATGTTTCCAACCCAAGGGTGAGTTTCCCTATCACCTCACAAGACTCTTTAAGTGCTAGCTTTTAAGATTTTTGAAGCAAAATCAAAGGAGAAGGGAAGCCTAGCTCATGACAATGAGGGAGAAAGAGAGAGATGATGTCGTTTGATATTTTGTTTCCAAAACTAATACCAAAATTAACTTTTCAAAAAGGTGTATATCTTTTTCCAAAAAAAGAAAAGCAAAGTGTGTTGAACAAGTTTCATTAAATGCTCCCATCTACTTCCATCAACTTGGTGACAATTGATGTGAGATAGTGGGTCGCACCACTTAAATTCAAAATTCAAGTTGGCTTAGACAACACACTTCGGGCTCGGGTTCGTTTAATTCGATTAAATGAATTTTCCGTTGCGACATAATTAAATCCAATTTAATTAAATAATAATGTCTAGAAAAATTATTACGAAATTCGCTTACGAATTAATTCCAAATTAATTCGTTCGCCCGAATTAAAATCCAATTTTAATTTCATATTGAAATCCGATTTCAATTAATATATCCAATATATTATTTAATCGATTAATTCCAAATTAATCGCGTTCTCTCTTCTATTCGAATTTTATCCCAGATAAATTCTTGCCGTAATTAATCCCAGATTAATTTTCTCTCTCTTAATTAATTCTAGATTAATTCTGTTCGAGTCAAATATCATCGGTGAATCTTTGGGAAGCGACCCAAGAGATCCCTGGATATGTTGGCAGTGAATACGGTCATCGAACTATCCGAACATGTGCGTATCCCGTACCACGTTCTTACCGATTTACAAGACATGGTTGGCTTCTAGCAAAGCACCGTGCCTACCTAATTCTCCAGAAATATTCAATGAGGAATATATATAATCTTTGTCAGGCATAGTATACAATGTATTGCGTATTGCGATCCAGTATCAGATGTCACATGCTAGGCTTGGGGCTGGAATTGTGTCTGCCCCGTACGAAGCATATATCGGATCACAAGCAACTAGTCTCTGTAATCATATAATCATGATCTAGTCATATTATCCCGATAGCTGCATCATTTAAGAGTACCAGTTCTGTATCCTGCGTGATCATATTCTCCATATGACTGAAGTGATACTTCCATATTGACATCACACCCAATACATTACGATTCGCAATAAACACAGAAGAGGCGTACACAGAACCTGTTAAAGCCCCGAACGACCAAAACCAAAGTATACTGATTGTCGCAAGTATTAGCGATGCAAGTCTCAGGTTAAGACCACATACACCTACCCTGATTCGGATTCCCATAGACACATAGTCATACTACCAATGAGATTCCGATGGGTCTATCCGGAGTGAAGTTGTTCCCGGTCCAACGGCTAACAGAACCTCCTATCACACTTGCATAAGTATCCAATACTTAAATATATGAGAACTATGACGTTAAGCTTCCATAACGCGCACAAGTGTAATACTAGTCTATTCCACATTATCGATGTCCAGTCTCGATAATACTACGACTAGGGATAGTTAATGATTAAACCGTTCGTGGATTGATACTGTCTCGTATCTTATTAATCCGGAACTAATCATAAGGACTTTTATCATTTATATATATCCAAGTAATCTAATTACAAAATGATAAAATATCAATTTCATTTGTCACATAGTTAATTTGTACAAAAACCACAATGTCTTTTACAAATAGTGTTGCTATGGGTCATAATTGTCCAACATATCCTCGGTTTGGCTCTGGAGAAACCTGGTTGGATATTTTAATTACGCGACAAACATGATGTGTATGTCTGGCCGGATGTGTTACTGCTCCGACCGAAGATGCTATGTAAAAGACAGAAACTTGAAAGGTGCCTTCAGGTCGTAACTATATATATTTGGTGGCTCTAAAGTACTTCTTGAACATTGGGTTGTTGCTTGGATGCTTGTTCAAAGAGTGGAACTCTAAGAATTTCTTATATTTGTTTTCTTTCTCTCATTACAGATTTTCAGTGTTACAGAATGTGAGTGTTTTCTAGTAAAATCTTCAGGTGCCATTATAAAAGAGAAAAACTCACTTTTTATAGCAGAATGGAAGGGCCTCGAAATCGAAATGGGGAAAAAAATCCATTCCCTCTCTCATTTTTTCGTCAGTTATACCTTGATACACATCCGGCCAAAGGTACATTTTGAGCTCTATATCCTGTTGGGGTTCTGAGCGAAGGGCGCGGTGGAAGCGCGGTTCGGGCGAAATCGTAATTTTAAAACTTTTTCAAATTACAGAACAAATTATTCAATATCTTATATGAATAATTTATTCATATTTCACCTAAACCCATTTATTCGATATCAAATAACGACATAAATAAGGTAGAAACTTCGCGAAAATTTTACGAAAAACATTTTTTTTCGCAAAATGACGTAAAATACGTTTTTGACCGAACCGACCACCCAACACTTATGGGACTGCCCAAGTCAGCCCCAATAGTGTTAGGGAAGTTCATGGGCTGCCCGAACAGTGACAAATTCAATGTTTGGATAGCCGTCACCCGGTTGGCTCAAAAGTCACCCGGTAACGTCGTTTTTCGCCGTTTTCGCTTATTTCAACTCCAAAATAATTTCCGGAAATTGTTCCAATATCCAAAACACATCCAATACATTCATAAGACATATTTTTCATAACGAAAACAGAATTAATTCCAGATCTGATCCAGAATAGAAAAATACTAATTTTCATGCTTTAAATCTAATTTTTTCAAGATTAATCCAATTAATCAAAACACCAATCAAAGTCACCCCAAATGAAACACCGAAGAAAAATTATAGGTGTTACAGGAGTGTTCATAACACTCTAGAATGACAACATATCATCTAATGATCAAATTGGACAATAATTACAATAATTCCATCCAAATCAACTTCACACATGCATTTCACTTCCAAATCCATCCACTAAAACCAAAAGCCCTAATTTTCTGTAACATCCCCGATCTGGGAGATGCTACCGGCAGGGGATAGACCGCTCTAACCCCTAAGCCTCTGACTCTGATAACTACTATCTAATACTGATACTTTTTCTCTAACTATATTTCATATATGGGACCGAGGCCTAAGCTCAATAACTCACATGCAACTCAAATACAATAAATGTATACAAAATAGAACATGATTTTACAATGACTATCCCATAATCAGAAACTAATACATGACTTTTACTTAACTCTGACTATGGACTGGCACTCTATCTGACCTAGACTGGTGGACTCCAACCCTGGTGACTGCATCAATATCCATCCTCCTGAGCTCGTCCTCCTGGAATTCCTGCATAACAAATACTGGAAGTGGGGGGTTAGACCGTTGAACGATCTAAGTGAGTGGAAGAAAAACTGAATAACTGTTATAAAAACTTTTGGTTCTGAAATCACATTTCAAAAGCAACGCTATAAAACTATTTTTTGAAATCCTTATCTGAAATCTTTTCTTGAAAAACTTGACGCATGGGGCCGTTACGTATCGCCGTCCCCCACACGCCTAACTAGAGCCAGAAGTGAAAAACCATGACTTTGGGGCGTTACGTATCGTCGTCCCCCAAGCTACAAACTAGAACAGGGGGTGCGGATCTATGCTACCACCCAAGCTTTGAACTAGGATCCAGGTACACGAACCTATGCCGTCATCCTTGCTCTGAAACTAGGATCTATGGGAGTTACGTATCGCCGTCCCCCTAGTCCTCTATATGTGCACATGTCTCTCTGTCCGTCAATTCCATACTGTCTCAAGTTATATATTGGGGTGAGTTTTTCCCTCATGCCCCGAAAAACATAAAACCATGTTTTGTATCTCAAAGCTGTAAGAAACATTTTCTGGAAACCATTTATTTTCTAAACATTTCTCAGAACATGTTAAGTCATATACGATATAAAAAGAAACTTGGCTAATGCCCTAATTGCAGCAAAGTAAGTCTCGATTTATAAAGAACAATAAATCAATAAACAAATCAATTTTAAGGAAGAAGTGTCCACTCACTGTTTTGGAATCTGACTGGCCTTACACGCTTGCTGAGAGAATTCTGGTTCCTGCGATGATCTAAAATCGACAACTTGGTTAGATAATATATATATCAGGAGATGATTTCGAGAACTAGACTAAAATTCTTAATTCGAGTGCGTGGTAACGTTACTTGGTATATCATACTTGTACTAGGGTGTAGTGTATGTATACGAGCTGATACGAGACCCTAAGGGTGGTCTCTAACCAGCTAGGGTGGAACTGGAATGGTTTTCAAGTGATTTTGGAACATTTTGATGTGCGCGTCGCGAAGCAAGTTCTTTACGCGTCGCGACGCGTACGATTCAGTACCTATTCTGCAACATTCCCGGGTCACGTCGTGACTCAAACCCCTCGCGCATCGTGACGCGAACCAACCAGTGCCAAATCTCATGTTCTCCAGCACGCGTCGCGACGCGGGCGCTTCTGCGTCGCGACGCGGACCTGGTATCCAGTTTCTGCATTTTCTTTTCTTATGCGTTTCTCACCCAAATACTTCCTTAATACTTCCACATCAATTTTATCACCCAAATCACTTCATTAAACTTCAAATACACATGATCTACATCCAATTAACATCCCTAACAACTCTCTAAACCTTAAAATCATCAACTTTAACCAAACTTTAAAAACTCCCAATTGGGTATCTTAGCTAATAAACCATTCCCTTCACTTATTATTCACTAGGATACAATCCATATCATGCCATCAACTTTAATTTACCATTTTATTTTCAAAACAAAACAATTTAAGATTTGGGTCAAAATGGGTTTTACCTTCCATTCTCTTGATTTTTTTCTTCTTCCTCAAGCTTCCATGGATGCCAAGCTTCTTTGCTCTTCCCCTCTCTTCTCTTCTTCCTTTCTTTCTTTTCTTATTCTTCTCTCTCTCTCTCTCTCTCTCTCACGCCATTTCCTCTTTTCTATCTAATTTTATGTTTCAAAAAAATGGGTATTTGTGAATAGTGGACCCTTTATATAGTGGGGTCATTTCATATTTCGAAAAATGGAGAAAAGTGTGGAAGTGTGTGGAAAGTTGGAGTTTTCTCCATTTTGACCCGTAATTACTATTCATCAGGATTTTGACTTGTATTTTTGACCAGCTTCTAGTCTGAATTTGGAAATATGTTCAACGCGGAAGTTGTAGGTCTCGATCTCAGCTTTCCGATGATATATTATTCATAAAAATCTGAGTTCATATGAAAATGTTACGCCCCAAATACCACGGGCTGTACAAAGGGGTACATCGTACAGTTTTGCTCCGGGACTTCGAGGGATTTGCCGATTGTCCCCAAAGTCATTCCATGAGTATATTTGGGTTTCAACATAATTTATTTTATGTGCCTTCATTCCGTACGTAACAGTACCACTGTGTGCAGTAGTAGTAACTACTGGTCATTACATTTTCACAAATAAAGGAACCCTAGAACTATTCTAATAATTCAAGAAAACATGAAACTAATTTCCAAGCTTAGGGTTGTATAAAATTACCTTTAATCCCTTGATTTTCTAAGCTTTTTCTTGAATTATCCTTTATTTTCTTCATGATTTGATCAAACAAACCTTAGGGCTTTTTCTCTCTCAAGTTTCGGCAATGGTGGTTGAATAATGAAGAAAACAAAATTTTCTAGATTAAAAGGGGAAGTGACCGACTCTTGAAGGGCAAAATGGTCAATTTGTAAGCTTTAGTTTGACAAATCAAATTTGCACACTTAAGCTTAATAAAGTCATGCTATTTGTACAAATAATAATTAGCCATATTTCATAACATTTATGAAATATAGATATTATTTAATAATTTAAATATTTAACATTTATAATTATAATTAATTAATATAATTATTATTATATATGTATTTTTATTTATATTAAATAATAAATACATATATTAATGACATGTGTCAAAATCTCATTTGAAAAATAATTAATATGTATCAATTCAAATTTTGTATCAAATACAAATACATATTAATTACGATTGACCAAAATGTCCTTGTGCATGTGTTATCGTTTAACCGACTAAACGATCCAAATTAACTCATTTAATCCAATGAAGTATTATGAATAATCCGTATTATTCATAATGCGTTGCCCAAGTGCTCAACGAGTACATTTCATATTATGGGACTCTCTAAGTTTAAGTTTATCCATCACGAAATCCAATTTCATGTCCATAATTCACCCATTCATGAATTATGACGACCACCGATAATCTTGCTAAACTATCTAAGTCGAGGTCATTGCATACGTATAATCCCTCCGTCACAGACTATCCATATTATACTTGGGATATAGATGAAAACGTCAAATCTGTTCGGTATAATATAGTCGATTTTCAATTTACGATCTCTAAATAACACTCAGAACTGATTTCTGAAGTTATACCACGGCCATGGATTTACTAGATCGTACACACGTGAGGATACCTATGCCCTGTATACAGGACTGATGGATCCTATCTTGATACGCATATGATATCATGAGCATCAGTCCACACCCAACGAACAGACGGAGGTCTGATCATGAATAGATCGGTGACGTGACTGCCATCAAAGTGTGGAGGATAACTCATATATCCACAGTGGTATCTCAAGTCAAGGGACCACTATGCTCACTCAAATCGAGAAGATTCCTATTGACGTGGTGTACCATCTATTAGGAAATCTTCAGTGAGTAGTTCAGTATTTATCAAATAAACACCTACATGTCTATACGACTCTCCCAAGACTCATGGTTCATTGGGATAAACCATCGGACCAAGTCACGATATATGACATGTAATGGTCTCAGCAGATTTAACTAACCGACCCGTGTTCGTAAATCTTGACCAGGAACTTTATTTAAGGATAAACATCTTATATTGCGCTTCCCTGTCAATTACAAACTACGTTATAACTGCGCACTATATTATAAATCCTATGGTCTTTGTCTATTATACACGTATGACGTATCACTAAATCAGATTTAGTTTCGATTTAATCATAATTAGATATTTAATCGTAATTAGATCGAATATGTGTATAAAAGACAAGAGGTTCTACCAATAAATAAGTAATATTATGGAAAATGGAATTGCTCGTATTCATGAATCAGAAATAAATACTATCCGGATTGGCACTCTGAGCACCAACCCTAACAATTTATCCCACTTGCTCTAGTGCCAATCCACGGTATCATATACACATCTCAATGTGTATCACATACTCATGGCCCTCAAGAGCTCACCTAGCACTCAAGAGGTAGGCAACAACAAGCAAGCCCGGTATTACAAATTGAGTCTGTCTAACAAACCCAATTGTTTTCCTTAGCCACCATCATTCATATTTTGTAGAATCCAAATTCCACATCAATATGACGCTACATCAGTATTGTGCTATAGCTACTAAGTTGTCTATGTATTTAGAGATCAATTCCAAATACAATTACACAACCGCAAGCACTACACTAATGACCGATGCAATCACACGCGTATAACGCAAGCACATGTATCATTCAAATAGTATAAAAAGTATCGATCCCACGAGGACTTAATACCTAAGTATCGATCCCACGAGGACTTAATACCTAAGCTATTAATTTATGAAGCCAAATTTTTCCAAGTATCTAATAGATTGATTGTTTGATTGGAATGGTGACTTTAAATTAAAACAAGTAAATAAAGTAGATTGATGAAAATTTAATATTATTAAACTATCAAGGGTCGTGAATCTTTCCAATATCTTTTAAAGATGAAGTGGTTATCTCATATTTATGCAATATATTGGTTTACTAACCTGGAACACGAAATTATGCAAAAGCCTCTGTCAATGGTCAGCTGCAAATACCCAGTGTAACTCAATTAATCATATGTCTATGTCAACCAAGTTACCTGAATTCATTAAGATTAAGTTCCAATTGTGGTTACCCCCGCCCGACAGGTATATGTCTTTCATGTAAGAAAATCTATTAAATGGTTATCTATCCTTAAGGAAGATCGTTGACTGTTAAGTCTAAGGCTGAAACCTAAAATTCCATTGTCAAGTTTATTTTAAGTTTATCAGATCAATCTTATTAATGGCCAGTTAACAAGAAGCATTAAGCTTAAGACTTAATAAGTAAACCTTTATATTACCCAAACTATAAAATAACCTCTTATAAACTGGTGATATTGGAATTCATCACAACGTCAGATAACAGACTTAGTTACGACACATATCTAAGGCTAATAAAAGCTTAAATAAAATAAAAGTCATAAAGTAAATACTGGAAATTAAATAAAGTAAATGCTAGAATTAAATGTTGGAAAGTAAATGCTGGAAATTAAAAATGTAAAAGTACAATAAAAGAAAATGTTGGGATTAAAGGATCCACTTTTATTACTACTATTTTAGATATCTCCCTTATTATAAAATATTAAATTTGCGTGATATTACCAACCGACCATATAGGCGGTATCCTGATTAAGTCAAATTAATAATTAATTCCAATCGACCATACAAGCGGTATCCAGTTTAGTCAGGTTAAAACCAATTTTAAAATTAAGTCCAACCGACCATAAAGGCGGTATCCTCATTAAGTCAGGTTTTAAATAGTTTTTATATTATAATTAAGGGGGATTAATCTAAATATTAGTAATAAAAACTTAACCTTTTACCCCAACAAAAGGGAGTTACCTCCTCATTGCTGAAAAGTAAATACTGAAAAGTAAATAACAGAAAGTTGTACGGGCCAAATTTGGTCCAAGGTTAATTTCGACCTTTCGCCTCAGGCCCACTACTAAATGCACCCCCGAAACCCCCTAACCGAACCCAAAGACATTGTGCAGGCCCAGGCTCAAAGAAACACCATACCCAAAGACCGATATCTGAAACCCTTTAAATGCCAACCCATGAAACGTCCAGACCCATAACTACCCTTCATGACTGCCCATAACTGCCTCTTCATGACTCGACTGTTACAAACACCCAAAACGTATAAACAATTAAGGTATTCATGAGTCCCATCTCGAATCGCCTATAAGAGGAACCAAATTCCAGAAGAGAATAGGCATTCAAGCTCGACTATCCACGGCTCAATAATATTCAACTTATAGCTCTCAGCTTCTCTTACATTCCACCCTCACGGGAGCTCACGGGGATCAAGGTAACCCTGAACCTTGCTCTTTCATTATTTACAGCTCGTCTTCACTACTGACTTGAGCGTCGGAGTGCCAACGGCACCCACCACCCCGGTGGGTAGATTCTCCATGCTCACTCTAGTTCTTTGTTTTGCAGGATCGCTAGTGCTTCATCTCTACAAAATCTCGATTGTGGACCTCGGGCGAAATTAAGCCTCCACAATTTGGCACCCACCGTGGGGCCTTAGCGATTCATAGCAGACAAATATCTCTCAGTCTACGGTTCCTAAAACACAGCCAACCATGGCTTCTAGCAGTGAGCAGACACCAGATCCTATGACTATGCATCTGATCATACTCCAAGAACGATTACGCGCCTTAGAATAAGAGAGTCAAGCCATGCGAAGCTCCGATATAACCCTCCAGAAGAAACTGGAACAAATCTCTTCAACCTCCCAACAACCTGATTCTCTAGACCATCCCATCAATCATACAATCCCCACCAATCTCCTGGGGGCATTTAACAATGTGGTAAGCGAGAATCCTCCATTGGAAAACAATCTACCAAATCAAGAAAGAAGTCAACATATCTCCCCAACCGACCAAGCACGGTAAGTTGCCTCCACCATGCGTAAGGAAATGAAAGAGTTCAAAGATGCAATTCTCTCTAACCTACCTAGTGTCAGACTGCCAGTGAGAAAAAGCCGAGCTGGCACAATCTCAGATACACCATTTTTGGAGACCATCACTTCCATTGAGCTACCAAGGAAGTTCAGTCCTCCAGATATGAAGATGTATGATGGATCAACTGACCCAGACGACCATGTTGTCCATTACAAATACAAGATGTTATCAACGGGTCTGGCTCCCCATCAATGGGAAGCTGGTATGTGCAGAGGATTTAGAGAAACATTAGCTGGTCCTGCCCTCACTTGGTTTATCAATCTCCCATACAGATCCATCGAGTCTTACCAACAGCTAGCAGACAAATTTGTGGAGCATTTCGCAAGTTCTTGCAAGCTTGAGAAGACCACCAATGACCTTAATGCCATCCAACAATAGAGATGGGAGTCTTTACGAAGCTAAGTGGCTCGCTTCAATAAAGAGAGTATAACAATCCCAGATCTCTATCAGCCTACTGCAGTGGAATCATTTAGAAATGAATTACTTTCAGAAAGTAAACTCTACAAAAAGCTCACTAAATTTCGATGTTACACTATGGATCAAGCCATGACTCAAGCCCATATTGAGATTATGTGGGAGGAAGATAAGAGGAACAATGAGAGAAGAAGCTCCACCAACCATGACAATGAAAGAAGTTTGAATCCTCCCAAGCGACGTAATAAATGATGTGCTAGTAATACTTCTCAATAAGATATCACTTGATGTAATTACACAAAAAAAGGGGCCAGAAGCCACATATTGTTGCTTTGGGGACATCATAGCTTCCCAAACAAGTATTCATTGGTAACTTTAAAAGAAAATGACCTTCACAAAACTACAACTTAGGGAGAAACTCATTTGCTCCAATCGACCACATAAAAAATCATCAGACCTAATTGATATACTTCTTTCATTCGACATGAGAATACCTTCATATTCTTCCAGCATACCCAACCGACTAAGAAGTATTCTCTAGTAATGTCATCCACTTCAGACTACATGGAAAGATTTTCATATTCTCCATACGATAAGGTGGATGGCCATCTGGCTACATAGAAGAATTGTTATCATTTCCATATAACATTGAGGGACTCACCACATTCAGACGACTGAAAGGATTTTCATCTCCTCCATATGACATGCATGGATTGCCTTCAACTCCATACTACATGGTTAGATAGTCGTCTCTTTCAGGTGAAATGAGAAGATAATTATATTCTTCACATTACATGAATGGATTGCCATCGACTCTAGACTTCATTTGACCATAGTCTCATGGACCCTCATCATGAACAAGGCGCGTCCCTTCAGTGGAACCATTTTTCCTACCATTCACCCCATATGATGAAGAGATATACTTGGCATGAGGAAGATGTCTCAGTCGACAATACCCGACTGAAGACTTTACGTGGATATCTTAGTCGACAATACATGTTAGGAGACTAGGCGTGAGGAGGATGTCAAAACGGACTATACTCTAATGAAGACTTGGCGTGGACATCCCAGTCGACATTACCAGGTATGACTTGCACTTTTTATAGTTGATATTACAATTTATAGCTTGGGACTTGTTATGGGAGTCCCTGTCGACATTACAACATATAGTTTGGTAATTATTATAGATGTCCCAGTCGACATTACAACATATAGCTTGGTAATTGTTATTGGTGTCTCAGTCGACAATACAATATGTGGCTTGGCACTTGTTGAGTATCCCACTCAACACTACATGTATGGATAATTGGTATTAAGATATCCCACTCGACACTACATGTATGAGAAGTTAATATCCCAGTCGACATTACCAGACTTGGCAAGGATCTCATTCGACACTATATGTGTGAAGCTTGGCACTTGTTAAGGATCTCATTCGACATTACACTTGTGAAGCTTGGCACTTGTTAAGAATCTCATTCGACACTACACGTGTGAAGCTTGGCACTTGTTAAGAATCTCATTCGACACTACACGTGTGAAGCTTGGCACTTGTTAAGAATCTCATTCGACACTACACTTGTGAAGCTTGGCACTTGTTAAGGATCTCATTCGACACTACACGTGTGAAGTTTGGCACTTGTTAAGAATCTCATTCGACACTACACGTGTGAAGCTTGGCATTTGTTAAGAATCTCATTCAACACTACACGTGTGAAGCTTGGCACTTGTTAATAATCTCATTCGACACTACACGTGTGAAGCTTGGCACTTGTTAAGGATCTCAGTCGACACTACCATGTGAAGCTTGGCGCTCGTTAAAGATCTCATTCGACACTACATATATGGTCTTGTAGAATGAGGAATGAAAACCCTCACTAACCTTTATCAGGTCTTGTAGAGTGAGGATTGAAGAATAAGGAATGAAGACCCCAATTGGCATTTGTCATGTCTTGTAGAATGAGGAATGAGAACCCTCATGGACCTTCATCAGGTTCATTCTACCGTAGTCTCATGGTCTTCAGATGACATGGTCTCAGACTATAAGTCCTGTAGAATGAGGAATTATACCCTCATTGACTTTTGTCAGGTCTTGTAGAATGAGGAATTATATCCTCATAGACCTATGTCAGGTCTTGTAGAATGAGGAATGAGAACCATCTTGGACCTTCATCAGGTTCATTCGACCGTAGTCTCATGGTCTTCAGACGACATGGTCTCAAACTACAAGTCATGTAGAATGAGGAATTATATCCTCATTGACTTTTGTCAGGTCTTGTAGAATGAGGAATTATACTCTCATTGACCTTTGTCAGGTCTTGTAGAATGAGGAATGAGAACCCTCATTGACCTTCTTCAGGTCTAGTATAGTGAGAAGTGATGACCTTCTTGGACTTTTATCAAGTCCATTCGACAGGTCCATACGACCGTAGTCACATGGACCTTCATCAGGAGAATGTGTGATGACCTTCATCAGGTCTAGTAGTATGATAAGGAAAGACTCTTGGACCTTCGTCAGGTCATTAGAGTGAAGACTTTCATAGACCTTCATCTGGTCCAAAAGACATTGAAGACTCTTATGGTTCTTCGACCCGTAGTATGGGGATTATCCTGACCTTCATCTGGTTCAGTCAACCGGGGACATCCCCCATGGACTCATGTCGAGTCAAATGAAGACATGGACTTCCTACAGTCCATACGACAATGTCGTGTGAAACAACTCTTAAACCTTCATCTGGTTCAATCGACCGGGGACATCCCCCATGGACTCATGTCGAGTCAAATGAAGACATGGACTTCCTACAGTCCATACGACAATGTCGTGTGAAATAACTCCTGAACCTTCATCTGGTTCAGTTGACCGGGGACATCCCCCATAGACCCATGTCGAGTCAAATGAAGACATAGACTTCTTACAGTCCATACGACAATGTCGTGTGAAATAACTCTTGAACCTTCATCTGGTTCAGTCGACCGGGGACATCCCCCATGGACTCATGTCAAGTCAAATGAAAACATGGACTTCCTACAGTTCATACGACAATGTCGTGTGAAATAACTCATGAACCTTCATATGGTTCAGTCGACCGGGGAGATCCGCCATGGACTCATGTCGAGTCAAGTTGTAGACATATATTACACATGTCGTATGACATATATCCTGACCTTCATCTGGTTCAGTCGACTGGGTACTTCCCCAATGGCTCTTGTAGAGTCAAGTTCATGATCTTGACCTTTATCTAGCTCATTCGACTGGACACATCCACGATGGATCATGTAGAGTCAAGTTCATAACTTGACATTCGTTTCGTTCAATCAATAGGCACCATCGACACTCAGGTACACCTTCATCCTATGGTCTCGACACACACGTCAAATACTCTCCAAGCCAAGGACTCATTGACTTAGAGAGTAGGGGACAAACTGTACGGGCCAAATTTGGTCCAAGGTTAATTTCGACCTTTCGCCTCATGCCCACTGCTAAATGCACCCCCGAAACCCCCTAACCGAACCCAAAGACATTGTGCAGGCCCAGGCTCGGAGAAACACCATACCCAAAGACCGATATCTGAACCCCTTTAAATGCCAACCCATGAAACGTCCAGACCCATAACTACCCTTCATGACTGCCCATAACTACCTCTTCATGACTCGAATGTTACAAGCACCCAAAACGTATAAACAATTAAGGCATTCATGAGTCCCACCTCGAATAGCCTATAAGAGGAACCAAAGTCCAGAAGAGAATAGGCATTCAAGCTCGACTATCCACGGCTCAATAATATTCAGCTTATAGCTCTCACCTTCTCTTACATTTCGCTCTCACGGTAGCTCACGGGGATCAAGGTAACCCTGAACCTTGCTCTTTCATTATTTACAGCTCGTCTTCACTACTGACTTGAGCGTCGGAGTGCCAACGGCACCCACCACATCGGTGGGTAGATTCTCCATGCTCACTCTAGTTCTTTATTTTGCAGGATCGCTAGTGCCCCCTCTCTACAAAATCTCGATTGTGGACCTCGGGCGAAATTAAGCCTCCACAAAAGTAAATTGCGTAAATTAAATGCTGAAAAGTAAAGACTGAAAAGTAAATAAAAGAAAGTGCAAATACGAAAATTAAATACTGAAAGCAGTAAATAAACAAATAAGATACAATATTCAAAGTATTCTTAAGGAATCCCTTAGAAGAAAGTATGAATTTACAAATGAAATTCGGCCTCAATTTATAGAGAAATTTTTGCTCCACGCGTCGCGACACGCCGTTGATGATGGACATGTGTTGCACGAATCCCAAAGATGGTGACACGTGTACGCGGCTAAATGATAATCTCAATTATTGGCTTCGAGTCGTGACGCATAAAAGTTTTTCTGCCGCGACGCGGATGTCAGCAATGATGTGTCTCAATGATGAGTGTCGGCAGCATGTGATGGTGACACGTGGCACGACGCACGTTAGCAAGAATTGTTATGATATTGACATGTGGCAGGCGCATGTTAGCAAGGCGCATGATAGCAAAACTTCTTTGATTTTGACACATGTCTGGCGCATTTTAGCATGATCCAGTGCACGTTAGCGGTCGCGATATAGGAGTGCTGAGCATCACGACGCCCAAAAGATAGTTTTGCCTTTTTTTGTCTGTTTTTCACTATTTTGGCTCTGATTTTTTGTAGAGAGTCCTGAAACTTTATTTATCTACAAAATTACACAAAACACATCAAAATATTCACATAACTCAAGAAACTATACAAAATATTAAGTCAAATGAGTGGGAAATAATGATCTATTTATCACTCATCACATCCCCAAATCTAACATTTTGCTAGTCCTCGAGCAAAACAACAAAATAAAATAACATAAACATCTTTAAAATAAAAATTAAACTAAGCCACTTTCGTAGGGATCACAGTTGCATTTAGTGTATACAACAAGCCTTTAAACCCCTAGGTGTCCCTAGTGGACGATTTGTAGTCTCATGAGGGATTACAGTGACGATACCCACAAACATCAAACTAATGCACACAAAAGTAAAAAGACAAGAGAAAACTAGAGCACTGAATATTACATTACCATGCATGTTGATAATACATGTTATCATAAAAACTAGGTGTCCCATCGCTTTTTTTTAGATGCTTCCTCCGATTAAACTAGAGCACTGAATATTACAAACTTTTCAAATACAACTCATGGCTGTATGTTACCATGCATGTTGATAATACATGTTAACTGAGAATATGAAGATCCATTTTAATTAGTATTATGGAGAATTCACAAATTAAATAATTTAAAAGGAAATAAACAAAATTTAACTTGTTACGAAATAGGTTGAGATACGTCTCGGGAGTGGAAATTCCTTATACAGCTATCTCACACCAATTTCACCTGATTAATCAAATTATAAACACAAAAACACAAAATATTTTTTTAATTTTTAACTAAAATTTTTAATTTTTTTGATTTTTTTTAAAATTTTTTGACTAAAAATAACACAATAAAAACAAGATACTAATCAACTATTCCCCTCCCCTAAACCTAAATGAGACATTGTCCCCAATATCTTAATAAGTAGAAGAAGAGTTTAGAAACAGTAACTGGTTAGCTGAAATTTTACATCTAAAATGACAATTAAAGGTTAAGATCCAGATTTATCCGACGCTTCTTACCACGATCATTATCAGACCAGTTTATACTGGAAAGGATAGGGTCAATTTGTGGTTCGAAGGCTAAGATTTGGTCAATTAAATCTTGGAAAGTTCAGGCAGTAAAAAGGAGTTATTTTACAGGTTTTGACACGAACCCATTTCTCCGGGCATCATCAAGAAACACACAAAGTAAATCATAAAATCCATCAGCGTTGAACAGTCCAATCGGTTTCTGGTGTATGTTCAAGTTCACCCAAGATAGTACTGTAAAAATTTCCTCCATCATGCCCAAGCCACTTGGCAAGGCAATAAAATCATCAGCACAATTAATCATTTCCATCAGTTGTTCAGACATACATGGCACGATCATTTCCTCTCCGTTTAATGGTCCTATCAGATTCGCCTCCGCCAAAGGTTTTGGGATGATTCCCAGAACTTGACTGTCTTCTTCCTATACAACCTTTGAAACGATCCCTATTAATCCAAGATTGCCACTGCCATATACTAGGTGCATATTCCTTTCAGCTATGACTCGACCCAATTCCTGTGCTGCCGCTACAAACTCTAGTTTAGAACCAACACTAGTACCGCAAAACATACAAATGTTTACAACTCGTTTTCTTGAAGTGGCTTCCATTTTTACATGTTTCTTTCTCAAATCTCGATGCCTTCAAGTGCAATGATGATTTGAATTTATAATACCTGAAAAAATGGATGAGTAGTAATAGCACTAGTACCTGCCAGATGACAATTATTAGTTAAATAGTGAAATATTTCGTGAAAGGTCAAAAGGTTTGGATCATGTCGGAGAAAATAAAAGAAAATAATAGAATAAATCACAATTATTAGGAAAAGACAAAGAGATAATAATATCTACAGGAAGTAACGAGTTGAATGACTTCTATGCGTCAAGGACAAGCTTCCCATCCAATTTTCTTATAAATTGGCAAATAGGGTCTTTTAGAGTAAGATTCCCGAGACTATACTATTGTCTTTCTTTTCAGAATTGTGTATATAACATGTGAATTATGTGATGCATATATCCACTGGGATGCGTCTCAAGTGTCAATAATATATCATCCAAAGACTCATTACTCAAGCCATCCCTAATGAATTTAATCTTATCTTCACGGTTATCAGACACGATTCCTACAGAACGACAACGAGTATTACATGTCATGCGTACACATTTATAGCAAACACCCATTCTTTTGGCTCTTCTCTTTTTGGCATAGGTGCTTCTTCCTAAACCAGGCAGATATGATACAAAAGAGTCAGAGGACTCACCTGCCAATCGGACCAGTGCTTCAATAATCCAATGAATGTCATTAGGAATACCTTTGATCAACAGAAGTCTTATTCATTCCAAGCGAGCTTTGTAGACTTTCATCAGAGAGTTTTGAGGGAGAGAAGGAAATTGCTTGTGAAGATTTGCGAGAACTTATTCCATCCTGAAATGTGACTTTACCTACAAAATTAAACAGACATAAATAAAACACACCAAATCACAATATATACAAAAATTGCATGAGTTGCATCCTTTCTAGGGCTAAGTTTAACGTCGTCAGCTGGACATGACTGCCGGAACGTTAGGTTGGATCTGAAAGTGTAACACTTTCTTTTTGTTGCTCAAATGATTCTCCCTAGTAGTGCTTGACACGCTGATAGTTAACTTTGAATGTTTCATTGGTGTTGGGATCAAATAACTCAATAGCTCCATATGGTAAAACCCGAATAATCATAAATGGACCTGACCACATTGATTTCAACTTTACAGGGAAAAGTTTCAACCTTGAATTGTATAACAACACCTGCTGCCTTGGTTCCATTTGTCTGCGTATTATTTTTCAATCATGCCATTTCTTGGTCTTTTCTTTGTATAATCTAGCATTCTCATAAGGCTGTAGGTGAAATTCCTCCAATTCGTTGAGTTGGTAGAGTCAATTTTCTCCTGCTGCTTGTGGATCAAGATTTAACTTCTTGAGTGCCCAGTACGCCTTGTGTTCAAGCTCCACTGGTAGATGGCACGCTTTCCCAAATATATTTCGATATGAGGACATACCGATGAGTGTCTTGTAAGCTGTCCGGTAGGCCCATAATGCGTTATCCAGTTTATAGACCAGTCCCTCCTTGTTGATCCAACTGTTTTCTCCAAGATTCTTTTGATCTCCCTGTTTGAAACTTTGACTTGTCCGTTTGATTGTGGATGGTAGACAGTGGAAACTTTATGAGTAACTCCGTATTTGGATAGGAGTGCATTGAAATATCTGTTGCAGAAATGTGTTCCACTGATGAGCGAAAAATATATCAATATTTACCGCCCCTTTTAATTAATATTTTGTTTAGTTTCTCGAGTTTGATGAACATTTTGATGAGATTTAGTTTATTTTGCAGATAAAATAATTTTGGGACTCAATGAAATCATTTAGGATGAAATATGGGTCAAATAAGGGCAAAAATTGGACTTGACATATTAATTTTGGAGATTGGAAACTTGAAAGGGCGTTCTAACGAAGTGCAGTTTCGAAAATTCCAATTTTGTGCAAATGTTATATTTTGGGCATAAATTTTTACTTTGATATCGGATTGAGCTGATTCAAGTTACATATTAAATAAGACTCAAATATCTACAACGTTGAAGAATAAAATAATTTTGAATTCTGACGATTTCATGACCAAAATTGATGAAACATCCAGAAGTGTGTTATGTGTAATTATTAAAGTCATTTTCAAAGAAAAAAAATAAAAATATTCAAGCTTCCACCAAACATGATAGCAATTAATAATGAAATTGGTGGAGCAATTAGTGGAGCAATTAATAATGGATTTGGTGGAGCAATTAATAATAGATTTGGTGGATAATTTAATAATGGATTTGGTGGAGGCAAAATTTTGCCTATAAATACTAAGCTATTTCATTTGTAAATTCATACTTTCTTCTTTGAAATTCCTTATGAATAACTAAGAAGATTGTATCTTATTTGTTTATTTACAGCTTTCAGTAATTAATTTTCGCTTTCGCACTTTCTTTTCTTTACTTTTCAGTTTAAACTTTCCGCAATTTACTTTTACGCACAGTACTTTTCTTTCTTTACTTTTTCAGATTTTACATTTCAAGCAATGAGGAGGTAACTCCCCCTTGTTGGGGTAAAAGGTAAAGCTTTTATTATTGCTATTTAGATTAATCTCCCCTAATTATAATATAATAACTATTTAAAATCTGACTTAATGAGGATACCACCATATTGGTCGGTTGGTAATTAATTATAACCTGACTAAGCATGGATACCGCCTGATTGGTCAGTTGGTAATTAATTATTAATTGACTTAATCAGGATACCGCCTATATGGCTGGTTGGTAATTATCACGCAAAGTTAATATATTATATTATGAGAGATTTCTAAAATAGTAATAATAAAAGTGGATTCTCTAACCTCATCATTTTCTTTATTGTACTTTTAACTTTATTTACTTTTCAGCAATTTACTTTTCAGCAATTTACTTTTCAGCAATTTACTTTTCAGTATTTAATTTCCAGTAATTTACTTTATGTCTTTTCTTTTATTTAAGTTTTTACTACCCGTAAATATGTGCTGTAACTAAACCAATTATGTGGGATTGTGATGAAATCCAATATCACCGGTTTATAAGGGGTTAAATTATAGTTTGGGTAATATAAAGGTTTATTTATTGAGCCTTAATCCTAATACTTTTTATTAACTGACCATTAATAAAATTGAACTAGTAAACTTAAAATGAACTTGGAAAATATATTTTAGGTTAAAGACCTAAGACTCAATAGCCCACTATCTTTCTTGAGGATATAAACCCTTTAATATATTTTCTTACAAGATAGGAATATACCTTTCGGGCGGGGGTAGCCATAATTGGAACTTAATCTTAATGAATTTCGATAACTTGGTTAATAAAGGAATATGATTAATTGGGTTATACTGGGTATTTGTATTTGACCATCGGAAGAGGCTTTTACATAATTTCGTGTTCCAGGTTAATAAACCAATATATTACACAAACGTAAAATAACCACTTCATCTTTTAAAAAGATATTGGAAGGATTCACTGTTGGACAATTATGACCCATAGCATCACTATTTGTACAAAACATGGTGTTGTTGTACAAATTAACTATGTGACAAAGAAAATTGCTCTTTTATCATTTGTAATTGGATTACCAAGATACATAAAAGATAAAAGTCCATATGATTAGTTCCAGATTAATAAGATATGAGACAGTATTAATCCACTAAGGTTTAATCATTAAAACATCCCTAGTCGTAGTATTATCGAGATTGGACATCGATAATGCGGAATAGACTAGTATTGCACTTATGCGCGTTGTGGGAGCATAACGACATAGTTATCATATATTTGAGTATTGGATACTCATGCAAGTGTAATAAGAGGTTGTGTTTACCGATGGTACGGAAACAGCTTCGCTATGAATAGACCCCTTGGAATTTCATTGGTAGTATGACTATGTGTCTATGGGAGTCCGAATCAGGGTAGGTGTATTTGGTCTTAACCTGAGACTTGCATCGCTAATACTTGCGACAATCAATATACTTTGGTTTTGGTCGTCCAGGGCTTTAACAGGTTCTGTGTACACATTTTCTGGGTATATTGAGAATCGTAGTGTATTGGGTGTGATGTCAAGACGGAAGTATCACTTCAGTCATATGGAGATGATGGTCACGTAGGATAAGGAAATGGTACTTTTGTATGCTGCAGCTATCGGGATAATATGACTAGGTCATGTTTATCCGATTATAGAGACTAGTTACCAAAGATCCGACATATACTTCGTACGGGGCAGACACAATTCCATCCCCAAGCCTTGCATGTGACATCTGATATTGGATCGTAATACGCAATTGTTGGACAATTATGACCCATAGCGTCACTATTTGTACAGATCATGGTGTTGTTGTACAAATTAACTATGTGACAAAGGATATTGCACTCTTATCATTTGTGATTAGATCACCTAGATGTATAAATGATAGGAGGTCCTTATGATTTGTTCCTGGATTGAGAATGATATGAGACAGTATCAGTCCACGTAGGATAAATCATTAAATATCCCTAGTCAGAGTATTATCGAGATTGGACATCGATAAATATGTAAAAGACTAGTATTACACTTGTGCGCGTTGTGAGGGCACAACGACATAATTCTCATATATTTGGGTATAGGATACTCACGCAAGTGTAATAGGAGGTTGTGTTTCACCGATGGTACGGGAAACAGCTTCGCTCTGGATTAGACCTCATCAGAATTCCATTGGTAGTATGACTATGTGTCTATGGAAGTCCGAAATCAGGGTAGGTGTATTGGTCTTAACCTGAGACTTGCACCGCTAATACTTGTGACAATCAATATACATTGGTTGAGGTCGTCCAGGGCTTTAACAGGTTCTGTGTACGCCAATGCTGGGTATATTGAGAATCGTAGTGTGTTGGGTGTGATGTCAAGACGGAAGTGTCACTCCAGTCATATGGAGATGATGGTCACGTAGGATACGGTACTGGTTCTCTTAAGTACTGCAGTCATCGGGATAATATGACTAGGTCATAGTTATACGATATAAAGACTAGTTACCAGACATCCGACGTGTGCTTCGTACGGGGCAGACATAATTCCAGCCCCAGGCCTAGCACGTGATCATCCGATACTGGACAGAATTACGCAATACCACGTATACTACGCCTGATATAGATCATTTATTCCTGTAATGATATTTCCAGAGAATTGGGTAGGCATGGCGCTTTGCTAGAGGCTAACCTTGTCTTGTAAATCGGTATATAAACGTAGTACGAGGTACTTACGTGTTTGGATAGTCCGACGACCGAATTTACTACCAACATATCCGGGGATCTCATGGGTCGCTTCCCAAAGATTCACCGATGACGTATGACTCGCACTTTAATTAATCTGGGATTAATTTAATGAGAGAGAAAATTAATCTGCGATTAATTACGGAGATATTTTATCTGGGATAAAATATCAATTAAAGAGAGAAAAATGATTAATTTGGAATTAATCGATAAAATAATATATTTGATATATTTAACAAAATTGGATTTCGACGGGGAATAAAATTAGATTTTAATTCAGGAAAACGAATTAATTTAGAATTAATTCGTTAGCGACGTGAATATGATTTCGCTAAACGTAATCATTTAATTGCGTTGCAACAAAAAATTCGTTAATTTGGAATTAGCGAACCCGAGCCCGGGATTATTTGTGAGCGGATTCGCATTTCGAATTCGAGTGTGGCACGCAAGTCAAATCAAGCGTCAAATCATTAGTCACATCAAGCGTCAAATCACATGTCACTTGAGTGATGATGTGACAAGTTGACAATTGATTGATGTGAGTTGATGTGTATTGATTGAAAGCATTTAATGCTTTGCTTTTTGGAAAACGTTTTTGGTATATATGTTTTATTTGTTTTTGGAAAACAAATTAATAAAACCTATTACATTTCTTTTTCCCTCCTCTCTCTCATTGGCTCATGATTTATGGAGCCATTTTCTTATCTTTCTCTCTCGGCCTTAGAGGCATTTCTTCACTGTTTTTCTTCTGTAAAAACCGTGAATGAGGGAAGCAAAAGTGTGAGAAATTTGTGGCAAATTTCTTGAGAGCTAGCACTCCGAAGTTATGCGAAGGTGATATGGTAGCTTACCCATGAGCATGGAAGTTCAACACAAGCTTGGAGCTTGCTTGGAGTACCTCACATGGCCGAAAATGGTGGAAGGAAGGACTGCCACTGCCGAGCTACATGGAGGAGGGCAATGCGTTTTTTGGTTCATCACCACATGCATCCAATCCGTTCATTGTGAGTTTTCTGCACTCCTATGATTGTATTTACACTTGTTTCATGCTTTATTAATGATATTGGGAAGCTTTGAGTAGACCAACAATGGTATCAGAGCCTTTGAAATCATGATATTGATTTTAGGGTTAAAATTGGGCAAAACGAATTTGGGCATGATTTAATGAAATTGGATGAATTAGTATGCTTAAATGTTGTTGAATTGATGATTGATTGGATCAATTTGATGAAAAAGTGTTTGGAACAATTTTCCCTAATTTTGCTTGTGTTGGCCGAAAATACATGAACCCTATATTGTCTTGGATTTTTGATTTTTGATCATTGGATGTGTTGGAAATCATTTGGGGATGTTGATTTAATGTTGAATTGAATTTAATTGGATTGAATTTGATTTGGGCATAATTTTCCCCTTTAGCCGAGACATATATGCATGTTAATTGGGTTTGATTTTTGATCAAAATGTGTTGGACACTAATTGATGTAGATAAGCATGATTAATTCGTACAAATTTGGTGTTTTGAAAATGTAGATTTGGGTAATTAATAATGCTATACACTTTGGTTAATTAGAATGTGAAATTTGGAATTTTTGTATTTTAATTAATTGGGCTTAAAATTGGATTTGGGCTTGTTAAGTTGTTATTGGGCTTATTGGGCTTTGTTAACAAAGTTGGGTTTAGGCAAAGTTGGTTGGATCCAATTAGGCCCAAAACCGCCTCCATATAGCCCAAACACGACTTAATGGACCTTTAAAGTTTAATTGGGCCTAATGGGCCTAAATTGATTTCTGGGCTTATGGGGTAACTCCCGTATTGGATTTTGGTTATTCGGTTTGACCCGAGTTAACCAAAAGTCCACGCCTTAAGAAATTAATTAAAAGCCCATTGGACTTTAATTAAATTGACGTTGGACGTTAATCGGGCTTTGAGACCTGTTGCGATTAAATTTGGAATTTAAGTCGTAAAAGTTCATTAATAAGTGTAATGTTTAATTTGGAATTAAATAGCGAATTAGAATTGAATGCATATTAAATTGGATTTAATGAAGTAGTTTAATTAATTCGAGAATTCGTACTTTGAGTACTTATTCGCAAAAGGAGTTTGACTCGAGCAAAATCAAATCGTTGTTTGAACATTGGATGATCACTAATTATCAGATTAATAATTTGATTAGATTGATTGATAACATGTTGTGTGAATACATGGTTGCGATGTATGAATAATGTATATCAGATGGATATTAGATGGGTGGGACAATTTTAGAAATTGTTGTAATAAATTTGATTTATTAATTGGACCTGCGTGTCCAACCTTATCACCTCCTTATTCTTTGTATTCTCTTTTCACCTATTCCCCTCAATGTAAATGAGGTTTCTTTAGAAGTGTAGTGTAACGGGTAGAAGCAAATACATGTGCTAGCAGGAGAGAGAAACGGAGAGATTTGATCTAGGATCAATGTGTAAAGTATCCATCCGCATATCATTATTATTTTATTATACGCGCTTTATTATGTGTTTAGAATGCATGTTTAAGGGTGTATGATGATGAGACCTTAACAAAGATAATAAATTGGTTGCCAATTTGCACGCGAAAAACCCTCGCATAATATTAAATGTTTTTCCTTCCATTGAGTGATTCTCACTCAAGATCCGAGACTGGCATTGGCTTGTTGGCCAAAGTCAAGGCCTTTGTCCGTCGAGGATGTGTTTGAATCACGAAGGCTTTGTTACATATTGGTGTCTTGTCCAAGTTGTGGTTTGTTGGCCAAAGTGAAGACCACTTCTTGTCCACCGACATTGATTACGAAGCTTTCCATGGTCAATGGGTCGCGCTTAACTGGGATCACTAAGTTTGTTGTGCCAAAGCCAAGGCTTAGTTGATTCAGAGGAAAAAGGTTAGGCAATATATTAGATATATTGGCATATATGAGATATATGTTTCGGACTTGGATGTCCCCCTACCGGATCTAGGAATTGGATTGGATCCAATCGATCTTAGAGATCTACCTAGTTAATTATCATACAATTTATTGGCCAAAGTCAAGATTGTGTGATATTTAACGGGATCCTAGCCCACTAGGAAACGCGGTTTCCCGAGTACTCGACAGAGGGATAGAGGCTCGCCGAAAAATAGTGGGAGGCAATAATTGAATTTGCAATACTCATTTAATTACTTTCCATACGCGCTCAAACCATATCATTCGTCAAATCAATTAAATGTTAGTTGGACTAATATTTAATTGTTGTTTTAATTAAAGCAGTTGGACTGTTTTATAGTTGATTATATAATTGGATTATAGTAATCAATATATTTGAATTAATTAATTTCAATTTACAGTTGATTTTATAATTGGATTATAGTAATCAATGTAATTGAGGTCAATTAATTTAAATTATATTTGATTATATAGTTGGACTATAATAATCATTATAATAAATAGTACCATAAATTGTTGATTAAATAGTTGGACTATTAGAATCAAGATAAATGAAAGATTAGTGTTTAAAACATAATCCCGGGTGAAAATGTATTTAAACGACTATAATTTTCAAATTGGGAATTATTTCAGGATGGTCCTGGAAAAATAATAAGTTATTTTATTTGATAAAATAATATATTAAGCCTAAGCCCGGAGTTAAGCAAATAGTAGAACATAATCTTTGGAAGATTTATGTAATGATAACTTAAGTGCTTAATCCATTAAGCTTGTCGCAGTAGACTCCTTAATTTCTGAATTAGAACTAAGGATTAGATCCTTACAAGTATGATGACGAAATTGAAGGATATTCATAAATCTATGTTTAGATTTTAGAAGTACTAAAATTGCAATCGATAACTCTTGGAGAGTTAATGACTATTCTCAAGGAGATAAAAGTCAAACTTTGCAATTAGGCAAGTAGCGCTAGTCGTACCTTACTTCGATATTCTAGAAACCCGAGCTTGGCCAAAGGCTACTGGAATGTTGAAAAGGGCAAAGGCAAAATCATTATAATCTTCTAGGAAGATAAATGACATATCCCAAAATGTCTACCTTAAATGTGGCAAACGGGATCACGGAAGCGTGACTGCCGTTTGGACAAAGCAGACATGAAGGAATTGAAGACGAGCAAGGCTCTGACTTCAAATGTGATTGTCATAAATATATTCATTACTAGTATTTAAAATTGGATTTTAGATACTTAGTGTGATATATATATATATATATATATTGATGTTCAGAATCTGTAATGAACAGGATACTAACTTCATTAGAGATTAATCTGCGAATTGGAAACGGGACGATTGTCGCTGTTTTAACCATAGATACCTAAGTTTAGGAACTACCCTCGGGTTTGTACTTAAGTTAGGAAACTGTTATAATGTAACTAGTTTGACTAGAAATATTATCTTTATATCAGTGTATAACCCGCTGCGGGTGAACCTTTATATTCTAGAACACTAAAGTGTTTCATTATATAAAGATGATATTGAGATAAACACATTAGATGTGAATAACATAATTTATTTTTTGAATATAAATAAATCTCAAATAAATAACATGACAAACAAATAGCTCAAACTGATTTGATCAGGAGAAACTTAATTGTGACATTGTTATCTGGGACACAATCAAACAAGAATCGTATATCCACACTTTTGAAGAGTGGGTACTCGGACTGATTTGATTCCAATCAAATAAAGTCTATGAATATAGTTTATTGGGCAAAGTGCCTAAAACACTATTTACTTGGTAAAAGTGTAAATGCCACAGATCTGTTAGCCCTAGTTCATAGTGAAGCAAGTGGGCCAGTGTCTAGCTAGGCTATAGGTGGATATGAATATTTTGTGACCTATACGGATGTAGCATCGCATTATGGTTATGTGTCTCTTTTGAAACAAAAATCGGAAACTTTTAAAGTTTCGACGTGAAATAGACAAACAGATCGGCTATAGTATTAAACCGTCACAGTAAGACCGTAATGAAAAATACTTAAGAATAAGTTTCTAATATACTTGAAAGAGTATAGTATTCTTTCAAATGAGGACTCCTCACAGAACATGTCATTTTGACGGTGTGTCCGAACTGAGTAACCGAAATTTGTTAGACATGATTGGGTTAATCATGAGTCGCTCTGAGCTACCATTTCCTTCAACGGATACACTTTAACAGTGCAGAACTTATTTAGAATAAGGTTCCATAAAATATGTTTGACATATATCATATTAGATATGAACGGGAAAGAAACTGGGTTTCGCATTCCTGATAATTTGGGTATGCTAGGCATATGTTTGGATGATACCAAACTAAAACCCAAATTGGATAAGTGCCAAATGTAGGTTATCCTAGGAATACCATAAGTATTGTACTTATACATCTCACATGAGAACAATTAGATTGTTGCTCACCATGCGGTTTTCCTAAGAGGAATACCGATATGCAGTGGTAAGTGGGAGGATAGTAAAACTCAATGAAAATCGTAGTAATACTATTCATGGCAACGATTCCTAATGGAACACAAATAGTTCATCAAGGATGAAACTAAACCATTAATCTTCGAATACACAAGAACCGCGTAAGACGGAGCGAGTCAGAAAACAACCTGGGGTATGGGTTTCTGATCTCACCTCATAAAAATGTCAATCTTATTGAGGTATACCAACTGACTACGTACGAGGAAGTGATACAAGGTATCGACTCCCTATTATGACAAAGTGTCATGAGTCCAAAATGGATTCCATGTATATCAACAAGTTTTGATACTAGTTGATGTACCGCAAGGCATTGTGCCTACTGGTACTTTATAAGTCTTCAAGGAAGACATACATGGATGGCAACATACCAACGTATAAAGCTAGGCTTTTAGCGGAAAGGTATCGTTATCAACATTGTGTTGATTACGATTCAACCTTTTACCTGTTGCCACGGTAAATCCATTTGGATAATGCTTGCTAATGCTGCATGTTTCATTTATGAAATATGTCAGCTTAACGGGAAAATCGCTTTCCTGAAAAGGAAACCTTTTGGAGGATGTTTACAACATCCTGGCGGTTTTGTCGTACCAAAACTAGCAAACAAGGTTTACGGGTTATTCGATCCATGTTTGGATTGAAGCAAGCATTAGGTTCTTGGAATTACCGTTTTGATGTAATCATAATAGTTTATGATTTAATTCAAAACGAAATGATTATTGTTTGTATAAGAGGGTTAGTGGGAGCGCACTGACAATAAATGTCCTGTAAATAATAATAATAATAATACATCATTTATTGGAAATGATATTCCCATAATAATTGGCGAAAGCTTGGCTTTCGAAAACTCTTCGTGGAATCGTACATTGAAAAATGTACGCTACCTGGTGTTTCATACGCTTTGAGCATATGAAGTCACGAACAGGCCAATCCAAGTGATAGTCACTGGATTGATATTTAGAACATCCGTTAGTTTCTTAGAGAACTAATGATACATTCTTAGACTATGGAGAAGGAGAACTTGAAGTGACTGGGATCACTGTAGCAAGTTTCCCAAACCGATAAAAACGACTATAAGTCGCAAACGGTACTGTACAGTTTGAATAACGGAACAGTGAGCTGGAAATCTTCCAAGCAAGATACTGTTACCGAATAAACAACAAATGCGGGTTAATTGCAGCAGCTGAGGCAGCAATAGAAGTCTTCTGGGTCGATAAAAAATCTAATTAGATTAGAGATGTATTTCTGTTAGCAGCTGAGCTAGGCTCGAGCACAGGCTAAAGAATTAACGGTCTCATCAACGATCCAAATGCATACTTCGATAATCATCTGATTCGTTCGGATCATACATCGTGGTGATGTGATGATCGAATAAATCACATCAGACGATAATCATGCAAATCCGCTGACGAAAGCATTTCTCAGCAGTTTGAGCCAACCGTATATATTTCGGGTGTAAGACACTCGAGTGACTGGCTATAGGCCAAGTGGGAGATTGTTGGACAATTATGACCCATAGCGTCACTATTTGTACAGATCATGGTGTTGTTGTACAAATTAACTATGTGACAAATGAGATTGCACTCTTATCATTTGTGATTAGATCACCTAGATGTATAAATGATAGAAGATCCTTATGATTTGTTCCTGGATTGAGAATGATATGAGACAGTATCAGTCCACGTAGGATAAATCATTAAATATCCCTAGTCATAGTATTATCGAGATTGGACATCGATAAATACGTAAAAGACTAGTATTACACTTGTGCACGTTGTGAGGGCACAACGACATAGTTCTCATATATTTGGGTATAGGATACTCACGCAAGTGTAATAGGAGGTTGTGTTTCACCGATGGTACGGGAAATAGCTTCGCTCTGGATTAGACCCCCCTCAGAATTCCATTGGTAGTATGATTATGTGTCTATACCGAAATCAGGGTAGGTGTATTTGGTCTTAACCTGAGACTTGCACCACTAATACTTGCGACAATCAATATACTTTGGTTGAGGTCGTCCAGGGCTTTAACAGGTTATGTGTACGCCAATGCTGGGTATATTGAGAATCGTAGTGTGTTGGGTGTGATGTTAAGACGGAAGTGTCACTCCAGTCATATGGAGATGATGGTCACGTAGGATACGGTACTGGTTCTCTTAAGTACTGCAGTCATCGGGATAATATGACTAGGTCATAGTTATATGATATAGAGACTAGTTACCAGACATCCGACATGTGCTTCGTACGGGGCATACACAATTCCAGCCCCAGGCCTAGCACGTGATCATCCGATACTGGACAGAAATATGCAATACCACATATATACGTCTGATATAGATCTTTTATTCCTGTAAGGATATTTCCGAAGAATTGGGTAGGCATGGCGCTTTGCTAGAGGCCAACCTTGTCTTGTAAATCGATATAAACGTAGTACGAGGTACTTACGTGTTCGGATAGTCCGACGACCGAATTTACTGCCAACATATCCGAGGATCTCATGGGTCGCTTCCCAAATATTCTCCGATGATGTATGACTCACACTTTAATTAATCTGGGATTAATTTAATGAGAGAGAAAATTAATCTGGGATTAATTACGGATATATTTTATCTGGGATAAAATATCAATTAAGAGAGAAAAACGATTAATTTGGAATAAATCGATAAAATAATATATTTGATATATTTAACGAAATTGGATTTCGACGCGGAATTAAAATTAGATTTTAATTCGGGCGAATGAATTAATTTAGAATTAATTCGTTAGCGACGTGAATAGTGATTTCGCTAGGCGTAATCATTTATTTGCGTCGCAACGGAAAATTCGTTAATTTGGAATTAGCGAACCCGAGCCCAGGATTATTTGCGAGCGCATTCGCATTTCGAATTCGAGTGCGGCACGCAAGTCAAATCAAGCGTCAAATCATTAGTCACATCAAGCGTCAAATCACATGTCACTTTGAGTGATGTGACAAGTTGACAATTGATTGATGTGAGTTGATGTGTATTGATTGAAAGCATTTAATGCTTTGCTTTTTGGAAAACGTTTTTGGTATATATGTTTTATTTGTTTTTGGAAAACAAATTAATAAAAACCTATTACATTTCTTTTTCCCTCCTCTCTCTCATTGGCTCACGATTTATGGAGCCATTTTCTTTATCTTTCTCTCTCAGCCTTAGAGGCATTTCTTCACTGTTTTTCTTCTGCAAAAACCGTGAATGAGGGAAGCAAAAGTGTGAGAAATTTGTGGCAAATTTCTTGAGAGCTAGCACTCCGAAGTTATGCGAAGGTGATAGGGTAGCTTACCCATGAGCATGGAAGTTCAACACAAGCTTGGAGCTTGCTTGGAGTACCTCACATGGCCGAAAATGGTGGAAGGAAGGACTGCCACTGCCGAGCTACATGGAGGATGGCAATGCGTTTTTTGGTTCATCACCACAAGCATCCAATCCGTTCATTGTGAGTTTTCCGCACCTCCTATGATTGTATTTACACTTGTTTCATGCTTTATTAATGATATTGGGAAGCTTTGAGTAGACCAACAGTAATACTATGTATACTACGTCTGATACAGATTACATATTCCTTTAAGAATATTTCTGGAGAATTGGGTAGGCACGGTGCTTTGCTAGAAGGAAACCATGTCTTGTAAATCGGTAAAAATGTAGTACTAGGTACGTACGTGTTCGGATAGTCCGATGACCAGATTTACTGCCAACATATCCTGGGATCTCATGGGTCGCTTCCCCAAGATTCACCGATGATGTATGACTCGCACATAATTAATCTGGGATTAATTATAAAAGAGAGAGAAAATTAATCTAGGATTAATTACGGAGAATTTTATCTGGGATAAAATTCATATAAAAGAGAGAGAACTATTAATTTGGAATTAATCGATAAAATAATATATTCGATATATTAAACGAAATTAGATTTCGACGCGGAATTAAAATTGGATTTTAATTCTGGCAAACGAGTTAATTTAGAATTAATTCGCTAGCGACGTGAATAATAATTTTGCTAGGCATAATTATTTAATTAAATTTAGGAAAATTCGTTAATTCAGAATTAGCGAATTAGAGCCCGGGAGTGTTTGCGGGACCACTCGTATTTTGAATCAAGTGGGGCCCACAAGTCATATCACGCGTCACATAATTAGTCACTCAAGTGATGGAAGTCTTGTCACCTTTTTGGTGATTGACATCTTGACACTTTTGATTGATTTGAGTAGTTGAAGACTTTAATGTCTTGTACCAAATTTTGAATTTGGTAAATGGTATATGTTTTTGGAAAAATAAATACACAAAAAATCAAAACACACAACATTCACTCTCTCTCTCTTTTCTTTCTTCATGAACGAAACTCTCCCCATTTTTTTCTTGTTGTTGCCGTGAGCCTAGGGCTCATTTCTTCATGATTTTGTTGCAAAATCTCAAGAGCTAACACTTAAAGGGGTCTTACAAAGGTGATAGGGAAACCCATCTATGAGCATGGAATCCACACACACAGCTTGGAGCATGGAGATCAAACATGGAGCACAAACAAGGGCATGACCGAGAGCTTCAAGGAGCAAAAATTTTTTTTTTGTGTTCTTCGCATCGCAAAGCCGATCAAAGTGAGTAATTCCGCAACTTTACTTTGTTGTATTCGCACATTTCATAGCTTAATATGATCTTGGTTTGACCTAGAAAACCCAAGAATGGTATCAGAGGCATTATTAAGCATGAAATTATATTATGGTAAAATTTGGGTAAAATTGATTTGAGCATGATTTGATAAAATTGATCGTTTGAATATGCTTGAATGATGATAACTTAGAGTTATGCATGATCAATTTGATGAAAATTGAATTGGATTATTTTTTCCCCAAAATTCTGGCTTGGCCGAAAGTTTGAGATGCCCTAATGTCATGGTAATTTTGTTTTTTGATCATTGGATAAGTTGAAAGACTTGGGATAAATTGATTTAGGATTTAATTGGATTAAAATCGAAATCGGATTTAAAATCCCTCTTATTTCCGTGACATCAAAAACATGAAATGAGATGACTTTTTGATTCAATAATGTTGGACATGTGTTGATGATGATTAGCATGATTAATTGATTAAATTAGTATTTTGGAAATGTTAATTTGAATAATTAATTATGGTTAATACACTTGAATTAATTAAATTGTGATATTGGGAATATTGGAATTTAATTAGTTGGGCTAAATTTGGAATTGGGCTTAAAATGTTGTATTTGGGCTTAATGGGCTTGGTTGGGCCAAGTTTGGTTTAGGTTAATTGGTTGGATCCAATTGGGCCCAAAACCATATCCATAAAGTCCAAATATAATAAAATGGGCCTTTAAATTTTTAATTGGGCCTAATGGGCCTAAATTGATTTTTGGCAAATGGTGATTTCTTATTGGGATTTGGTTGCCAAAGTCCATGCCTTATAAATTAATTGAAAGCCCATTGGACTTTAATTAAATTGACATTGGATGTTAATTGGGCTTTGAGACCCATTAAGATTAGATTTAGAATCTAAGTCGCAAGGCTCATTAATAAAGTGTAATTATTTAATTTGGAATTAAATAAAGAATTAGTATTGAATACAAATTAAATTGGATTTAATATTGTAGTTTAATATAATTCAAGAATTCGTACTTTGAGTACTTATTCTTAAAACGAGTTGGACTAGATTGATTGAAATCATTGGATTATTTAATTTGGAATCAAATCATTGTTTGAACATTGGATGATCATTAATTTCAGATTAATTAATTGGATTAGATTGATTGATAACATGCTTTGTGTGAATACATAGATGTGATGTATGAATAATATATATCAGATGGATATTAGATGGGTGAGGGCAATTTTGGAAATTGTTGTAATAAATTTAGAATTTATTAAATTGGACATGCGTGTCCAGCCTATTACCTCTTGACTCTTTGTATTTCTCTTCTCACCTATATCCCTCAATGTAAATGAGGTTTCTTTAGAAGTGTTATGTAATTGGGTAGAAGTAAGATTTGTACTAGCATGAGAGAGGAAAATGGAGAGATTTGTTCTAGGAACAAGTTGTTTTAAATATCCATCCGCATATCATTATTGATTTATTTATCGCGTCTTATTATGCTTTTAGAATGCATGTTTAAGGGTGTATGATGAGACCTAATCAAAGATAATTAATTGGTTGCCAATTACGCGAAAAACCCTCAACAAATATTAAGCGTTTTTCCTTCCATTGAATGATTCATTCTCAAGATCCAAGATTGGCACTGGTTTGTTGGCCAAAGTCAAGACCTTTGTCCATCGCGGATGTGTTTGAATCATGAAGGCTTTGTTCCATATCTCATGTCTTGTCCAAGTTGTGATTTTTTGGCCAAATTCAAGATCACTTCTTGTCCATCGACATCGATTACGAAGCTTTCCAAGGTCAATGGGTCCCGCTTAACTGGAATCATTAAGTTTGTTGTGCCAAAGCCAAGGCTTAATTAATTCAGAGGAAAAAGGTTCGGCAATATATTGGATATATTAGCATATATTAGATATATGTTTCGGATTTGGATGTCCACCTACTGGATCTAGGAATTGGATGAGATCCAATTGATCTTAGAGATCTACCTAGTTAAATATCATACAGCTTGTTGGGCAAAGTCAAGGTTGCGTGTTATTTAACGGGATCCTAGCCCACTAGGAAACTAGGTTTCCCGAGTACTCAACAGAGGGTTAGAGGCTCACCGAAAAATAGTGGGAGGCAAGTATTAAATTTGCAATTTCGTTTAGATATTTGCCAATAAGCGCTCATTTCAATTTTTCGTCATTATTTAAATAAATGTATTAGTTGGACTAATATTTAATCGTTGTTTTAATTAAACAGTTGGACTGTATTCAAACTACTTCAAATAATAGTTGATTATATAATTGGATTATAGTAATCAATATATTTGAATTTAACCAAACAAATTATAGTTGATTATATAGTTAGACTATAGTAATCATTATAATCAATAGTACCTTAAATCGTTGATTGGATAGTTGGACTATAACAATCAAGATAACTGAAAGATTAGTGTTTAAAACATAATCCTGGGAGAAAATGTCATTAAACAACTTTAATTTTCAGATTGGGAATAGAACCTCAGGATAGTCCTGGGAACTAAGAAGTTACTCTATTTGATAGAGAAACCTCTTGGGCCTAAGCCCGGAGTTGAGCAAATAGTAGAACATGATCTTTGGAAGATTCATGTAATGATAACTTTAGTGCTCAATCCTTTATACTGGATACAATGACACTTTAATTCCGTCGTCAGAATTAAGGATTAGATCATTGTACCATGATGATGAAATTAAAGATCTTCATAGATTTATTCTTAGATCTTAGAAGTACAAATTGCAAAAGAAGCTCTTTTGCTCACGTCTGTCAGAGGGTACATCTGTCGAGCATTAGGTGTCGTAGATGATTGCTGACATCGATCAACTAGGTTAGCTAGGCATTACCTACGTGGCCGAGACTACCAAAGATTTGATCCTATAGTCTCCACCCGAAAGCTGGGGCAGGTTTATTATGAACCAATAATAAACTCTTGGAGAGTCGAAGGCTATGCTCTAGGAGGCAGAGCTAGAGCTTCTAAAAAGGGCAAAGGAAAAATCATCACAGTTTTCTTGGAAGACAAAGGACATATCCCAAGATTTCTGCCTAAACTGTGGCAAACGGGGTCACTGAAAGCGTCACTGTCGTATGGACAAGGCAGACATGAAGGAAGTGAAGAGGGGCAAGACTCCGGCTTCAAGTATGTTTGTCATAAACATTTTCACTATTAGTTTCAAAATTGGATTTTGATACTAAGTGTTGTACATAACATATGTACTGATGTGCGGAATCTGCTGATTAGCAGGATACTGACTTCAGTTGAGATTTATCTGCGAGTCGAAAAAAGGACGAGAGTCGCTGTTTTAACCGTAGAATCCTAAGTTTAGGAACTACCTTTTGGGTATATACTTAAATTAGGAAACTGTTGTAATATATCTAGTTTGACTAGAAATATTATCTCTATATCAGGGTTTAACCCGTTGCGGGTATACCTTTATATTCTAGAACACTAAAATGTTTTATTTTATAAAGATGATATTGAGATAAACACATTAGATATGAATAACAGTATTTATATTTTGAATATAAATTAATCTCAAACGTATGACGTGACAAACAAATAGCTCAAACAAAATTAATCAGATGAGACTTATTTGTGGCATTGTTGTGTAGGACACATTAAACAAGACTTGTATATCCACACTTTTGAAGAGTGGATACTATGACGGATTTGATTCTATTCAAATAATGTCTACGAATCTAGTTTATTAGGCAAAGTGCCTAAAACACTTTTTACTTGGTAACAGTGTAAGTGCCACCGATATGTTAGCCCTCGTTCATAGTGACGTAAGTGGGCCCATGTCTAGCTAGGCTAGAAGTGGATATGAACACTTTGTAACCTTTACGGATATAGCATCGCGTTATTGTTATGTGTTTCTTTTGAAACACAAGTTAGAAACTTTTAGAGTTTCGATACGAAGTAGACAGACAGATTGGCTAAAGTATTAAACCGTCACGGTTAGACCATGGTGAAAAATACTTAAGCAATAAGTTTCTCAGTTACTTGAAAGAGTATAGTATTCTTTCAATGTGGACTCCTCCCGGAACACCTCAATTGAGCGGTGTATCCAAACAGAGAAACCAAATTTTGTTAGACATAATAAAGTTAATCATGAGTCGCTCTGAGCTACCATTTTCCTTCTGGGATACACATTTAACAGTGCAACACTTATTTTGAATAAAGTTCCATGAAAATATGTTTGATAGACTTCATATTAGATATGAACAGGAAAGAAACCAGATTTTCTCATTCCTGGAGATTTGAGAATGCTGGGCATATGTTTGGATGATACCAAACTAGAACCCAAATTGGATAAGTGCCTATCCTAGGGTAACCAAAGTATAGTACTTATACAACTCACATGAGAGCAATTTAATTGTTGCTCTCCATGCGGTTTTCTTGAGAGGAATACCTATAAGCAGTGGTAAGTGGGAGGAAAGTAAAACTCGATGAAAATCAGAGTAATATTGTTCAAGGCATCGATTCCTTAATGGAACACAAATAGTTCATCATGGATGAAACTGTACCAAAATCTTCGAATACACAAGAACCGCGTAAGTCAGAGAGAGTCAGAAAATAACCTGGGAGGTATGAGTTTCTGATCTCACCTCGTGTAGGTGTCAATCTTATTGAGGAAGACAAACCGACTACGTTTAAGGAAGTGATACAAGGTATCTACTCCCTATTATGGCATAGCGCCATGATGTCCGAAATGGATTCCATGTATACCAACCAAGTTTGGATACTGGTTGTTGTACCGAAAGGCATTATGCCTATTGGTACTATATGAGTCTTCAAGGAAGACAAACAGGGATGGCAACATACCAACGTACAAAGCTAGGCTTGTAGCAAAAAAGTATCGTTATCAACATTGTGTCGATTACGACGAAACCTCTTAGTCGTTGCCATGATTAAATCCATTTGGATAATGCTTGCTAATGCTGCATGTTTCATTTATGAAATATGGCAGCTGAACTTCAAGATCGATTTCCTTGAACAGAAACCTTTTGGAGGATATTTACAACATCCTGACGATTTTGTCGTGCCAAAACGAGCAAACAAGGTTTGCAAGTTAATTCGATCCATTTATGGATTGAAGCAAGCATTGCGTTCTTGGAACTATCGTTTTGATGTAATCATAATGATATATGATTTAATTCAAAACAAAAATGATTCTTGTGTATATAAGGAGATTAGTGGGAGCGCACTAACAGTGATTGTCCCAAATAATGATGATATATCATTTCTTGGAAATGACATTCCCATAATGCAATCGGTGAAAGCTTGGCTTTTATGAAAATTCTCCATAGAATACTTGTGAGAGACAACCTTTATTCTAGGAATAAGGATCTACTGGGATAGATCTAAAAGTTGTTGACACTCTCTGAGAACTCGTACATTGAAATAAATCTACGCGACCTGGTGTCTCATATACTTTGAGCATATGGAGTCACAATCTGGCCAATCCAAGTGATAGTCACTGGATTCATATTAAGAACATCCGTAGTATCTTAGATGAACTAAAGATGCTTTCTTAAGTTATGGAGAAGGAGAACTTGAAGTGACTGGGTTCACCGTTGCAAGTTTCCTAACCGATAAAAACGACTATAAGTCGTAATAAAGGTACTATATAGTTTGAATAACAGAACAGTGAGCTGGAAATCTTCCAAGCAAGATACTTTTGCCGAATAAACAACAAAAGCGGAATATTGCTGCAGCTGAGGCAGCAATAGAAGCACTTTGGATCTATATAATCCTAATTGGATTAGGAGTAGTTCTATTAGCAGCAGAGCTAGGCTACAGCACAGGCTAAAGAATTAATGGTCTCATCAATGATCCAAGTATATACTTCAACTATTCATCTGATTCGTTCGGATCATACATCGTGGTGATGTGATGATCGAATAAATCGCATCAGATGATAACTTTGCAAATCCGCCGATGAAAGAAGTTTCTCAACAGAAGTTTGAACGACCCGTACATAGTTCAAGTGTAAGACACTTGAGTGATTGGCTATAGGCCAAGTGGGAGATTGTTAGACAATTATGACCCATAGCATCACTATTTGTACAGAACATGGTGTTGTTGTACAAATTAACTATGTGACAAAGAAAATTACTCTTTTATCATTTGTAATTGGATTACCAAGATACATAAATGATAAAAGTCCATATGATTAGTCCCAGATTAATAAGATATGAGACAGTATTAATCCACTAAGTTGTAAGCATTAAAACATCCCTAGTCGTAGTATTATCGAGATTGGACATCGATAATGCGGAATAGGCTAGTATTGCACTTGTACGCGTTGTGGGAGCATAACGACATATATTTGAGTATTGGATACTCATGCAAGTGTAATAGGAGGTTGTGTTTACTGATGGTACGGAAACAGCTTCACTCTGGATAGACCCCTCGGAATTCCATTGGTAGTATGACTATGTGTCTATGGGAGTCCGAATCAGGGTAGGTGTATTTGGTCTTAACCTGAGACTTGCATCGCTAATACTTGCAACAATCAATATATTTTGGTTTTGGTCGTCCAGGGCTTTAACAGGTTCTGTGTACGCCTCTTCTGGGTAAATTGAGAATCGTAGTGTATTGGGTGTGATGTCAAGGCGGAAATATCACTTCAGTCATATGGAGATGATTGTCACGTAGGATAAGGAACTGGTACTCTTGTATGCTGCAGCTATCGGGATAATATGACTAGGTCATGCTTATCTGATTATAGAGACTAGTTACCAGAGATCTGACATATGCTTCGTACGGGGTAGACACAATTCCAGCCTCAGGCCTTGCATGTGACATCTGATACTAGATCACAATACGCAATAATACGTATACTACACCTGATACAAATTACATATTCCTTTAAGAATATTTCTGGAGAATTGGGTAGGCACGGTGTTTTGCTAGAAGCCAACCATGTCTTGTAAATCGGTAAAAACGTAGTACTAGGTACGTACGTGTTCGGATAGTCCGACGATCGGATTTACTGCCAACATATCCAGGGATCTTATGGGTCGCTTCCCGAAGATTCACCGATGATGTATGACTCGCACATAATTAATCTGGGATTAATTATAAAATAGAGAGAAAATTAATCTATGATTAATTACAGAGAATTTTATCTGGGATAAAATTCATATAAAAGAGAGAGTACGATTAATTTGGAATTAATCGATAAAATAATATATTCGATATATTAAACGAAATTAGATTTTGACGGGGAATTAAAATTGGATTTTAATTCGGGCAAACGAGTTAATTTAGAAGTAATTCGCTAGCGATGTGAATAGTAATTTTGCTAGGCATAATTATTTAATTAAATTTGATTTAATTACGTCGCAACATAAAATTTGTTAATTTAGAATTAGCGAATCCGAGCCCGTGAGTGTTTGCGGGACCACTCGTATTTTGAATCAAGTGGGGCCCACAAGTCACATCACGCGTCACATCATTAGTCACTCAAGTGATGGAAGTCTTGTCACCTTTTTGGTGATTGTCATTTTGACACTTTTGATTGATGTGAGTAGTTGAAGACTTTAATGTCTTGTACCAAATTTTGAATTTGGTAAATGGTATTTGTTTTTGGAAAAATAAATACACAAAAAATCAAAACACACAACATTCACTCTCTCTCTTTTCTTTCTTCATGACCGAAACTCTCCCCATTTTTTTCCTGTTGTTGCCGGGAGCCTAGGGCTCATTTCTTCATGATTTTGTTGCAAAATCTCAAGAGCTAGCACTTAATGGGGTCTTACAAAGGTGATAGGGAAACCCATCTATGAGCATGGAATTCACACACAAAGCTTGGAGCTTGGAGATCAAACATGGAGCACAAACAAGGGCATGGCCGAGAGCTTCAAGGAGCAGGAACTTTTTTTTTTGTGTTTTTCGCATCGCAAAGCCGATCAAAGTGAGTACTTCCGCAAATTTACTTTGTTGTATTCGCACATTTCATAGCTTAATATGATCTTGGTTTGACCTAGAAAACCCAACATTCACAACCCTGGATAGTTTTATAAATTTGAATTTTCTTCAATCTACTTTCAAGCAAATTTATTTACTTGTTTTAATTTTAAAGTCATCACCCAATCAAACAATCAAGCCATTAGATACTTGTAAACATTTAACTTCATAAATTGATAACAAAAGGTTTTAAGCCCTCGTGGGATTGATACTTTTTATACTACTTGAACGATACGTGCGCTTGAGTTATACGCGTGTGATTACGCCGGTCAAGTTTTTGGCGCCGTTGCCGGGGACTTATTTATCTTTCACTATTAGATTTGAGGTTGGATACTTTACTTGTATCTAATTTCTTTTTACTTATTATTTTTGTTTTCTTGTGTTTCAGGTTCTCAGACACTACATGAGACGAACCAGAAGCTTTGAACTACGACCGCTTGACCCAGAGATTGAAAGAACCATCAGACAGTTAAGAAGGGAAAGGCAAGAAGGCCAAGAAGCACTGATAAACATGGAACCTGAACCTTTGGAGGTTGCACCACCAATTCCTATTCGAGACAGAACCATTCCAGTGGCTGATGGCCTCATTTCCTGTATTGTACTTCCTCCCTTACCAGCAAATGCGTGTGAGATCAAAACATGCATTCAGATGATTCAACAGTCAATGTAATTTGGGGGAATGCAATTGGAGATCCTAATGCCTACATCAGTAACTTCCTGGAAGTTTGCAGCACTTTCAACTACAACAGAGCAGATGAAGAAGCAATGAGACTACGAGTTTTTCCATATTCCTTGAAGGACGGAGCCAAAGCTTGGCTACATTCATTACCAGCAGGTTGTATCACAACTTGGAACACTCTAGCCAAAAAATTCCTTGCAAAGTACTTTCCACCAGCCAGAACTGCAAAGTTGAGGAATGACATTACATCATTCGTGCAACAAGATTCAGAATCCCTCTGCGAAGCTTGGGAAAGATTCAAAGATTTACTCCGGAAATGTCCTCAACATGAGATTGTAAAATGGCTACAAGTCCAAACCTTCTACAATGGACTTTCTGGAATAATGAGAACCACAATTGATGCTGCTGCTGGAGGAGCTTTAATGGAAAAAGGAGAAGATCAAGCCTGAGACTTAATTGAAGAAATGGCCAACAACAACTCCTTGTGGCCAACAGAAAGGAGCTTGATTCAACGAATTTCTGGAATTTATGAAGTTGGAGCTAACACTGCAGTGAATGCCAAGCTGGATCAGATATGTAAATTCATGGAAACTCTCAGCATGCAAGGTAACACTGGATCCACAAGTTCACCATATGGAGGGGCACCAGAGACAAACTAACTTGAAGAAACAGTGAATTATATCAACAATTTCAACAGACAGAGGAACAACCCATATTCCAACACCTACAACCCAAGGTGGAAGAATCATCCCAATTTTTCATAGAGCAGCAATTCAGAGCCAAGGAACTATCCACCACCCGAATTCCAACAACAACAGAAGAAAGACCAGGAGCATGAAAAAGAACCAGGAATTGCAGAAGTGTTGGCTCAATTAAAAAAATACGATGCTATGATTCAGAGCCAATCTGCTTCTATCAAAGCACTGGAGAATCAAATTGGACAACTGGCCAATGCTTAGAGTTACAGACCACCAGGAAATATTCCCAGTAACACAGAACCAAATCCAAAAAATCGAGGGAAGGAGCAATGTCAAGCCATTACCTTGAAAAGTGGCACTGAAATCAACAAAGATGTTGGAATCAAGGCAACCATTGAAGAAGTTCCAAAAGATGCAGTTCCACAGATGGAGGAAAAAGAAGCAAAGGAAAAAGATCAAGAAAGAATCACTTTACCTCCACATTTTCCTCAACGACTCCAGAAAAACAAATTAGATAAACAGTTTGCTCGATTCTTGGAGGTGTTCAAAAAGCTGCATATCAACATTTCATTTACAGAAGCCTTGGAAGAAATGCCCAGCTATGTCAAATTCATGAAAGACATTCTTTCACGAAAACAGAGATTGGGAGATTATGAGACAGTAGCATTGACAGAGGAATACAGCACTATCATTAAGAGGAAACTTCCCCCGAAGTTGAAAGATCCTGGCAGTTTCACAGTTCCTCGCACCATTGGAGAACATTATATCGGTAAAGCTTTATGTGATTTAGGTGCACGTGTTAATTTGATGCCTTTTTCTATTTACAGGAAATTGCAGATTGGAGAAAAAATGCCCACCTCAGTCTCTCTACAACTTGCTGATAGAATGCTTGTATTTCCGAGAGGTGTAGTTGAAGATATGCTGGTCAAAGTTGACAAATTCATTTTCCTAACAGATTTTATTGTCATTGATATGAAGGAAGACGAAGACGTGCCGATCATTCTCGGGAGACCATTCTTGGCTACAGGTCGAACTATTATTGATGTACAAAGAAGAACTAACCATGAGGTTACATGAACAAGAAGTAACATTCAATGTTTTCAAGGCCATGAATTTCCCAGATGATGAAAAGAAAGAGGAATGTTTCAGACTTGATGTGATAAATAGTACCATCTAGAACTCCAATGCAATACAAAGTTCTACTGACAAACTTAAATCATGTCAATTGCCTGTGGAGACTGAAGATAAAGTGTATTGCGTACTCAAGAAGCCAATTCTTACACTTCAAGTAACATAAGAGAAACAGTTCCACCAGCTCAACGAATTGGAGGAATTTCACATTCAACCTTTTGAGAATGCCAAACTGTACAAAGAAAAGGCCAGAAAGAAACATGATGTGAAGTTAGTGCGCATACAACTGGAACCAGGGTAGAAGTTACTGTTAAACAACTCAAGGTTGAAACTCTTCCCATGGAAGCCAAAATCACGGTGGTCAGGTTCATTCCTAATCACAAGGGTTTTACCTGATAGAGCCGTTGAGTTACATGTTCCTGAATCCAATAAAACATTCAAGGTTAAAAACAATCGTGTCAAGCAGTATTGGGGAGAATCATTTGAGCGACAAAAATAAAGTGTCACACTTTCAGATCCAGCCTAACGTTCGGGAAATCATGTCTAGCTGATGACATTAAACTTAGCGCTAGCTGGGAGGCAACCTAAGCAATTTGTGTATATATTATGATTTGGTGTCTTTTAATTTTTATGTGTTTAGTTTTTACAGGTTAAGTCATTTCAATATGGAAGATGCTCTCGCAAATCTTCACAAGCAATTTCCTTCTCTCCCTCAAAACTCTCTGATGAAAGTTTACAAAGCTCGTTTAGAACGAATGAGGCTACTGATGATCAAAGGTATTCCTACTGACATTCATTGGATTATTGAAGCACGAGTCTGATTGACAGTGAGTCTTCTGACTCTTTTATTTCACATCTGCCTGGTTTATGCAGAAGCACCTATGCTAAAAAGAGATGAGCTAAAAGAGTGGGTGTTTGCTATAAATGTGCTCGCATGACATGTAATACCCGTTGTCGTTATTTAGGAATGGTGTCTGATAATCGCGAAGATAAGATTAATTTCATTAGGGATGGCTTGAGTAAGGAGTCTTTGGATGACATATCTAAAACTCTTGAGACGCATCCTAGTGGATATGTGTTTCACGAAATTCGCATGTTATATGCACAATTTCGTAAAGAAAGACAACAGTTAAGTCTCGGGAATCTGACTCTAAAAGACTATGTTTGCCAATTTATAAGAAAATTGGATGGGAAGCTTGTCCCTGAAGCATAGATGTCATTCAAGCTGTTACATTATTGTAAATATTATATCTCTTTGTCTTTTCCTAATAATTGTGATTTTTTTTATTATTTTCTCTGACAGGATCCAGACTACTTTTTAACCTTTCACGATTTACTATTTTTCTACTAATCATCCTTTGAAAGATACTTGTGCTATTATTACTCACCATTTTCAGGTTATATAAATTCAATTCATCATTGCACCTTTGAAGGCATCCATATTAAAATGGAAGCCACATCAAGAAGACGAGTTGAAAACATCTGTGTGTTTTATGGTACTAGTGTTGGTACTAAGCCACAATACGTAACAGCAGTACATGAATTGGGTCGAGTCTTAGCTGAAAGTAATATGCATATAGTATATGGCGGTGGCAATCTTGGACTAATGGGGATCATTTCAAAAGTCGTATAAGATGGAGGCAGTCAAGTCTTGGGAATCACCCCAAAACCCTTGGAGGAGGCAAATATGATAGGACCATCAAACGAAGAGGAATTGATCGTGCCAAGTATGTCTGAACGACTTGTAGAAATGATTAACCGTTTTGATGCTTTTATTCCTTTACCAGGAGGCTTGGGCACAATGGAGGAAATTTTTACAGTACTATCTTGGGCAAACCCGAACATACACCAGAAACTGCTTGGACTGTACAATGTTGATGGATTTTATGATTTTCTTTCTGTGTTTCTTGATGATGCCAGGAGAAATGGGTTCGTGTCAAAGCCTGTAAAAGAACTCCTCTTTACTGCCAAAACTGCCCCAGATTTAATTGACCAAATCTTAGCCTTTAAACCTCAAATTGACCCCATTCTTTCCAAGATAAACTGGTCCGATAATGATCGTGGTAAGAGGCGTCGGATAAATATGGATCTTAACCTTTAACTTTTCATTTAGATGTAGAATTTCAGCTAATCAGGTACGATTTTCTAAACTTTTCTTCTATTGTTTAAGACATTGGGGACAATGTCTCATTTAGGTTTGGGGGAGGAGAATAGTTAAACTGTATCTTGTTCTTATTGTTTTATTTTTAGTCAAAATTTTTCGAAAAAGCCAAAAAAAAAATTGAAAAATTTTACAAAAAACAAAAAAAAATATTTTGTATTTTTGTGTTTTTATTTGATTAATCGGGTGAAATTGGTGTGATATAGCTGTGTAAGGAATTTCCATTCCTGAGACGTATCTCAACCTATTTCAAAACAAGTTAATTTTTGTTTATTTCCTTTTGAATTATTTAATTTGTGAATTCTCCATAAAACTGACTAAAATGAATCTTCATATGTTCGGTTGACATGTATTATCAACATACATGGTAACATACGAACATGAGCTGTAATTAAAAAGTTTGTAATATTCAGTGCTCTAGTTTAATTGGAGGAAGCATCTAAAAAAGCGATGGATAAAAAAAAAATAAAATAAAAACATCATAGATCCGAGTTATTAAGTCTGTAAGAGTGTTTTAACACCTAGTGCCCTAAAACCAACTGGTTTGGGAGTCACTGGCCCAACACTCGTTACATGGATCGAAGATGTTGTAAAAAAAAATATTTATATCGGAAATCTGAGTTATTAAGTCCGTAGGGGTGTCTTAACACCTAGTGCCCTAAAGCCAACTGGTTTGGGAGTCACTGACCCAAAACTCGCTACATAGATGGAAGATATTGTATATAAATAAAAAAAAATCAAAAATCAAAAAAATCAAAAAAAAAAATTTATTCCATTGCTTAAAAAATGTGTGAATTCTGATAAAACTTTATGACAAAAATATTACTCTCTTCTTAATTACACTCGTGACTATTGTGGGAAAAATGAGTTGATTAATATTTTCTTGACTGTGTATATGGATAATGGTAAAAATAATCGGAGAATTTACTTATTCGGTAATTTAAAAAGAAACAAAACAACTATTGGCTTGGATTAGAAGTTTCACATGTTTAGTCACTAACTTCTTTATTCTCTTTTCTCTTGTCTTTTTTTTTTTTCTTTTGTGTGCATTAGTTTTATTATCTTTTTACTTTTGTAAAACGTTTGTGGGTATTGTTGCTGTAAGCCCTCATGAGACTACAACTCGTCCACTAGGGACACCTAGGGGTTTAAAGGCTTGTTGCATATGCTAAATGCAACCGTGATCCCTACGAAAGTGGCTTAGTTTAATTTTAATTGTTTCTTGTATTTTATTTTTTTGTTTTGCTTGAGGACTAGCAAAATGTTAGATTTGGGGGTGTGATGAGCGGAAAATATATCAATATTTACTGCCTATTTTACTTAATATTTTGTTTATTTTCTCGGGTTTGATGAACATTTTTATGTGTTTTAGTTCATTTTGTAGATAAAATAATATTGGGACTCAATGAAATCATTTAGGACGAAATGTGGGTCAAATAGGAGATTGGAAACTTGAAAGGGCGTTCAAACGAAGTGCAGTTTCGGAAATTCCAATTTTGCACAACGGTCGTATTTTGGGCATAACTTTTTACTCCGATATCGGATTGAGCTGATTCAAGTTGCAGATTAAATAAGACTCAAAGATCTACAACTGTAGAGAACAACATAATTTAGAATTCTAAATATTTCATGATCTCAATTGATGAAACATCCAGAAGTGTGTTATGTGTAATTATTAAAGTCATTTTTAAAGCAAAAAAAAAAAAAAACAAAATAGTCAAGCTTCCAACGAACATGATAGCAATTAATAATGGATTTGGTGGAGTAATTAGTGGAGCAATTAATAATGGATTTGGTGGAGGCAAAATTTTGCCTATAAATACCAAGCCATTTCATTTGTAAATTCATACTTTCTTCTTTGAAATTCCTTATGAATAACTAAGAAAATTGTATCTTGTTTGTTTATTTACATCTTTCAGTAATTAATTTCCGCTTTCGCACTTTCTTTTATTTACTTTTCAGTTTTTACTTTCCACAATTTACTTTTACGCACAATTCTTTCATTTCTTTACTTTTTCAGTTTTTACTTTTCAAGCAATGAGGAGGTAACTCCCCCTTGTTGGGGTAAAAGGTAAAGCTTTTATTATTGCTAGTTAGATTAATCTCCCCTATTTATAATATAATAACTATTTAAAATCTGACTTAATGAGGATACCGCCATATTAGTCGGTTGGTAATTAATTATAAGTTGGTTTTAACTTGACTAAGCATGGATACTGCCTGGTTGGTCGGTTGGTAATTAATTATTAATTTAACTTAATCAGGATACCGCTGTAGGACACAGAAATCGGCGACGATGTCCCAGGCTCATAGCCCGGTCGGGAGTACGGAGTAGCCCGCAAGGGACTAAACCGAAGAATAATGGAGTCGCCACCTAGTGTGAACTGGGAAATGATTTAAGGCCGCACTCACCCCTCGCAAGGGAAGACCTCAAACTATTGGGTTTGGAATAGTCCCTTACTTATGCCACTTGTAATTAACGAATTTATGCGATAATATAACCGAGTCTACGCAACATACATACGCAAGAATAACCTATATCTAAGTTTGCATACATAGGAGTATAACCTATATCTAAGTTTGCATGCATAAAAGTAAATCAACATAACGGTAAGCACACAATTTCATAAACATATTAAATTGATAAATGTGGAAACATAAATAAATAGTAATTGTCTAAACATAAACATTGAAGAGATATAATTAAGCTCCTAATGCGAAAGAAATAACTAAATCATGCATGGAAATAACGTGCTATTTCTAATGAACCATGGATAAACACAAGATTAGATAAAACGAAATATATGTGTTTCTCAAGTAGTACGTGGAATTATATCCCAAGTTCAGACCGCACTACCGTCTATTCAGATTCGGCTATGGAATTTACGTCTGGGTCTCCATCCGATATACCACGAGAGATAACACAAAATCATTCATCCCACAGCAATAACATACATGAACCAACAATACGCATGCGAAGAAATACTAATAAATAATTAAAAAAGATGTACGAGAATAAATAAAAGGGGTGCCCTCAGGTCTAACCTTTTAAGTCGCTTTTTGGAAGTGCGTTACATGGTTGTCTGAAGGGTTAATGCTCCGCAACTCCTCCGGTTCACTGGTTCAATGTTTTCCGTCGTCGCCTCGCTATTTTAGACTGCTATTTCCTCTGTTTTACTGTTGTTTTCTGGTTGTTATTTCTGGTTACTATTTTTGGTATTTAGGCAGTTTTTTAGGTGCAATTTTCGGTGGTTTAAGGCAGTTTTTGGGTGCAGTTTTTACACGGTTTAAGGGTACAGTTTTTATGTGGTTTAAAGTAGTTTTTGGGTGCAGTTTAGGGCTGTAATTTGCGGTAATTTGAGGGGTTTCGGGACTGCTATTTTGCGGTAATGGTGGGCTGTGTTAGGGGGCTATTTTGCGGTGAATTGAGGTGCAGTTTTGGGGACTGTTTTGCGATTTTTGGAGGGCTGTGTGGGCTATGTTTCTGCGGTGTTTGAGAGGGGTTTCAAGGCTTGCTGTTTCGATGAAGGGGCGTTTTGTGGGGCTGTTGTTTCTCGGTGATGCAGGATGGTTTTAGGGTTGGTGTTTCGGTTGTGTTTCACGGTGGTACAGGTATTGGGGGTGCGCTTCACGGCAATGGAGGGCTGTATGGGGGGATGTGTTTCACGATAATGGAAGGCTACTCTCTTTGTGTTTTTGGGCGTCAATATGCTAGGGAAGAGAGGGTGTGGTTTATGTCTCTTTTTATAGGAGAGGGTTAGGGTTGTCCTTATTTGGTTAGGAAAGAAATCATGCAATTATAGAGGATATCTTTTAATTAGTGTGTTACAAGGAAATGATCTCTTCAATTTAGGAAGTTGATTTGTTTTAGTTTAGGAAATGGATTTATGGGATTTGATTTGATTTACTTTAATTTGGGAAGGTGATTTGTTTGGATTTTAACATGTGTTTAATGTGTTTGGATATTTTTGGAGGGGATTTAATAGGCTTGGGCGTGTGGAGCTTGGATGTGTGGCTTGGTGTGGGTTGTAGGGTTTTTGGGCCAATGACAAATTGTAAAACAGATGTCCAACGAGTGAACCCAAGGCTAAGCAAACGAATTGAGTCCAACAAGGTATTGATTTCTGAATTTTCCCTTCCGACGTCCGTTTCCCGTGACTTCCGCAACTTATCGGGTAATGCCTTCATACGAGGCTCATCATCGGGACTTATGTAAAAATGCAATGCCTACAGTCGCCCCTACTTTGATGAGACTTGTGCAGTGTGTGACAGTGACAATCCTATCAAAGTTATGCATACATTTTTACTTACCTGGCTCGCCAGCTGCTGCCTGACTTGCCTGTTGCTTCGAACTGAGTTGATCTGGTGGTGAGGTGCTGCGACCCCTGAGGTTCATCCCTGCAAGATGCTACGATCTCTAGGAATCACTACCGGACTGAGCTGACATGGTGGCGAGGTGCTTCGACCGCTGGGCTTTATTCCTAAACCACCGAATGTGGTATTTATTCCCGAACTATGCTGATAAGTTGTGGTCCCCTTCCGAACCTTGCTCCATTCCCGGAACGCCATTCCCGGCATGCTAAACCTCATTCCTGAGGCATCGCTGGTCCCCTTCCGAACCTTGCGCCATTCCTGGAGCGCCATTCCCGGCATGCTAAACCTCATTCCCGAGGCATCATGGTTGTGGGCCTCGACCCATGCTCCATTCCCGGAGCGCCATTCCCGAGATGCTAAAACTCATTCCCAAGGCATCGCGGTTGTGGGCCTCGACCCATGCTCCATTCCCGGAGTGCCATTCCCGGCATGTGATGACGTGGGCCTCGACCCATGCTCCATTCCCGGAGCGCCATTCCCGGCATTGCTGATGTGGGCCTCGACCCATGCTCCATTCTCGACATTGCTGATGATGTGGGCCTCGACCCATGCTCCATTCCCGGAGTGCCATTCCCGGCATTGCTGATGAAGTGGGCCTCAACCCATGCTCCATTCCCGGAGCACCATTCCTGACATTTTTGATGATGTGGGCCTCGACCCATGCTCCATTCCCCGAACTGCTTATCTTTGCTGTTTTCATTAGGTCAGTGTAGATCTCCTGACGTGACGTTGTATACCAACATACCATACTAATTTTTACGAGATAATCCCGATAGTTATACATATTTTCATCCTCATAGGATGCCTAGTGTCGAAACCAGGGAACCTTCAAAGCACTTGATACAACTCAAATCCGACCGTTTGAATAAATGATCTGAACTAGACTCCAAGTGTGTGTGCGCCAAGGTTCTTTCACACCTTAATCCTTAAGCAAGCCAACTTGATGATTTTGTCTCGAAGAATGGGATCAGTGGGTCTAACCAACCTAGATGTCTTAGTCATGCTCTGCGATTACTTCCTTGTACTCAATGTGATATGGCTTTCTTCTTATTTTCCTTTGTCTCTTCATCATTTTTCATTCATTTTTTTTTCATTTTTTTCAACACACCTACCTTTTAAGGTAGTATTTCTCCTCATGGTGGTCCAATTACTCGCCCATGGGTAGCTTCACGCTTATCGGTTATAAGTGGTTTATATTTTCTTCTTCAAATACTTTTCTCTTCATTTCCAACCATACCATATATCGTATCACAAGTAAATCAGGATGGACATCTAAGAGAACGGTCATTCACTGATTCGCTATCTTTTCGACTAGTCATCTTGTTGACTACTCAGGCTTCTACTGCTAAGATCCTATAATTAAGTGCCCGCGAGTCTAGCCAAGATCAATCACTCAAAATACCAGATGAGAGCACATCTCACACTTATTATTTCCAAGGTTTCTCCCTACAGCAAATAATTTCATCACCGGACATATGCCTAACCATCAAGGACTTTTTTTTTTCACTCCATTGGAATTCTTCCTTTCAACCACTGATACGGTGGGCTTCGCTCCATGGGATTCATTCCCGAAAACCGTTGGTGATGTGGGCCTCAACCTTGGGATTCCTTCCTTAACTGATACTGATGCGGGCCTCAACCCTAGGATTCATTCCTGAAACTGATACTGATACGGGCCTCAACCCTGGGATTCTTTCCCGAAACTGATACTGATGTGGGCCTCAACCCTGTGATTCATTCCTAAAAATTGCTAACATTGTACTGTTGCTGCTTTTGGTTGGCTTGCATTTACCGCTTTCTCATTTTCTTCTTTGAAACCTGTGAATACAAAACGAAACAAAACACAAAAAAGAATGCAAGTACGTTACGTGTATGCATGCATGCATGGATGAATTTCCTATTCCGTTGGGTTAGGTCTTCCACCAGTTCCCTCGGTGACTGCTCGGTCTTCTCTTCCTCAGGCAGGATATTGCTTCAATCTGTCCACGTTGATTGGCTCGGTGAACTCATTCCCTTCTAAGTCTGACAGTCTCACTGCCTCATTTCCCTTTACTTTCTTGACTATGTAGGGTCCTTCCCAGTTGGGTCTGAACTTTCCTATCGGGTCTGTCGTCGACGGCTTTGACTGCTTAAGTACCAGATCACCCTTTCTGATCTTAGTAGGACACACCTTCTTGTTGAATGCTCGAGCCAACCTCTTCTGGTATAACTGTATATGCTGTAAAGACTTCATTCTCTTCTCATCCAGTAATGCTAACTGTTCAAATCTCTGTGAGGCCCATTCTTGTTCAGGTAACTCTGCTTCTACTAATACCCGCATAGACTGTATCTCAACTTCCACCGGCAGTACTGCTTCCATTCCGTAGACCAAAGAGTAAGGCGTGGCTCCCGTTACTGTTCTCACAGAAGTTCTGTACCCCCACAGGGTGTACGGTAGTTTGTCAGCCCAATCTTTGTAGTTCTCTGTCATTTTGGCTAATATCTTCTTTATCGTCTTATTGGCTGCCTCGACTGCCCCATTTTCCTACGGTCTGTAAGGTGACGACTTGTGATGTCCTATCCCGTACTTCTGTAGCATTTCCTTTGTTTCTCCTTGAAACTGGACTCCATTATCTGTTACTACGTGATGCGGCATTTCATATCGACATATGAGGTTCCGGACTATAAACTTCGCCATCTGCTTTACTGCGATGTTACGAAATGACTCGGCTTCCACCCATTTCGAAAAGTAGTCTACTGCCACTACTATGAAACGATGCCCATTCGATACGTGTGGTCGAATTTCTCCGATCATGTCAATTCCCCATGCTGAGAAAGGCCACGGCTCTGACAGCCCGTGCAACTCTGTGTGGGGTAAATGGTTCAAGTTACTGTGCACTTGACAATCGTGACAATGTTTCACCAGCTTCGCGCAGTCAGCTTCCATGGTCGACCAGTAGAAGACTTGTCTTACAATTTTGTGAAACAAATTCAATTCATTCATGTGTGGTCCACATACTCCGGCATGTACTTCTTCCATTGCTTTCTGAGCCTCTTCTTTTCTTAAACACTTCAGCTAGATTCCATTCGCTTGTCTCTTGTATAGTTCTCCCTTCAAACTCACATATTGAGAAGCCAACTTCTGAATGGCTATCTTGTCCTTTATGCTTGCTTCTTCCGGGAGTTCCCCGCATTCTAAGTATCACTGGATATCATAGTACCAGGGTTTCCCATCGTCGACCTCTACTTCTAAGACCCTTTATATCTTGTAAGCAGGTCTGCTTGCTGTTGTCAACACTAGAGGTCTCATTACCAACTTCTCCGGATTTTCCCAAGTTGCGGCTAGTATGGCTAACGCGTCTGCCATCTGGTTCTCTTCTCGCGGCAAATGCTGGAATTTACAATCGGGGATAGCCTGTGCCAGGTTCCTGAGGTGGAATAAGTAGGGTTTTAACCGTTCTTCCTTCAATTCCCTTTCATCTGCCGGACTACCAACATTGAGTCTCCATGGACCTCCACATTCTTAGCCTTCAAGGTTATCAATGTCGTCAGTCCGAAGGCGTATGCTTCATACTCAGCCATGTTGTTAGTTACTCCAAACGTCAACCTCTTGGACATAGGCAAGGTTTCTCTTTCGGGAGTTACTATCATGATTCATATCCTGACTTCTTTGTAGTTTACTGCTCTGTCAAAGTACATCTTCCATCCTTGGACCGTTATTGCTTGGATTTCCTCGTCTGGGAATTCAAACTTGTATTGGTCCCCTTCTATAGGTTGTAGTGCCAGGAACTCTGCTACGGCTCGACCTTTGATTACTTTAGAAGTAAGATACTCAATATCAAACTCTGTCAGCAACACCAACCATCTGCCTAACTTCCCTACTAGCGAAGGCACCGAATGTAGATACTTCAAGGGATTCTCTTTTGCTACCACTTGGATCTTGTAAGATTGGAAGTAATGACGCAGCTTTCTGGAGGCCATATACTACTGCCAAACAGATACTCTACTTCTTGATAATGGGCTTCGTACAGAAGCATCTTCTTACAAAGGTAGTAGACCATATGCTCTACCCCTGTCTCATCCGCTTGTACCATCATCGCCCCCAGCGCTTCGGGTTCTATGGCCAAATACAGTACTAAGGGTTTGCCTGGTCGTGGAGGCTTCAAGACAGGAGGTTTCACCAAGTATTCCTCGATCTTGTCGAAAGCTTCTTGGCATTGCTCATTCCATTTCACTAGCTGGTCATTCCTTAGCAATTTGAAGATAGGCTCGCATATTGACGTCAACTTGGTGATGAACCGACTGATGTACTTGATTTTCCCAAGGAATGCTCTAACTTCTTTCTCTGTCTTCGGTGCAGCATCTCAGTAATCACTTTGATCTTCTCAGGGTCTAATTCTATCCCTCTCATTCCTACCGTGTGCCCTAGCAGCTTGCCTGACGTTACCCCGAACACACTTCTTGGGATTTAGTCGCAGGTTGTATTTGTCGACTCGTTCAAGGAACTTCTCCAGTGTTTCTATGTGTCCGCTTCTTGTCTCCGATTTCATCATCATGTCATCCACATATACTTCAATCTCCTTATGCATTAAGTCATGGAATAACGTAGTGGCCATTCGTTGATAAGTGGCTCCTGCATTCTTAAGCCCAAACGACATCACCTTGTAGCAATATGTACCCCACTCCATGACAAAAGCAGTCTTATGTTTGTCTTCTTCAGCCATAAGAACCTGATTATATCCTGAGAACCCATCTGCGAACGAGTACATGGCAGATAAAGCTGCACTATCAACCGGTACGTCTCTATGGGGTAAAGGAAAATCATCATTCGGGCAAGCTTTGTTAAGGTCTCTATAATCCACGTATATTCTGACCTTCCCATCTTTCTTCGGCACTGGCACAATGTTTTCCAACCACTCGGGGTACTTCACTACTTCTAGAAATCACACATCTATCTGCTTCTTGACTTCTTCTCTAACTTTCTCGGCCCACTCAGGTCTCATCCTTCGGAGCTTTTGCTTTACCAGCCTCATGTTTGGATAAGTCGGTATCGCATGCTGGGCGATACTTCTATCTACTCCGGGCATGTCCTCGTAGGACCAAGCGAATACTTTAGCATATTTGACTAACATCCCTTCTAATTTCTTCCGCTCCTCGGGGGTAACCTCACTTGCAATTAGAATCTCCTTGGGGCTTTCAACCGTACCAAGGTTAAATGCGTTTATTTTGGTTGAGTTGATGTCAAATATACTCAAGTCGTGCAAGTTGAAAGGAAGAGGTTCAGGCAAGTAAGCGAAATGAATGTCTTTATTATTAGCGAATGAAGAAGTACACTCAAATAAATCAGGGAGATAAACATCTTCGTCTTCTATAGACGCTTCATCCTCCACAACCGGGTTTTCTTCAGTCTCCTTGCTCTCCTCGAGAGTCAAGCTATCCAGTTACATCAGCTCCTCTTCCCACTTATCTTCCTCCTTTGCAACTTCTACTGCTAGTGGTTTCTCACCCATCACATCCTGGAAGATCTCAAATCCCGGTACCATGATCATGTTGACTTCCACTGGTTCAGGCTCTCCTTGATACCTCGTGGCTTTCATAAAATATTCTGTCAGCTTTAACCCTTTCTTCTTAGTCTTCGGCTTATCCCCGTCAGATTTGTATCCCAAACCTCTCCTGGTGGTCTGCCCCTTGAAGTCGGGCAATGCTCCTCCAACATCCGAACATGTACCCGGCTCAAACTTCATCTTCTCCATGATCCTAGCCACCTTAGGATCCACCCACTCCTCAAAGGTTGCTGACAGTTGGAACCTTGTGAAAGGTTGTATCTCCAATGCGGCCACAACATTGTCTACTTCTGCTATAATAGTGACAATATCTCCCCCGTACGTAAACTTGATGGCCTGGTTCAAGGTGGAGGGCACGCCCCCAAGCTTGTGAAACCATGGCCTCCCCAATAGCAAAGAAAAAGTGGCCGGGATATCAAGCACCGTGAACTCGACCTCATCCTCAATTGGGCATACTTTGACTATTGTAACAAAAGTGCCATCTACTCCCCGCTTGCTATCATCATACGCCTTGATAGTCATGTTGGAGGGATTCAGATCTGTCGCCTTCATACCCAACCTAGATAGAATCTTCAAAGGGCACGCATTGATAGATGAGCCATCATCCACCATCACACAAGATGTATTCTTGCCCCTCACTTCTGCTCTTATAAATAGTGGCCTATTGTGATTCCTTCCTTCCACCAGCAGTTCCTCCTCGGAAAAGGTTATCACCTGCAAGGCTTCCTTCTGCACCGATCCTACGAACATTGTAGGGTTGGCATCCTCCGACACGATTATTTTGTTCAAGGCCTCAACCATGGCACGCCTATGCTCATAAGATGTACACAACAACTCCCAGATGCTTAACTATGCTCGTGTTTTCTTCAACTGACGCAGCACCACATCTCATTCAGTATTATCCATGTTCTCTGCCACTTCTCTACCTTCTGCCAACACTTCCTTACCTTTCTCTGTTGTATCACTATAAAAACTCCCACTGCGTGTCATCCCCTTCACATCCTCTTCATCACTGCTTGAGAAGTCCTCCCAGAAATTCTTCCCCTGCTCCGTTTCATCCTCACTATTGCTATCCCAAATCCCCAGGCAAAAGGCTTGGTGGTCAAAGGTTTGAAGGATAAGGTTTTCAAGTAGGCCGGAGCTAATCATGTAGGTAGGTGGTGGGACAGAGTGATAGTTAGGTAGGGGGTTTCTGTGTGTGTTGGGTAGAGGGTGTGGAAGTGGTTTAGTTTCTAAGGGTTTTAGGAGTCCTTGTCTCGCTAACTTCTCAAGCAATTTAGACAAAGGCCTACCCATGTTGGAGAAAAGCTGGTTTATGATAGCGGCAACCTCAGCAAAAACGGGCTTGGTACATGATGGTCCTCCAATAATCCTCATATTTTGGCCATAAAACTTCTGATTCTTTGCTTCCTTTTCCTCAATGTCCATGACAGTTTCCCTCAACTGCCGAAAATCACTAATAATGGAGGTCATCCTCCTCAGCTTGTTATAAATAGAGGGTTTGGTGTCCTTGATGATCATCTTGATTTGGTCCTTCTCTGAGGGCCGAGTCTGCATCTTCAAAAGCTGGCTTCTTCAGCGATCTACATAATTCTTGAAGCTCTCCTCCGGCTTTTGTTTGGTATTCTCCAAGTCGATCTCCAAATCCGTGACACAATAATTCAGAAAGGCCTCTGCCAATGCCCTCCAATCATCTTTAACTTTCCTCTCAAGGCCGTGATACCATACCATGGGTGCCACCTCAAGCGACATCCCAAACATCTTCTGAACTTGACGCTTCGACAGACCTACTGTACTCATCACAGAAACATACTGTCGAAGATGGACCCTCGGATCCCCGTTTTCGTTGAACTTGGCTATGTCAGGCATCTTAAATTGAGCCGGTAGCTGCTCCTCAAAAGTCATCGCCTCATAGTCTAGCAAATCCTCATGTTTACCCTTCAGCTTGCGGGTAACCGACTCTACCTGATCCCGGAGTTTCTACAACTCTGTCTGGGACTCGGCTATCCATCCTGCGGCATACTCAGCCACATCATCATCAAAAATAGGGATATCATCACTCAACCTGTTCGGAGTCTCTTCACGCCTCACATTCTCAGAGCCTCCCCCAGCACGGGGCACATCCATATTAGCCATAGTGGTGGTCAAAGCTTGCAACTGCTCGGTAACCTTAGTGAGAGTAGTCTCCAGCTGATCCATACGTGATCCTTCATTTTCTAATTCGCTCATGTTCGCTAACGGCCTTTTGACGAGTCTTCACTCTTCTCTAACCCAACGGGTATCTATGGTGTCTTTTAAAACCGCATGTTAGCATGTATGCGTGCGATGCATGAATATACAAGCCCATCAAGGTTTTCATACAAGTCGGCCCATTATCATTTTAAAGCATTCAACCATACTATTGCGAGGTGCAAACTTGTCCCGGTTGAAAAGGCCCAACAAGTTTACACTTTCGCGATAACGTGGCTAAATAACTTCAAATGGTAAGGGGCCCAAACACAAAATGGCCCATCGTCATTTTAGAAGCTTTTGGCCCAATTGTCATAAGACACAAACTCGTCCCAGTTTAAATGGCGCAACAAGTTCATAGCTCATGACGAAAGGTCCAACTGAATCCAAATGATGATAGTCCCCAAACGTAAGTATAAATGGATGGTTTCTATTGGTCATACAACTATGGTTCACATGAGGGTTTATGGGAGTGTAAACAAAGGCTCCCGCTGGCGAAGGATTGCCCACAACCAGGTCTCCCCACTTAAGGGTCTGAGCGACCAAGTGAGCGCACCTTTTTTATACGCTAAGGTACGTGCTAACGAGTGATGATACATGACTGACTGTCAAATGAATTTCTTATTGAAGATTTCCCAGAGGGAGGGTGGAGCGAGCTCTCTTAAATAACCTTGCTTCTTAGGCTCTTATCGCCTTGGTGACAGGAATAAACAATAGGTCCTCCAAATTATTCCATCACGGTAAGCTTCAGGTAAATAATTATCTAGGTGCCTTCACAGCTTTTCCCTTCAGCTATAGATATGCAGTGAATGAAGGAAGACACCAAACCATTACCTAGCTATAATAATGCATTTAATTAAACCCCTTTCAACCCACGGTAGACACGGTTAACTAAAGCACAAATCACAAACATTACAAGACATTATTTCAGGGCCGATTCTCTATCCCCAGTGGAGACGCCAGACTGTAGGACATAAAAATTAGCGACGCTGTCTCGGGCTCGCAGCCCGGTCGGGAGTACGGAGTAGCCCGCGGGGAACTAATATATGCAAGAATAACCTATATCTAAGTTTGCATACAACCTATATCTAAGTTTGCATACATATGAGTAGAACCTATATCTAAATTTGCATACATAAAAGTAAATCGACATAACGGTAAGCACACAATTTCATAAACATATTAAATTGATAAATACGAAAACATAAATAAATAGTAATTGTCTAAACATAAGCATTAAAGAGATATAATTAAGCTCCTAATGCGAAAGAAATAACTAAATCATGCATGGAAATAACGTGTTATTTCTAATGAACCATGGATAACCACAAGATTAGATAAAATGAAATATGTGTGTTTCTCAAGTAGTACGTGGAATTGTATCCCAAGTTCAGACCGCACTATCATCCATTCAGATTCGGCTACGGAATTTACGTCTGGGTTTTCATCCGATATACCACGAGAGATAACACAAAATCATTCATCCCACAACAATAACATACATGAACCAACAATACGCATGCGAAGAAATACTAATAAATAATTAAAAAAGATGAACGAGAATAAATAAAAGGGGTGCCCTCAGGTCTTACCTTTTAAGTCGCTTTTTGGAAGTGCGTTACGTGGTTTTCGGAAGGTTTAATGCTCCACAACTCCTCTGATTCACTGGTTCAATGTTTGCCTTCGTCGCCTCACTATTTTAGGCTGTTGTTTCCTCTGTTTTACTGTTGTTTTCTGGTCGTTATTTCGGGCTACTGTTTGCGGTATTTAGGCAGTTTTTTAGGTGCAGTTTTTGGGTGCAATTTTTACGTGGTTTAAGGGTGCATTTTTATGCGGTTTAAGGCAGTTTTTGGGTGCAGTTTGGGGCTATATTTTGCTGTAATTTGAGGGGTTTCAGGATTGATATTTTTGGTAATTGTGGGCTGTGTTAGGGGACTATTTTGCGGTGAATTGAGGTGCATTTTTGCGGTTTTTATAGGGCTATGTGGGCTATGTTTCTATGGTGTTTGAGAGGGGTTTCAATACTTGCTGTTTCGGTGAAGGGGGCGTTTTGTGGGGCTATTTTTTCTCGGTGATGCAGGATAGTTTTAGGGTTGGTGTTTCGGTTGTGTTTCACGGTGGTACATAGGCTGTATTGGGGGTGTGCTTCACGGCAATGGAGGGCTGTATGAGGGATGTGTTTCACGGCAATGGAGGGCTACTCTCTTTGTGTTTTTGGGCGTCAATGTGCTAGGGAAGAGAGGGTGTGGTTTATGTCTATTTTTATAGGAAAGGGTTAGGGTTGTCCTTATTTGGTTAGGAAAGAAATCATGTAATTATAGAGGATATCTTTTAATTAGTGTGTTACAAGGAAATGATCTCTTCAATTTAGGAATGTGATTTGTTTTAGTTTAGGAAAGGGATTTATGAGATTTGATTTGATTTACTTTAATTTGGGAAGGTGATTTATTTGGATTTTAACATGTGTTTAATGTGTTTGGATATTTTTGGAGGGGATTTAATATGCTTGGGCGTGTGGAGCTTGGATGTGTGCCTTGGTGTGGGTTTCGGGGTTTTTGGGCCGAGGACAAATTGTAAAACAGAGGTCCAACGAGCGAACCCAAGGTTAAGCAAACGAATTGAGTCCAACAGGGTATTGATTTCTGAATTTTCCCTTCCGACGTCCGTTTCCCGCGATTTCTGTAACTTATCGGGTAATGCCTTCATACGAGGCTCATCATCGGGACTTATGCAAAAATACAATGCCTACAACCGCCTATATGGCTGGTTGGTAATTATCAGGCAAAGTTAATATATTATATTATGGGAGATATCTAAAATAGTAGTAATAAAAGTGGATCCTCTAACCCCGACATTTTCTTTATTGTACTTTTAACTTTATTCACTTTCAGCAATTTACTTTTCAGCAATTTACTTTTAAGCAATTTACTTTCAGCAATTTACTTTTCAGCAATTTACTTTTCAGTATTTAATTTCCAGTAATTTACTTTATGTCTTTTCTTTTATTTAAGTTTTTACTACCCGTAAATATTTGTCTTAACTAAGCCAATTATCTGGGGTTGTGATGAAATCCAATATCACCGGTTTATAAGAGGTTAAATTACAGTTTGGGTAATATAAAGGTTTATTTATTGAGCCTTAATCCTAATATTTTTTATTAACTGGCCATTAATAAAATTGAACTGGTAAACTTAAAATGAACTTGGAAAAGAGATTTTAGGTTAAAGACTTTAGACTTAATAGCCCACAATCTTCCTTCAGGATAGATAACCCTTTAATAGATTTTCTTACAGGATAGGAATATACCTGTCGAGCGGGGGTAGCCATAAATGGAACTTAATCTTAATGAATTCTGATAACTTGGTTAACATATGAATATGATTAATTGTGTTATACTCGATATTTGTATTTGACCATCGGAAGAGACTTTTACATAATTTCGTGTTCCAGGTTAATAAACCAATATATTACACAAACGTAAAATAACCACTTCATCTTTTAAAAAGATATTGGAAAGAATCACAACCCTGGATAGTTTTATAAATTTGAATTTTCTTCAATCTACTTTCAAGAAAATTTATTTACTTGTTTTAATTTTAAAGTCACCACCTAATTAAACAATCAATCCATTAGATACTTATAAACATTTAACTTAATAAATTGATAACAAAAGGTTTTAAGTCATTGTGGGATCGATACTTTTTATACTACTTGAACGATACGTGCGCTTGCGTTATACGCGTGTGATTACGCCGGTCAGCCACTATCACTGATAATTGCCCGAGGTGTTCCAAAGTGAGTTAAAATATTCTTTTTAAGGAATTTATCACCATTTTTGAATCATTGGATGGCGGTGAAATTGCTTTAATCCATTTTGATACGTAGTCTACCGCAACTAGTATGTACATGTTTCCGAATAATGGAACAAAAGGTCATATAAAATCAATACCCCATACATCAAATATCTCCACTTCTAGAATATTTTACAGAGGTTCTTCATTTCTCCTCGAAATATTTCTCGTTCTCTGGCACCTGTCACATTGATGAGCAAATAAGTAAGCATATTTAAACAGAGTGGGCCAGAACAAACCTGATTATAGGACTTTGGCTACATTTTTATTCCCGCTGAAGTGTCCGCCGTATGGTGATGAATGACAGTGGTGCAAGAAACTATTGACCTCCTCCTGTGGAACATAACGTCTCAGTAATTGATCAGCACAATATTTGAACAGGTACGGCTCATCCCAGACATAGTGTTTGACTTCTTTGAAGAATTTCTTTCGTTGCTGATGTGTCCATTCTAACGTCCATTTTCCTGATACTATATAGTTGACATAGTCAGCATACCAAAGGATATCATGATATTTCATGGAAAATAACTGTTTATCTGGAAAAGTTTCTTTGATTGTCAGTTATTTGCCACCTGTTTCTCCATTCTCAAGCCTCGATAAGTGATCTGCCACTTGGTTTTTTGTCCATTTCCTGTCTCTGATCTCCATGTCAAATTCTTACAGTAGAAGTATTCAACGGATCAATCTGGGTTTGACATCTTTCTTCACGATCAGATATTTGATTGCTGAATGATCTGTGTAGATCACCATTTTGGGACCCAGCAGATAAGAGCGAAATTTATCAAAAGCGAACACAACTGCAAGAAACTCTTTTTCAATAGTTGTGTAGTTGAGCTGAGCTTCATTCAGAGTTCTATTGGAGTAATAAATGGTGTGGAAAATTTTTGCTTTGCGTTGTCCCAAAACTACACCTATAGCAAAATCACTAGCATCGCACATCACCTCAAATAGAAGGGTCTGATCTGGTGCTACTATGATGGGGGCAGAGACCAGCTTCTATTTCAAGATTTCAAAAGCTTCATAATATTATTTGGTGAAGTTGAAAGACGCATCTTTCTCCAGAAGATTGCACAGAGGTTTAATAATCTTTGAGAAATCTTTGATAAATCTCCTGTAAAAGCCTGCATGTCCGAGAAAACTTCGAATCCCTTTGACAGATGTTGGTGGAGGTAATTTTTCAATTGTTTTAATCTTTTCTTTGTCTACCTCAATTCCCTTTTGTGAGATCCGATGTCCCAAGACAATGCATTCATGCACCATGAAGTGGCATTCCTCCCAGTTGAGTACCAGGTTGGTATCTTCACACCTTTGTAACATTTGTTCCAGATTTTGCAAGCAGTGGTTGAACGAGTCTCCAAACCCAGAGAAATCATCCATGAAAACCTCCATACCTTGTTATAGCATGTCTGAGAAGATGGCCATCATACAACGTTGAAATATGGCAGGAGCATTACATGGTCCAAATGGCATCCTGCGGAAAGCAAAAGTACCATACAGACATGTAAAAGTAGTTTTCTCCTGATCTTCAGGGACGGTGGCTATTTAATTGTACCCCGAGTATCCATCCAGAAAATAATAGAATTCATGTCTCGCCAATCTGTCTAGCATCTGGTCAATGAATGGCAGTGGAAAATGATCTTTCCTTGTTGCTTTGTTCAGCTTCCTGTAGTCCATGCATACTCTCCATCCAGTCACCGTTCTTGTTGGAATCAGCTCGTTCTTCTCATTTCTGACTACAGTAATTCCTCCTCTCTTCGGCACACACTGCATAGGACTCACCCAAGTGCTATCAAAGATGGGGTAGATGATGCCATCATCCAACCATTTGATAATTTCTTTCTCCATGACCTCCTTCATGATTGGATTTAGTCTCCATTAATGCTCCACTGTGGGTTTGTACTCATCGTTAATCAGAATTTTATGCATGTAAAATGATGGACTAATTCCTCGAATGTTTGATATAGTCTAGCCAATGGCTTTCTTCTGTTCTCGTAACACTCTGAGTAATTTTTCTTCATGCTCCAATGTTAGCGAATAAGAAATAATCATAGGTAATTCAGAAGAGTTTCCTAAGAATGCATACCTGAGATGGGTCGGAAGTACCTTCAGTTCCAGCTGCGGTGGTTCTTTAATAGAGGGCTTGATTCGCTCTTTCTTCGGTAGTTCCAGACTTTCCATTTGTGGTGTCGATTTGAAGCGAAATCGTTTGTCAAGATAGTTGATAGTTTCCAGAATTTCAGCATCTAGCTCCATGTCAGTCAAGTTGGTGATGCAAGCTTCAAGTTTATCCGTGGGAATTAGTATTGCATCAGTATCCTGGATGATACTATCTACAACATCAATTCTGAAACATTCCTTTTCCTTTTCATCACTCGGGAATTTCATGGCTTTGAAAACATTGAAGGTAACTTCTTGGTCCTGCAATTTCATGATTAGTTCTTCTTTTTGTAAATTAATAACAGTTCGTCATGTAGTTAAGAATGGTCTTCCCAAGATGATAGGTACATCTTTGTCTTCTTCCATGTTAAGGATAATGAAATCTGCTGGGAGAATGAGTTTGTCGACTTTGACCAGCACGTCTTCAACCTCTCGAAAATGAGAGCGTTCTATCAGCAAGTTAAAGAGAGACCGAGGTGGGCATTGCTTCTCCAATTTGCAGTTTCATCTAAATCGAAAAAGGCATCAAATTAACACTAGCACCTAAATCACATAAAGCTTTACCGATGTAATGTTCTCCAATGGTGCATGGGACAGTGAAACTGCCACGATCTTTCAACTTTGGGGAAAGTTTCCTCTGAATGATGGCACTGCATTCTTCTATCAATGCTACTGTCTCGTAATCTCCCAATCTCTGCTTTCGTGAAATGATATCTTTCATGAATTTGACATAATTGGGTATTTCTTCCAACGCTTCTGCAAATGGAATGTTGATATGCAGCTTTTTGAAGACCTCCAAAAATCGACCAAACTGCTTGTCCAGTTTTTTTTTTTCTGGAGACGCTGTGGGAAAGGTTGAGGTAGAGTGATTTTTTATTGATCTTTTTCCTTTGCTTCTTTTTCCTCCATCTGTGGAACTACATCTTTTAGAACTTCTTCAATAGATGCCTTGATTCCAACATCTTTGTTGATTTCAGTACCGTTTTTCAAGGTAATGGCTTGACATTGCTCATTTCCTCGGTTCCTTGGATTTGGTTATGTATTGCTAGGAAGGTTACCTGGCGGTCTGTAATTCTGAGCATTGGCCAGTTGTCCAATTTGATTTTCCAGTGCTTTAATAGAAGCTGATTGGCTCCGAAACATAGCATCATATTTTTTTAACTAAGCTAGCACTTCTACTATTCCTGGTTCTTTTTCATGCTCTTGACCTTTGTTTTGTTGTTGGAATCTGGGTGGTGGATAGTTCTTTTGCCCTGAATTGTTGCTCCATGCGAAAAATAGTATGATTCCTCCACCCTGGGTTGTAGGTGTTGGAATAAGGATTTTTCCCCTGTCTGTTCAAATTGTTGACATAATTCACCGTCTCATCATGCTGGTTTGTCTCTGATGCTCCTCCATATGGTGAACTTGTGGATCCAGCGTTACCTTGCATGCTGAGAGTTTCCATGAATTTGCATATCTGATCCAGCTTAGCATTCACTGCTGTGCTGGCTCCAACTTCATAGATTCCTACGATTCGTTGGATCATGCTCCTTTCTGTTGGCCACAATGAATTGTTGTTGGCCATTTCTTCAATTAGGTCTCAAGCTTGATCTTCTCCTTTTGCCATTAAATCTCCTCCAGCAACAACATCAATTGTGGTTCTCATTATTCCAGAAAGTCCATTATAGAAGGTTTGTACTTGTAGTCATTTTGTAATCTCATGGTGAGGATATTTTCGGAGTAAATCTTTGTATCTTTCCCAAGCTTCGCAGAGGGATTCTGAGTCATATGCACAAATGATGTGATGTCATTCCTCAGTTTTGCAGTTCTGGCTGGTGGAAAATACTTTGCAAGGAATTTTATGGCTAGAGTGTTCCAAGTTGTGATGGAACCTACTGGTAATGAAAGTAGCCAAGCTTTAGCTCTGTCTTTCAAGGAATATGGGAAAACACGCAGTCTCATTGCTTCTTCAGCTCCTTGGTTGTAATTGAAAGTGCCGCAAATTTCCAGGAAGTTACTGATGTGCACATTAGGATCTTCAGTTGCATTCCCCCCAAACTGAACTGACTGTTGAATCATCTGAATGCATGTTTTGATGTCACACGCGTTTGCTAGTAAGAGAGGAAGTACAATACATGAAATGAAGCCGTCAACCACCAGAATAGTTCTGTCTCGAATGGAAATTGGTGGTGCAACCTCCAAAGGTTCAGGTTCCATGTTGATCAGTGCTTCTTGGCCTTCTCGCCTTTCCCTTCTCAACAGTCTGATGGTTCTTTCAATCTCTGGGTCAAGCGATCAGATTTCAAAGCTTCTGGTTCGTCTTATGTAGTGTTTGAGAACCTGAAACACAAGAAAATAAAAATAATAAATAAAAAGAAATTAAATACAAGTAATGTATCCAACCTCAAAACTAATAGTGAAAGATAAATAAGTTCCCGACAACGGCGTCAAAACTTGACCGGTGCAATCACACGCGTATAACGCAAGCGCTCGTATTGTTCAAGTAGTATAAAATGTATCTATCCCACAAGGACTTAATACCTAAGCTATTAATTTATGAAGCCAAATTTTTACAAGTATCTAATAGATTGATTGTTTGATTGGAATTGCGACTTTAAATTAAAACAAGTAAATAAAATGGCACGAAAGTAGATTGATGAAAATTCAATATTATTAAACTATCCAGGGTTGTGAATCTTTCCAATATCTTTTAAAGATGAAGTAGTTATCTCATATTTGTGCAATATATTGGTTTACTAACCTGAAACACGAAATTATGCAAAAGCCTCTGTCAATGGTCAGCTGTAAATACCCAGTGTAACTCAATTAATCATATGTATATGTCAATCAAGTTACCTGAATTCATTAAGATTAAGTTCCAATTGTGGTTACCCCTGCCCGACAAGTATAGGTCTATCCTGAAAGAAAATCTATTAAAGGGTTATCTATCCTTAAAGAAGATCGTAGACTGTTAAGTCTAATGATGAAACCTAAAATTCCATTATAAAGTTTATTTTAAGTTTATCAGATCAATCTTATTAATGGCCAGTTAACAAGAAGCATTAAGCTTAAGACTTAATAAGTAAACCTTTATATTACCCAAATTATAAAATAACCTCTTATAAACTGGTGATATTGGAATTCATCACAACGTCAGATAACAGACTTAGTTACGACACATATCTAAGGCTAATAAAAGCTTAAATAAAATAAAAGACATAAAGTAAATATTGGAAATTAAATAAAGTAAATGCTAGAATTAAATGATGGAAATTAAAAATGTAAAAGTACAATAAAAGAAAATGCTGGGATTAAAGGATCCAATTTTATTACTACTATAAAAATAACTCGTAACAATTATGACTAAATTGATATCTTTAATCGCACATAATATAGTATTCATTACGCCATCATCCTATGATGCATAAGATTGACTAGATATTCCAATCAATGTCTCTTTCGATAAATGAATCATCTTTTACGAGAGATGAATACTATATATATAAAAGACACGTTAACTGTCAAACAATTATATTAACTGTTATATAGATAGTCTTATTGTGTCCTTCATTAGATCATATCTAATACGCGACTAATGAGAGTTTCTCACAAGTCTCTTGTTTTATATCATATATGAAACTTTATATCAAATATAACAGAGACTACTCACACTGCTTTCACGGAGATAAGAAGATTTAAGTAAACGTTTTACTTCACAAACATATCATTATTACCTTAATATTGACAATGTCCTTAGGATATATAACCTTAGAAAGAAATTTGTGTGCTCCCACTGACCCTACTATCATAAATGCATTCTCTAAGTTCTGATAAAATCAGAAAATCCGACTGTATCAAAATTAAAGAACACAGATTTTCGGAAAACTTATCTGAGTCTACAATAGGCTCTATAAGCTAGTATATCAAACTGTGATCTTAGCAGAATACAAACTCCAGGGCCATTCTAGAATAAACTCTTCAAACAAAGAAATCATGACGGATCTATCATTCGAAGAAATCACTCAAGAACGCCACTTTGCATTCTTTAGCCAAAATACATAGTTCAATATCAACATTAACCAAAAAATCTTTAATTGTTCAATTAGTGCGACTAGAGACAGGTATTCTCAGAATCTACAATGGACTACTGAGGATAACCTTTCTAATTGTTATACTATAAAGGTCAAACCTTTATCAAGCTCACTTTACTTTTACTACGCAAACAATTTGCACATTTTATGAATAATTCATAACGAAAGCTCAATCAAGTTCAAAACTTGATAGAAGTAAGCTACGAACAATCTTAGATCTATGTTTCAATGGTAATTTTCGAATTCGATATCAAGTATCGCTCCCACTATAAGTTATAGGATAATTTTCTTCGATAAGAAAACAACAGAACCATTAAGTATCTAATACTTTGTTAATGATTCTGTCATCCTATTAAACTTATACAGAAGAAGTCGAAGGGTCTTTTCATCTTATTAATTACGTAGTTCCATTACATTTTATCATTCTCACATTTGACTTCAATAAGTCAAGTCTTTTCTATAATTGTGAACATCTAATGTTACTCACCAAGTAATAAAACAATTTTATTACTCAAGATCGTAGAAAAGATAGTCTATCAAATAGAATACAATATTCTATTAAATAAAATAAATGATAAAATTTTCCTTGTACCTCCAATGCGTAAGTACTTTCAATTATATAAAAGAAAGTTTCAAATCTCAAAATTTTCAAGATTCAAATTTACTACTTATACATATCATATACGTAACTGTAGAAACTAATAGAACCTTAATTAAAAAGAAGAATTAGTGTTACTGGAGCATAACCATAAGAGTATTGAAAACTAATTTGGTAACACTCAATATCAACGAATCAAATCATATAAGATTCAATTACTCCCACTGACCAAATCCATCAAGATGGAATCGTGGAAGTTTAATATTGAGTAAGAATCACATTCATTAAATAACTTTAGAACTAATTGCCATAAATTCATATGTTTGATCATATCAAACATCTTTTAACAATTCAAAAGCTCACGATGAATTTTAAAATTATAGTTTTCAACACTTCAAATAGAATATCTTTGAACCATTCAAAATATTCTATCCGCGTTTCATCATAAACATATTGAAAGTTCTCGAACCATTCAAGATGTTCAATATATATACTTTTAGAAACATATAACTAAGTATGACAGCTCATTAACTAAGTTACGAAATAATGAAAACTATCCAAGGAAATTTCTAATTCATTAAGCTACATACATCCAATGTATTAGTCTAATAAATCTTGTGGTCCAATGACGATCATTGGTTAAATGAGATTTAATCACATACTGAATACAATATTCATTAAATGGATAATGATATATGGTGTGATCTCGTATCAGACCATCCTTTACCATACGGAATAACATCTTATGGTTATGTGATAAAATCTCATAAAGTATTGTTCTAAGCTATTTAATTAACCAAATATTTTATTAATGTTTATCTTTTCATCAATGACACTACTAGTCATATTAAAATATGTAACAATTATTTATTTAGAACAAGTAACTATCCAATAGTCGCAAGTTCTGATATCAAATATCAAAACAATCATTAAATATTATTTTAAAAAACTAGACGGAAGATCTAGTATCAAATACTTATAGTTGTCGTATTGTGAGAATTAATATTCTCTATACACATATCATTTCTTAAGCTTTATAATTTGCATTCAATTATTCACAACAATTGCAAATGATTGATTACAAAACTGTGTTAGACATATGACTTCTAAACGTCACTAAAGCCAAGAATACTAATAGGGTTTTCTCAATGCCAGTCAAGAATCTCAAGACATGAACTAATACAAGTCAATTCTTACTGCATAAGAAACTTCTTACTAGATAACTATATCCAAAATAGATATCTATTTAGATTACTAATCGTGACTTAGTAACTAAGTCAATAACCATATTGATTTTTCAAGAAAATCGGAACAATAGTTTGTTGGTCTCTAAGACATTCCCAAGATCATATAAAGCAATGAAATCATGTGAATATGAAATTAAGAATGGCGGAAACATACTTACAAAGATCAGATTTTGGATGCGTTGAACACAAAAATTTTGCTTCATTCTAGTTTCGGCCAATGTGTCATTTTGAATGTTGAATCCAAGCTCCAAGCTTTGATCTTTGATTCCAAGCTCAAGGGATTAGTTTCCCTAACACCTTGATATGATTCCTTGAATGTGCTAGCAAGAAAAGAAAGAAAAATAATTTTCTTTCCTTTGGTAGAAGCTCACGGTTTTGAAGCTCAATGGGAGAGAGAGAGAGTTTTCAATTCTTTTGTTTTTGTTTTCTAAAAACCTTAATACCAAAGTCCTTCACATTTTTGGTATATGCTTTTCCAAAAAGCATAAAGCAAAATGGAGGGAAAAATGGCATTCAATGCCTCCATCTACTCCTATCATGAATAATGACTGGTTGTCAATCACAAAAAGGTGACATGACTTCCATCACTAAAGTGACAGGCGATGTGACTTACGATGTGACTTATGGGCCCCACTTTAATTCAAAATGCGAGTGGGCCCGCAAACACATTCCGGGCTCAGGTTCATTAATTCCAAATTAACGAACTTTCCGTTGCGACGTAATTAAATCAAATTTAATTAAATAATTATGCCTAGCAAAATTATTATTCATGCCGCTCGCGAATTAATTCTAAATAAATTCGTTAGCCCGAATTAAAATCCAATTTTAATTCCGCGTCGAAATCTAATTTCGTTTAATATATCGAATATATCATTTTATCGATTAATTCCAAATTAATCGTTCTCTCTCTTCAAATAGTATTTTATCCCAGATAAAATCTCTCCGCAATTAATCCTAGATTAATTATGTTCGAATCATACGTCATCAGTGAATCTTCGGGAAGCGACCAATGAGATCCCTGGATATGTTGGCAGTAAATCCGGTCGTCGGACTATCCGAACACGTACGTACCTCGTACTACATTTTTACCGATTTACAAGACATGGTTGGCTTCTAGCAAAGCACCGTGCCTACCCAATTCTCCAGAAATATTCTTAAAGGAATATATAATCTATGTCAGACGTAGTATATGTAGTATTGCGTATTACGATCCAGTATTGGATGTCACATGCAAGGCCTGGGGCTGGAATAGTGTCTGCCCCGTATGAAGCATATATCAAATTATAAGCAACTAGTCTCTTTTATCGAATAATCATGACCATGTCATATTATCTCGATGGTTGCAACCAATTAGAGTACCAGTTCTGTATCCCTGTGTGATCATCATCTCCATATGACTGAAGTGATACTTCCATCTTGACATCACACCCAATACACTACGATTCTCAATAAACCCAGAAGAGGCGTACACAGAACCTGTTAAAGTCCTGGACGACCAAAACCAAAGCGTATCAATTGTCGCAAATACTAGCGATGCAAGTCTCAGGTTAAGACCAAATACACCTACCCTGATGCAGATTCCCATAGACACATAGTCATACTACCAATGGGATTCCACGGGGTCCATCCAGAGCGAAGCTGTTTTCGTACCATCGGTAAACACAACCTCCTATCACACTTGCATAACTATCCAATACTTAAATATATGAGAACTATGCTATTACGCTTCCATAACACGCACAAGTACAATACTAGTCTATTCCGCATTATCGATGTCCAGTCTCGATAATACTACGACTAGGGATATTTAATGATTAAACCTTTATGGATTGATATTGTCTCATATCTTATAATCCGGAACTAATCATATAGACTTTTATCATTTATATATTTAAGTAATCAAATTACAAAATGATAAAATGCAATTTCCATTGTCACATAGTTAATTTGTACAAAACCACAATGTCTCTTACAAATAGTGACGTTATGGGTCATAATTGTCCAACATAGTTCCCGATGGTTTGAACTAATCTAAAAATATCTAAGTCTACTGTCATTCTAGAACCTATTCTAGAAACTAGCAACCAAAAGTAAAGTCAGAAAACATATTCAAATAATATGCATGCAGTGGATTAGAAGTATAATTCTATAAACAATATAGAATAAAGGAAAACGAAAGCAGCAAATTCCATAAAATTAAACACTGCTTTAGTTATGGATTTTTAACCCAGCAGTGCCTCCCACTACTTTACGTAATACCGTAATCCCCAACGGAGAATAGGAATTCAATAATTAAATCAAATTCTATAGTGAGAGTATGATCCTATTAATATATTTCGACTCACAACTTTGGCAAGATCTCGCCTACGTATATTCATTCGGTAGACAACTCATTGTCAATCAATCACCAGTGACTCTTCATTTTGGTCTTGCTCGTTTCTCGTTATGACAGCTTTGGCATGTTCACAAGGAGGCGTATCAAGGCTTCACTTGCCAATGATAAACTCAAGCTACTGATGTAATCCTGAAAGCTTTGGTACGTTCATGATTTCCACTTTCATTTTTATTTTTCTAGTATCAATATACAACCGGCATGGATAAAATTCTATCAACTACACCCTCACTGATTTGGCACGATCTCAGATGCAGCCATATAAAGTTATCCATAAACCGTATTGACAAGACGAACCAAGAAACATGCATCCAATACACGTTACTTTACAACCTATTTAAAGCAGGGATATTCCATAAGGAAGCATTGCTCCACATCAAATGCAGAAATTTAATCTAAATCTTTTTCTAAACAATTCAATTCAACCTTAGAAAACATAACTCAATTTAACCATTAAATTTCCATTACGTTTCCGTTAGCATAGAACCGAAAAGTGAAGAAACATATAGATTACATGCATGTGTGAACATTAAAATTGGATTACATATCATATATCAAGCATGACTAATGTAATGTATGAAGCATCAGACCTGCTCTGATACCATTTTTGTTGGGGCTTTGAACGAAGGGCGCGGCGGAAGCGCGGTTCAGGCGAAATCGTAATTTTAAAACTTTTTCAAATTACCAAACAAATTATTCAATATCTAATATGAATAATTTATTCATATTTCACCTAAACACATTTATTCGATATCAAATAACGACATAAATAAGGTAGAAACTTCGTGAAACCTTTACGAAAAATGTTTTTCAGTAAAATGACGTAAAATACATTTTTGACCAAACCGACCACCCAACACTTATGGGGACTGCCCAGGTCAGCCCCAATAGTATTTGGGCAGTTCATGGGCTGGCCAAACAGTGAAAAATTCATTTTTTGGACAGTCGTCACCCGGTTGGCTCAAAAGTCACTCGATAACGCCGTTTTTCACCGTTTTCGCATATTTCAACTCTAAAACAATTTCTGGAAATTGTTCCAGTACCCAAAACAAATCCAATACATTCATAAGACATATTTTTCATCACCGAAATAGAATTAATTCCAGATCTGATCCAGAACAGAAAAATACCAATTTTCATGCTTTAAATCCATTTTTTCAAGATTAATCCAATTAATCAAAACACCAATCAAAGTCACCACACATGAAGCACCCAAGAACAATTATAGGCATTACAAGAGTGGTCATAACACTCTAGAATGGCAACATATCATCTAATGATCAAATTGGACAATAATTACAATAATTCCATCCAAATCAACTTCACACATGCATTTCACTTCCAAATCCATCCACCAAAACCAAAAGCCCCAATTTTCACAAAAAAAGGAACCCTAGAACTTTTCTAACAATTCAAGAAAATATGAAACTAATTTTCAAGATTAGGGTTGTAGAAGATTACCTTTAATCTATTGATTTTCTATGTTTTTTCTTGAATTTTCCTTTATTTTCTTCATGATTTGATCAAACAAACCTTAGGGATTTAGTCTCTCTCAAGTTTCGGCTATGGTGGTTGAATAATGAAGAAAACAAAATTTTCTAGATTAAAAGGGGAAGTGACCGACTCTTGAAGGGCAAAATGGTCAATTTGTAATTTTTAATTTCACTAAAATAAAATAAGGATAAGATAAGCTTTAGTTTGACAAATCAAATTTGCACACTTAAGCTTAATAAAGTCATGCTATTTGTACAAATAATAATTAGCCATATTTCATAACATTTATGAAATATAAATATTATTTAATCATTTAAATATTTAACATTTAAATATAATTATAATTAATTAATATAATTATTATTATATATGTATTATTATTTATATTAAATAATAAATACATATATTAATGACTTGTGTCAAAATCTCATTTGAAAAATAATTAATATGTATCAATTCAAATTTTGTTTCAAATACAAATACATATTAATTACGATTGACCAAAATATCCTTATGCATGTCTTATCGTTTAACCGACTAAACGATCCAAATTAACTCATTTAATCCAATAAAGTATTATGAATAATCCGTATTATTCATAATGCGTTGCCCAAGTGCTCAACGAGTACACTTCATATTGTGGGACTCTCTAAGTTTAAGTTTATCCATCACGAAATCCAATTTCATGTCCATAATTCGCCCATTCATGAATTATGACGACCGCCGATAATCTTGCTAAACTATCTAAGTCGAGGTCATTGCATACGTATAATCCCTCCGTCAAAGGCTATCCATATTATACTTGGGATATAGATGAAAACGTCAAATCTGTTCGGTATAATATAGTCGATTTTCAATTTACGATCTCTAAATAACACTCAGAACTGATTTCGGAAGTTATACCACGGCCATGGATTTACTAGATCGTACAAACGTGAGGATACCTATGCCCTATACACAGGACTGACGGATCATATCTTGATATGCATAGGATATCATGAGCATCAGTCCACACCCAACGTACAGGCGGAGGTCTGATCTTGAATAGATCGGTGACGTGACTACCATCAATGTATGGAGGATAACTCATATATCTACAGTGGTATCTCAAGTCGAATGACCACTATGCTCACTCAACTCGAGAAGATTCCTATTGCGTTGGTGTACCATCTATTAGGAAATCTTCAGTGAGTCATTCAGTGTTTATAAAATAAACACCTATATGTCTATACGAGTCACCCGAGACTCATGGTTAATTGGGATAAACCATCGGACCAAGTCACGATATACAATATGTACTGGTCTCAGCAGATTTTACTAACCAACCCGTGTTAGTAAATCTTGACCAGAAACTTTATTTATGGATAAACATCTTATAGTGCGCTTCCCAATGTCAATTACAAATTACGTTGTAACTGCGCACAACATTGTAAATCCTAGGGTCTTTGTCTATTATACATGTATCACTAAATCATATTTAGTTTCAATCTAATTGTAATTAGATCGAATATTTGTATAAAAGATAAGAGGTGCTACCATTAAATAAGTATTATTATGGAAAATAAAATTGCTAATGTTCATGTATCAGAAATAAATACGATCCGGATTGGCACTCTGAGCACAAACCCTAACATATCCATCCAGACATACTTATTAATCGTGATGCCCATGACTTCAATAATGGAAGATATGCACAATTGATGATAGGTCAATATATGTCCAGTTGGATATGTATTTTGAATTATATATCCGACCGAAAATTAAATTTGAATTTTATGTCTAGCTAAATATAATCAGATGATATAACTTCTGTAACTGAAAATCTACTTATTCAATGATAGCTTTATAATGTCTGGCCGGATTTAGGTTCAAGGTATATCCGGCCGGGTATTCTAATAGAAGAGATGATAAGCCAGACATATGTGATGTCCGGATGGATTTTGGTTATATTTCCCGGAGTTTCTTTCCCTTCCAACATTCATCCTTATAATTTTCCAAGCATTCAGAGGGTGTCTCCATATGAGACTCATAATCGAGTTATGCGTAAAAATATAATGTCTATAGTGTTTATAAGTCACCAATTAGAAGTACTGGTTAAGATTTCATTCAGACGCCGTCTATTCCATATCTATTCTAAAATAGGTAATGGATCCTATACGAGCTTGTATGTATAAGTAGGTACATGTGTCAACCTATAAATGATCTCTTATGTGATGCTCTAGGTTACGTTCTTAGTATGCGATGGGAATGTATGGTTCTAGATTGTGAATTCTTGCCAATGGATGATGAGTTTGATGTATGTTATGTTGTGAATTTGATATGTGAGGGGATGTTTCTGCCATTGCACCTATGATATTTGGTTTTATAAATTGATATTTTTATTTATGATTTCGAAAATGTTTTGAGAAAGGATTTTCAGTAACTATTTTGGTAAGTATATGATGACGATATGTTTTTGTCTCGGCACTTGTTATAAGTGTTAACGTTTTCAAAACTATCATTTTGTTTCTGCCAAGACGCTTGTTAAAGAGATGTTTCTGCCTCGACGCTTGATTCATATTTTCATGTTTTATGACTTAGCGATATGTTTCCGTCGAGGCGCTTGATGATATTTTTTCTGTCCCGACGCTTTATTTTTGTTTTTACAACTTATAAATTATTGTTAAGTTTCTACTGGGGCATTTATTATGAGGTATTGACCATCGAAAAATGGCTGGCCCGTTACTCTGTTAACATGGTCTTGTTTGTATACTATCCGATCAGAATGCGTGACTCAGACCGTGGATGCTTGATAAGTGTTTTGAAAAGTTTTCTTTCAAGAGAATTGTTTTGAAAGATATATATTCGAATCCCATTTACGTTTTCAAAAAAATCATCTTGTTTTAAGACATACTTAATGTTTTGAAAATATTGTTTTCAAATGGATTATGCTATGAAAGAGATATGATTGATTTTGTTAAGCTATGATACGATATGTTTCTGCCACGATGCTTGTACTATTTTTATATGATTTCATGGTTTTTGAGACCTTCGTGGTGCTTGTATAGGGTTCCGTGAAACTGTAGTGGACCCGCCCGCTATCGACATGAGCTTGTTTCATTCATTATCCGGTCTTTTCACTTGATCGAGACATTAGATGCTTATTATACTTCACATTTGAGTTTGTTCTAGATGTTGATAATATTACAATGATAATGATTTTTGAATTTGAAGTTTATTCATAAGAAAAAAGTTTTTATGATATATGTTTTAATCGATTTTGATGTGATTGCTTCATGTTATTTGTTTGGATGATGGATGTGATTTTCTATAAAGAATCTGCATTTGTATCATGTTTTTGTTAATGTGTATACTTGTTTGTAAGGAATTCATATTCTGAGTTCTTATTTATTTGTGGATAAAATTATTTGAATAGAGATCATGTTATGCTTTCTATGTTTGTTGTGTGGATAAGATTTATTTCATGATATTCGTGTGGGACCAGTGAGTGTGTATTTTGTTTGCATAAAGATTATGATATGTTTATTGGGTAGAAGATGTGGAAATTATATGAGATGTATGTTTGAATATATGTGTGTATATATAGTATTATATAAGTTTTGATTATACATAAATTTAAGTGTCAAAAGCATTCTCAAATATGTATGATTATAAAGTGAGGAATCCAAGGATCTATAAGGTTATATGTTCCAAATTTGTAAGGGTATGTGTATGTATGTGGTGTTTCAATACGTTAGATTGGTGTTTTAAGGATTTAAAGATCAGCATAAGGTATAATTCCCGAGCTTTTAAAGTAAGTACGTTAATGACATAGAGATCAATCACCCGTAGGGATTTCCATGTGAATGTTAAAACTGTAATTATGATTGAAGAAAGAAATTATTAAACACTCCGATTTGATGATATTTCAATCATCCTGAGATATTATAGTTTATTTTAAAGTTTTATTTTATATTAAGGAAACCTTACGAACTTAGTTCCTAATTCGGAACAATCATATGTCTTTGAAAAATATTATCTTAAAAAAATGTAAAGAATAATATGAGGTTTAAAGATTTTTCAGACAAATAACTATATATATTAATATATGTATATAAATGTGATTATTTGCTCTAAATTTGAAATTCATACTTGCTTTTCGTGATGTATGTGGTGACTTACTGATTTTAATTACTCACACCATATTAGTTTGCTAGTTTTGCAGGTTGCAACCATATCGGTCAACCAGCAAGTTATGGATGCTTTAACTCGAGAAAAGGGATCACCCGAGTTGAAGTCACTCAGTCTAGTGTCCTGGGGATGGTATTTTATGTATTAAGTCTATTCCCTTTGATTATATTTAGTATTGTGTGGAGTATGTCTTATTTGTAAGTAAAAGAAAGTGCAGAGTTATACTTGTAATAATAGGCCTAAGCCCATATCTATTATGATTTGATGTGTTTTGGGTGGACCAGAGGTATTTTTGTATGTCATGTTTAGTACAGGTTGTCTAAATGTTAGAGTTAATCATGTCCGTTTCTGGTTGGTTTGAGGCTCAGATAGATGAGTTATTCCTATCTCCTACCGGTTACGTCCTGTCACTGGCAGAGTGTTATAGATTGGGTATCAGATTAAATTTTAGGTGTTGGTGACTGTATATACGGAGTATCTGATCGTTGGAGTAAGTTACCTGCTATGCATATACCATATATGACTTATGATTGTAACTTGGCTAGATAGGTATATGATATGATGTGTTATGTTTGCGATATGTATGACTATGATACGATATAATATGTATGTGGTAAATAAGACTTTGGAATGATAAGATAAAGACCCATATGATGTATATGGTATAATGTGACATGATTTGATATGGTATGGATGAGGTGGATTATGCGTGAGTTGATTTGATATAATGTGATGCGATTTGAGGAGATATAAAGGAATCTGATAGAAATGGAATGACCTTATATGTTTAGAAGTGATTTCGACATATAAGTTTGATTCGATGAGAATTGTTTGATTTAAATATGTGATGTTCTGAAGTGCTATGGTCTGCATTGACGTATGAGTTCTTATTTAATCTTGAAGACAGTGTTTTGATATGAATTGGTAATTTGGTCTGTTATGTTTTGACTTGACTTCGATAAGACGTATTATGGTCTGTCCAATAGAGAATGCATGATTCTGACGATGTATATTGTCAGCTAGCTTTTGAATGCAGATAAAATAATTTCGGTGTGTGCATTTAGCCCTGATAGCCTATATATAAGGATCGGAAAATTTCGAGGACAAAATTTTATAAGGGGGAATAATATAATGCCCAAGATATTTGGCATGTTCAGTAAGGTTATCATGGTTATAGGTCATGTAAACGAAGCGTATTACTCTTGTTAGATGTATGCATGTTGGTTGAGACTCCAGATTAAGTCTAAGAGCATTTGATATCATTTTGCATTTATTTTTCTTAAGATTCACTATTTCAGCATGTTCGCATTTGTGATGTGTTCTTTTAAGTGTTTGCACGCAAACTACTTTTTGCATTTATGGCACGTTCTTTTGCCCGTTCGAAGAGAACTTTCCAGTGAGTTCTCGTCAAGTCACGTTCGACATGTCTTTCAAGTGCAAGCCTCCAGAATGCTCAGGTTCGTGTTGCATTCGATGGGCTTTCGAACACGTTGGTGATTTTTAGATAGAAAGTTATAGACTTTGGGCCCATTATAAATAAGCCCCTTAAGATATTTTCTTCATTTTTCTCTTATCTCTCTCCCTCACTACATTTCTCTCTCAAATACCTCTAATTATATCTTCGAATCAGACATGTATCTTAACGACTCTTATGTATTCCAAGCCTTAGGAAGCTCATGTAAGTCTCTAAGATTTTATTTAGCTCTTGTCTTGCATTTGGGGGAAACCCATGTTTTGATTTGAGTTAGTTTTGCATTTTTGGGATGATTAATGAGTAAAGTATACTTTGTTGAGTAAGTTTGGTCATGAAACATGCATAAAATGACTTGAAACCCTTGATATGTGTGGAGTATTGAAACCCTGTGTCTTGGGGCTTTTGAAGTATTATGAGATCTATGACTTGCGAAGTAATAATAGAGTTTAGAAGAGTGTTTACTAGAAAAAATCAAGTATGAATTAGGTTGGATCCAAACCACCACGGGTTTGGGATGGTTATAGCTGCGGGTTGTGGTGGTTTTGTAGAAGTATGTATGAAACCTTATTTTATGAGTGTAAAGACATAAGTAGAAACTTAATATTATGTTATTGGAGTGTACTTTGATAATAATATTTTTCGATGTGCGAGTCGTTTGTCAATACTTAATGGATATGAAATGTGTTATGTATTATGCCTGACCTGAGGGTTCTAATCCAGGAAATATGTTTATTAATTACCATTTAGAAGTACTGATTATAATTTCATTTGTTCAACATCCATTTCATACCTATTCTAAAATATGTAATGGATCCCATACGAGCTTGTATATATAAGCTGATTCATGCGTCAGCCAATACGTGATCTCTTGTGTGATGATCTAGGTTATGTTCTTAGTTTGTGATGGGAATGTATGGTTCTAGATTGTGAATTCTTACCAATGGATGATGAGTTTGATGTATGATTTATTATGAATTTTTGTAACATCCCCGATCTGGAAGATGCTACCGGCAAGGAATAGGCCGTACTATTCCCCCGAGCCTTTGTCCTTCTAACTATAACTGTACTACTTCTGTTTTCTCAATAAATTTCTTATATATATGGAACCAAATCCCAAACTAGACAACATGTAGAACAAGTTCATTTTTAATAACTGAATACTCATAAACACTTGTTTTTATAATGATTACTCATAACCCAAATATTAAAACATGACTTTTATATGACTCCGACTGAACTATCACTCTTTTAGACTCAAACTGATAGACTACATACCCTAGTGACTGCATAAGTATCTGTCCTCCCGAGCTCGTCCTCCGAGAATACCTGCAACTATAGAAAACTGGGAGTCAGGGGGGTTAGATCTTCGTACAATCTAAATGAGTGGACTATAAAACTGAAATGCTGAAATAAAATCAATTGGTTCTAAAATCAAAGTTCCAGAAATAACATTATATAAAAACTTTTTATTTCTGTAATACTCATCTGTAATCTCTTTTATAAAATTTGTTTTTTCTGAAATCTGCTTTTGAAAACTATTTCTTAAAAAAAAAATCTGATAGCTGAAACTATTTTCTGAAAATCTGTTATCTGGAAACTGGTCTGTATCTGAAAAACATGACGTATGAGGGCGTTACATATAACCGTCCCCCCATACGCCTATCTGGAGCCAGGAATACAAAACCATGACTTTGGGGCGTTACGTATCGCCATCCCCCAAAGCATGCCACTTTTGTCCCTGAAACTTGTGGTATTGGGGCGTTACGTATTGCCATCCCCAAACTACTGAACTAGAGCCGGTAGTGCTGATCCATGCTACAACCTGACCTTGAAACTAGGGTCTAGGGGCATTACATATCGCCATCCCCCTAGCCCTGAACTAGGTTCTGGGGGCGTTACGTATCGCCGTCCCCCCAGTCCTCTACATGTGCACATGTTCTCTGTCCGTCAATTCCAAACTATATCAAGTTACATACTAGGGTGGGTTTTTCCCCCATGCCCCGAAAATATAAAATCATACTTTGAAAACGTTTTTATCTCAATCATAACTTAAAGCATAAACTGTCATGTAATAACTGTAGTAACATCATCTAACGCCCTAAAAGCGTGAAAAAAGTCTGATAAGAAAATACGAAATAAAAATTCAGTAAAAGAGAAAATGTCCACTCACTGTCTGAAATTTGGCTGGTGCTACGCCACTTGTTGAAGGGAGTTGCAGTTCCAGCGATGATCTTAAGCTACTTGATTTCCAACTCCCTTCAAATCTTCACTACTTACTATTCTTCCTTCAAGCTCTTGGAGAATGGTTTTTTCCATCCTTCTCCATTTTCTTTTTTCTCTTCTCTCTTCCTTCTTCTCTTTTTCCTTTTTCTTTCCCTCTTCTCTCATTCTCACGGTTTTCCTTCACTTATTCTCTTTTCTTGAATGAGTGAATAATGTATATTTATAAGGGGACTAAAATGATTAATTTGGAGTGTTTTAATTTGAAAAAAAAATCAGAATTTTGGAGAAATTTATGGAATCTTATAGTTAGGTCTTGGTCACTATTCATCTGAAATTTAACTTGCATTTTTTGACCTATATCTTATCTGAATTTGGAAAAATATCCAACATTAAAGTTATAGGTCTCGATCTCAGATTTTCGATAATATAAAATTCATAAAAATCAGAGTTTGTATGAGAAAGGTACGACCCAAATACTATGGGGCTGTTCGTAATGGAATATCATAGAATCCTGCATTGAAGTTTCAAAGAATTTACTATTTATCTAAAAAGTCATTCTACAAATGTATATATGCTCGGACATTAATTTATATTACGTAACACTCGTCCCGCGATGTAACAGTACTACAGTCAAAGAGTTAACAGTAGTAGAGACCTCCGGTCGTTATAATTTGATATGTGATAAATGTTCATGCCATTGCACCTATGATATTTGGTTTTATAAATTGATGCTTTGATTTATGATTTCGAAAATGTTTCGAGAAAAGATTTTTTATAACTATTTTGGTATGTATATGATGAAGATATGTTTCCATCTCGGTGCTTGTTATATGTTTTAACATTTTGAAAACTATCATTAAGTTTCCGCTGAGATACTTGTTAAAGAGATGTTTCTGCCTCTGCACTTGATCCATGTTTTCATGTTTTATGACTTATCGACATATTTTTGTCGAGCCGCTTGATAACATGTTTCCGTCCCACCCTTGATTTTTATTTTTACAACTTATAAATTATTATTAAGTTTCCACCAGGGCTTTTATTATGGGGTTTTGACCATCGGAAAATGGCAGGCCCGTTACTCTGTCAATATCGTTTTGTTTGTACATTGTTCGATCAGAGTGCGTGACTCGGACCGTGGACACTTGATAAGTGTTTTGAAAAGTATGCTTTTAAGAGAATTATTTTGAAAGATATATATTCGAATCCCATTTAAGTTTTCAAAAGAATCATCTTGGTTTAAGACATACTTAATGTTTTAAAAAGATTTTTTCGAATGGATTATACTTTGAAAGAGATTTGATTGATTTTGTTAAGCTATGATACCATATGTTTTCACCGTGATGCTTGTACTATGTGTTAGGGTTGGTGCTCAGAGTTCCAATTCGGATAGTATTTATGTATGATTCATAAATAAGAACAGTTTATTTTTCCATAATATTACTTAATTTATGGTAACACCTCTTGTTCTTATATACATATTCGATCAAATTACGACTACATTGAAACTAAATATGATTTAGTGATATGTATATATCAGACAAAGACCCGATAATATATTATGTAGTACACAATTACAAAGAAGTTTGTAATAGATATTGGGAAGAGTCACTACGAGACGTATATTATCAAATAAAGTTCCTGGTCAAGATTCACTAACACGGGTTGGTTAGCCAAATCTGCTGAGACCAGTACATGTAGTATATCGAGACTTGGTCCGATGGTTTATCCTAATGAACCATGAGTCTGAGGAGACTCGTATAGACATGTAGGTGTTTATATTAGATAAACATTGAACGAATCACTGAATATTTCCTAATAGATGGTACACCAATGTCAATAGGTTGGTTTGAGGCTAGTATGATTTGATGTGTTTTAGGTGGACCATAGGTTCTTTTGTATGTCATGTTTAGTACATGTTGTCTAAATATTAGAGGTAATCATGTCCGTTTTCGATTGGTTTGAGGCTGAAGGAGATGGGTTAATCCTATCTCTTACTGGTAGCGTTCTGCCGTTGGAAGGGAGTTACAGATTTGGTATCAGAAAGAGGTTTACATGCCGGTGATTGTAGCTACGGGGTACCCGATCGTTAGAGTAAGTTTCATGCTATGTATAAACCATATAGGTTTTATGATTGTAACTCTGCTAGGTATGTATATGATATGATGTGATATATATGCGATGTGTATGACTATGATATGATATAATATGTATGTGGTAAGTAAGACTTTGGAATAATAACATCAAGACCCATGTGATGCATATAGCATGGTGTGACATGATTTGATATGCAATGAAAATAATATGGATAAGGTGGATTCTCCATGAGTTGATATGTTATAATGTGATACAATTTGAGGAGATATAATGGAATCTGATATAAATGGAATGACCTTATGTGATTAGAAGTGATTTGAACTGATAAGTTTGATTCGATTCTAATACGAATTGTTTGATTTGATATGTGATTCTTTGAAGAGTTATGGTCTGCATTGATGTATGGATTCTGATTTGATCTTGAAGACGTATTGATTTGATATGAATTGGTTAATTTGGTCTATTATATTTTGACTTGAATTCAATATAACGTATTATGGTCTGTCCACTATAAGATAATTTATGATTTAGCTACTCATAATGTTCAATAAGCAAAAGAAAATCATTGATATTAGGTAAGAACTCATAAAGAATAAACTAGATAAGAAGAAGAAAAACTCTCATTTACAGTCTACAACTTAAATCTCCAGCATCGGTTGATGACTTCGTTCTTGTCTTACTCTAGGTGTTCTTTTATATCTTTGAGGCTCTAAAAGTATGTTATGAGTCATTTGTTTAGGTTCTGGATGAGCCTATGTTTATATAAAAGGCCCTGTGAGTTTTCATTCTTAAAAATTTCTATTTTGATCAAATTAGGATTTCTGGACATATTGGCGAGCCAATAAGTTGCCATTGGCACGCCAATTAATGGCGGTGAGCAAATTCCATAATCCAATTATAAAATGCATCATATGTTTTTAGGTCTATTTTTTACCATGAGAGATTTCTATTTAGTCATTGGTGAAAACTATGAAATTATAGATAACTGAGTCTTATCTCCAATGCAACTTGAATCACCAATTTGGACATTGTATGAAAATGTTATGGCCAAAATACTGAAGGCTGCGTAAATTAGGAGATCACTAGTGTAAAACATTATGATTTGTCGATGTTTTAAACCCTCGCATTCCCAGATGTATCCTATGTTAGGATATATGCCCTAGAGCTTCATGTAATGTAAACATAATTATTTGTTATGAAATAAAAGATGTATTGTTCATTTATCAAAATATTTGATTTAAATCGCATATTGTAAATTATCTTATTTACCATTGATTACTCATTTGCCTTCAGACTTAATGTATGAGTATCATACATAAGAGGATTTAAGTCTGAAGCTAGTAATCTAAAATAGTCCACTGAGAGCAAGTAAAATGGGTACTTTGTTTGTGGTTTATCTTTAGCTGCGGTCCATTCTATAATTATATGGTGACCTTGATCCAGGATCGTCCATGTGATGACATGAAAATGAAGGCACCTTATATGATGTGATCATATAGGAATGGACCCAGATAGAAATGAATTTCTTATAACATCCATTAAATGAAAAAATTCATTTCAATTTATTATATGGTCATATATGTAGGAACCCTAGCGATCGAAAACACGTTAGGGACCGGGGATCAGACTTTTAAATTTTTTTATGCCCTTCCCCTTTTGCAGCCGAATGTTACCAAATCTTTCATTGAAATTTTACGTATGTTTTTAAATAAAATTTCAGCCTTGGAACAGCGTCGAAATAACATATCAGATCTGGACTGTTTTGGAATCGAAACCGCGCCTAACTTACTACCCAAATCAGCCTTTTTATACGTGGACTGTCCAGTATTTCAGGTCTGATTTTCCAGTTAAAAACAACCCCAATAAAGTCTTAAAACACTTATAAATATTCCCCAATATTTCTGGATTAAAATACAATCGAACGCAAATCCGAAAACACAATACAAGAGGCGAGAATGAGCAATATTTGCTCACGGCTATGAGATGATGAATAATAGAAAGAGGTGATGATTTATGTTCGGCACCAAATAGCATTTTGTGCTATGTCTCGTTACCAATGGAAAATAGAGTGGGTTATACTCATAAACTTATCTTTAAACACTTTAGAGATCAAAGTGTCACACAAGATTTGGTTTTTGGTTTTTCCTTATTCTTCATTTTTCTTTTCTCAACTCTTGAGAGAATACTTAGAACAAGAGAGGGTGACTAGGGTTAAAATGGTTTAAGTTAGGCAAAAAAAAATATAATTTTTTTTATATTCATAGGGTTTTTTTTTTGCTAAAATAAACAAACGTAAATTCAATAGCTGATTTGACTTGGGCAGGTATATCTGATGGAAATCTGGACGTAAATTCCATAACCAATTTTGAAAAGACGGTAGTGTGATTTGCACTCGGTATATGATTCCACGTACCATTGAAATTTATAACACGCTTATATTAATTAAATAGTTTAATTAAAATTTGTCAATTTGTTGAATTCTAATTTTTAAACCTGTTAGTGAACTAATATTTTAAGTGTTAAAATATATTAGGTCACTAAACCAAACTTAATTAAAATTTGTTTAATTAAGTAAAATTTTAGTTGAGACTCATGGGAATTAGTGAATAAAATTTTAAAAGTTAAAATTGGTTAGATCCCAAATTATACACTAGTGTAAAATATAAGTTATGTTTTAGCCGCGCATAAACTTATAGACACTAGTAAAATAAAATATTGGATGTTTTAAGTAGAAATCTTAAACTTAAAATAGTGAGTGAGATGAGGATATATGACAATATATCACGTGATCTCCGTTGTTAGTTCGAAAACGTCAGATTCAAAAGGCACCTCGAGACGACTTTGTTTTCGTCCCCTACGGATGATATCCATTTTGGGTTAATATCAAGTTTGGATTCTGAGAGGATAGGAACTCTAGATGTATCTGGTGTACTGACCTACCCTACAGCGGCATTTCACTAGTTAAGTCCAAGGGTTTTGAAACAATGGGTTACACTCACAAATGAATGATTTAAATGTTAATCAAAATTCCTTTATCATATCAAACAGTGGTTGGTTAATATATGAATAAGAGTTATTCCCGCATATATTAATCAATTAAGATTGTCTCGATCTATAATACGAATACTTGACCTACCCTACGGTAACACTTATTTGTGGGATGATAGATTTCTATGGAATAGTAATTGTTTTTAGGCTTCTGATTCATTTTACATGGTCAATGAATCATGCTTAATTTTATGCCAAAATGCTTGTGATGATTTCAATATGCGATGAATGAAATTTTTGAATGCATGTTTATTTTAAAATTTACCAGCCATTTTCCTAATATTTCTATACTTGCTAACGAAAAATATATGAGAGAAAGTTATATTAAATGACAAGTAACATAAAAGTTATCTTAGTTTTTTGAAAACCTTAAATTTGTCTTGAAGGAGGTGTGTCCTCCAGAGCCAAGCTGCATATGATACTCACCAAAAGTGGGTACGACCAATGAGAAGACCCAATGCTACTTGCTAGCAGGGATGTCTGATGTTTTTTCTGCAAAGCATGAACCAATGGTTGTAACATCTATGATGATGTAGTCATTGCAAGACATGTTCATGTACTTTACGGAGTAGTAACGTCATGAGGCCTTAGTCTCAATGATGGCCACGAAGATGAAGGAAGATACATCCATCCAAAAGAACGTATTGAGGATAATGACCCAATTTAATGCGCCACCCTATAGCTATATGACCATTATAATGGGATCTATTTTGAAGAGTTCCCTACAGTTTGAGAACAACTATGTTATGGACAAGTTGATTTTCATTCTTACATAACTGCTAAATGATCTCACCTCTTTGGAGTCCATGCTGATGGATCCTCGTAAGCCTAGTGGAGAGGAAAATATTACCGAGTCTTTCAAAATTGCAAAGAAAAGAAAGAAGCATTATGAAGATAAAAGGTACAATTACTTGATACATGGAAAGACCTCGATAAAGGTAACTTTACCACGACAGTCTGGACATGGGATGATGTTTCAGTAAAAGCAGTGTGAGTTATCAGTTTTCAAATTTCAAATAAAAGTTATTTGAATTTAAACAAAATGTTGTTTATTCCTATTTTGTCGCAGAAATTTAATTTCTATTTCAAAACTATTGCATGGTTATTTCCATTTTATTTGAATAATATTAGTTATTTTTTAAAAAATGGATTACCAATAGGTAAAGAAAATTAGGAGATAACTTGTATGTGTTAAGACTGTTAACATATAGCTCACTGCTCAACAATGAGATGCTTAAGGTTGAGAAACCCAAAACTAAACGGTAAATGATTTTTCACGATAACACATATTTGTGGCATCTCAGAATTGGACATATTAACCTTGACAAGCTAAACATATTAATAAAAGTAGATCTTTAAGTCAGTTAAATGACCGCAACTTACCAGTCTATGAGTCTAGTCTATAAGAAAATATGACCAATAGAACTTTTACTGGAAAAGGTATAAGAGCCAGTCAACCACTTGAGCTAATACATTCGGATATTTACGGATTGATGAATGTAAAAGTTTGAGGAGGTTATGAATACCTCGTAACATTTATTAACGATTAATCTAGATATGGGTACATTTACCTAATGCAGCACAAGTCAGATAACTTTGAAAAGTTCAAAGAGTATCGTGCTGAGGTTTAGAACCAATTAGGTAAGACATCAAAATTATATGATCATATCATGGAGGAGAATTCCTCGACATAGAATTTAAGGAGTTCGTAGTTGAGCATGAGATGGTATCCCAACTTATAGCACCTTGAATACCACAACATAATGGTGTTGCAAAAATGAGAAATCAAACCCTACTAGAAATAATAAGATCAATGTTTATTGACAGTTTATTACCTAGTTCTTTTTAAGGGTATACAACACATACATCAATATATATCTTTTATGTAGATCCATCTAAGTATATTCCTAAGACACCTTTAGAGTTGTGGAGGGGTCGCAAAAATAGTTTGCAATATTTCGTATATACGTGAGTCCAGCGCATATGCTGAAGAACAAGACTACAAAGTTGGAGCCGCATTTAAGGTGTGCCTATTTGTAGGTTATCCTAAAGAGACTATGGGTGGATTCTTTTATAGTCTAAGAAGAGATCAAAGTGTTTGTATTTCTTGAGGAGGACTATATGAGAGAATTCATACCTCATTGTAATTTTCCAAAAAAAAAAAAAAAAGAATTCATACCTCACAGTGAATTGGTACTCGAGGAGTTACTTTCTGGTTAGACTAATGCATCTTCCACAATAGTTGTTGACAATTGAAATAACGTAACATTTTATACATCTGAGCGTCAGATGCAGTAATATCAGAAGAGTCTACCACCTTTGTAGTCTTATTCTTCAGCATATACGCAGTGGGAGGGTCATGCGACAACCTAATCCTTGTCTAGGGATTGGAGAGGCAAAAGTTATCACCTTCAGTAATGATATAGAGGATCCATTGATCTATTATAGTGCAATGGATGATCCTGATGAAAATGAATGACTTAACGCCATGAATTTCGTGATGAAGTCTGTGTATTTCAACTCTTTCTGGGATCTTATAGGTCAACCTCATGAGGTAAAATCTATAGGTTGCAAGTGAATCTATAAGAAGAAAATATGAGTAGATGGGAAGGTACAGACCTTCAAAACTAGGTAAGTGGGCAAGAGTTATACCTAGAAATAGAAAGTCGACTATGAGGAGATTTTCTCACCTGTAGCCATGCTTAAATCTATTCACAATCTTCTATCCATTGTCACATATTATGAATATGAGATATGACAGATGGACATCAAGAAAACATTCTTGAATGCTAGTCTTGATGAGAGGATCTATATTGTACAACCAGAGAGATTCGTTGCCTAAGGTCAAGAGAAAAAGGTTTGCAAATCGTAAAGGTTTGTTTATGGAATGAAGCATGCATATTGATCTTGGAAAATAAGATTTGATGCGATATTCAATTCTTATAATTTTGAGCCGAACGACGATGAGCCTTGTGTATACAAGAATGTCATTCAGAATAAGGTATTTTTTATCGTATTATACACAATGATACTTTACTCAATTAAAATGATGTAAAAGTATTAACGGAAGTAAATTCCTGACTAGTTAACTAATTATAAATGAAAGAGTTGGGAAATGCGAATTATGTACTTGGGATCCAGATTATTCGGGATCACAAGAGACGACTGTTAGCTGTGTCTCAGGGATCCTATATCGACAAGATTATTGTACGATTTTGGATGCTGAATTTCAAGAAAGGTAGTTTACCTATTAGACATGGAATTCACTTGTCAAATGAACAGTTTCATAAGACACCCCAAGCAGTTGAGGAAATGAGATACATCCCACATGCCTATGCTATTAAAAGTCTCATGCATGATATGCTTTGCTATGCACGAGACAGGACATCAGTTATGCAGTGGGAGTAGTCAGTAGTTTTCAGTCTAACCTAGGATCAGATCAGTGGGTGACTATAAGACATGTTCTCAAGAATCTTAAAAGTGCGAGAGACTATATGCTTGTATAATCTGGATAGGATATGATCCTTAGAGGATAAATAGATTCTGATTCTCAGACGGATGTAGATAATGAGAAATCAACATCCGAATCAGTATTCACCATAGTTGGTGGAGCCATAGTATGGATGAGTATATTGCAATCTAGCCTTGCGAACTCTACCATGGAAGATGAGTGTGTAGAAATTTGTAAAAATACAACAATTCATTAATATTTTTTACACCTTTTCAAAATTACATTTAATTATCATAATGATGACAATTAATAAGTTGGTTGTTGTAAATATTAGATGTAGAAAATATAGGTGGTTGAATTTATGAGATAAATATGCTTAGGTTTTTTGTTTAACATTAACTTTAAGTATAAAAAGAAAAAAATTGAGTTTTTTCTTTAGAGATGGATTTTTCATTCTTGAAAACCTAGCCATATTTGTTCTTGTTTCCTCTCAAGTGTTGAAAGAAAAAAAAAAGAACAAAAGAGAAAAGGTGGCAAATCTTAACTCAATCTCTAAAGTGTTTAGGGAGTTGGTTGCAAAACTTTATTTGAATCTCTAAAAAGTTTAGGAATTTAGTTTTGTGAGTGAAGCACACACTTCTTTTTGTTGGTAACTTGTTATAGTTCGGAAGATCATTCAGAGTTGGAACAAACTTTATTCTTCTTTCTTTTCTCTATACACATGGCGGGTTTTATGTTTGGAGCTTGTATATACACCAAGAAAGCACTCAAGACAATACACAAAATTTCAGGAAGAAGCCAGTTGGCTAACTGTCCAGTAGGGACGGATTAGCGACGGATATTTTCGTCTCTAATTCACAGTTTTCTTGTAATGCAGCGCGTCGTGACTCCCACACAGCGTCGCGACGCGCCAAAGAACAAAAACTTGGCAGAAACTTTCAGGCTCTGCGCGTTGTGACAGTAGCGCTATGGTGTCGCGACGCAGAGACGAGCGCGTTGTGACGTATACTCTTTCACGTCGTGACACACTCAAGAAGAAAATCGCGATAAAATGTTGTTGTATTGAGCGTCAAGACGCTAATCACCATGCGTCGCGATGCTCGACTTAAATGCAACGGAGGATGGTTCACCCCATGCACGGGAGCTATTCCGGGATTGTAATATTTTTAAAAACAGAAGTAAAACATCAGACCAGGGCTGGTCAAATTCTATCATCAAAGGGAGAGGGCATAAATTTTTTTCTAGGTCGATCCCGATGCCTAAGGTTTTTTCGTTGCGCGAGGAAAAATGTTTCCTACATCCTATCTTATAAAAACATAAAGAACATATCAAAACACTCAAGAGGCTTGAATTAACTCACAAAATATAAGATTTAGGGATAGTAAATATGATATATTGTCCGCTTATTAGTAAGTAAGGGTATTATAGATAATTTATAATATGTGAATAATTCAAATGATAATGAATGAATAATACACATATTATTAATAACATATTTACATGATACATGAAAATATTTTTACGATTGTTAGAAAGTGGAATGCTTCATTAACACTTCCTCCAAAATTAGGAACCACCTCCTCCAAGAGAGGAAAAGAATGCGCATGGTTACTAGAGTGGAGTTAGTTATTTTTTGAAAAATGAGTGTATAAACCCTAGAAGAGGAAGCCAGTTTGAAGACTACTATCTCAATCCCAGAAAAATCAACAAGTCCTTAAGCAATAAAGTTCAACAAGTCTTTTAGAACTTTAATTTCCTTTTCTAATTAAATTTCTTAGAAGTTCATATTTTTTTAGAATTTGTACTTTAATTTCCTTGACTTTAAACTTTACTTTGTAGTTTCCTTAAATTCTCAGAATATTGTTTAGTTTTAATGATTATCCTTCTCAAGTAATTAGAGAATCAGTCACAGTCTTTTAATTAAAAATCAGTTTATTTAATTTGAGGATCAACTTTTCCAGTATTCTTTTAAGTAAAATTTCCTACTGTCTCAGGCTCTTATAAGAAACGTACTTCCTGAATTCGAACTCAAGATCTCAAGGTGAGATTCTGAACTCTACACCACCAAGTCACGCTCCTTGGTGACACTTTTCTAGTTCTAGTACCTTCTCGTACCCATATCACAAATATACATTACAGCCAACAGCCGCATCATTAATAACAAGAAACGTGAAATTTTTTTGCTATTAATTGCTGAAAATCATCAATATTCCAGTATCAGCTGACACATTTCCCATAAAATGGAAAACAGTAAGTCAAGATTAAAAAAAAGAAAAAAAAAAGAAAAAAAAAAGAAAAAAGAAGCCATCTTCAAAACAGACAATCTATCCAATTATTGACCAAAAAGGGAAAACAAAATAGAAAAATAAAAGTTATATAAAGTGTTTTGAATACAAGAGAAAGTAGCCACAAAGCTGATTAGCAGCCACAACAGTGTTTTTACAACAGCTCATGAATTCAAAAGCCAACACAGGCGGTATTTATTTTCATCTTTCCTAAATTTTCCACAGAGCTTTAGTTGATGTATCGCCATCAAATAACTTTAATCTCTACCCCCTTTGTTATTTTCTCCATTTGTCTTTGGAGAAGTAGTAACAATTTCAATTGATTCAGATTCTTTAGAGGTTTCGGCAGCTGCCTTTAACTGAGTCATCTTCTTCATCTCCTTTCCTTTACCCCATAAGACCGCATATAGCCCGCATACAATCAAAGTTGATCCCAGTATGCTGAAATTTTTTAACTTCTTATTGATGCTCAATTTATAAAACCATATGAATATTTTTTGTAATTAAATAATTAAATGAAATGGGTATATAATATACCTTCCCAAGTGTAACTTCTCGTCGAGAATTAAAGATGCAACCAAGGCTACCACTACAAGCATCAAAGGGCTAAAAACAGATGCAAATAGAGGGCCTTTCATACGCACACACCATGATATTAGTGTCACCATCAAACCTGATGCCACGATTCCCTGATGCCACATTTAATTTCATTATAAATAATAACATTAATAGTAAATCAATTATCACGATTTATATAATATAGACCCTTTATGAATTTCACTTATCTCCGTACAAACTCAACTCAGCAACGGATTCGTATTAACATACCGAGTAAACAACCGTAAGAAGTCTAATATTCCATCCCAATCTCCACTGATCCCAATCTTTTTCCATGCAAAGGGCAAAAACAACAGATTGAATTGTTCCCATTACACACATCAAAGCTGTGCTCGAGTATTGACATGGATATTCCTTACTCATTTTTGCCTATAAAAGAAAAAGAAAAAATAAAAATATGTAGTTAAAAAATTAAAATAAACCAGGTTAGTAACACTAAAAATTTAAAATTTATTAGCGTACTTAATTACCTGGATGATCAACCAGAAAGCATAAGAGAAACAACTGCCTAGAGCCATTAAGGAGCCCAAGAATCGTTTACCAGAATCAGAATGCAACGGCAACGATGCCACGTGTTGGTGAAGAAGGTCAACATGAGTTGACCAGATTTTAATCTCTACCCCTTTGTAAAGCGTAAGAAGCATTGCCCCGCTTATTCCGATTAATGTACCCAACACTTTGGCCTTCCCAGCCCTTGTCCTTATACCAAGTTTCTCTATTCTGTAAGTAATTTATCAAAAACAAGTGGGAATATTTATGTTGTTAATATTATGCATGGATCATGATTCAGAGTTGAGTTTACGTATTCGATAAATCCCAATTATTAATTCAGTATTACTCACAAACTCAACTTGATACTCGATTCCAATTTCCTCATAGTATTTATTATATATATATAAATTACGTTAAAAACTAAATATAGTAATATCGTACCCAAGACAAATAGCCAAAACAAAGGTGACGGCTGGAATAAGATTAAACATTGCACTGGCAAATGTTGCAGAGGTTAACGTTAAGCTCTCCAAGAACAAATTATTACATAACGAACCCCTGCAACCAATTCAGAAATTCATATTAATAAAAATAATTGAGTTCATAAATTAAGTTAGTTAATTAGTTAGTTACCCAAATAAGCCAGAAAGAAAAGCTAGAAACAGTATCTTGAAATTGAGTTTTGGTCTGCAATTCCTTTCAAGAAACAGTGCAAGGGGAAGCATAAAAGCTGTAGCAAAAATGAATCTATAAGCAATGATAACTCTCAAGCTCATTCCATCGTTAGCCGCTAATTTGTAAAAGATATTAACCCCAGCAAATGCGAATTGAACCACCACCATCAACAACGCTGGCTTCAACCCATTTATAAATTTACTTATTAGCTCCCACTTCACCATCTCTAATTGACTACTTTCTCAGGAATGCAATTTAGCAAGAGCAAGAAATGATTAAATTAATTTTGAGATGGTTTAATTTGTGTGCTATTTTGAATATTTATAGACAGTTTTTTCTCCAGAACGTCAGCAATTATGTGGTTTCGACGAACGTGGTGAGTTGATACTGGCAACTCATGACTAGTGAAGATATAGTAAGTGGCCGTAAGACTGAGCCTTCTGCTTCAGCCACACTCATAATAATGTGGCGGCTGATTACCTCTAAAGGTTTAAAATTTACCTTCACGAAAATTTAGATCTACAGTAGAAATATGATAAGTAGAGGAGTGTAATTTTGATTGCGATTTTGTATAGAACCATACACACACATATCGCATAAATAATATAAAAATATCGATCACATAGGAACTTACTATTAATCGTATTAAATACTACAACTATATTTACTTTTCTAAAATTAAGCAATTGGTTTTGGGTTTTTAGATTAAATTAACTAGGTAAATTTAAAAATTGAAATTAAACTTTTGGGAAAACTTATATGAGAAAAGAACCTAGGATTCAACTTCACCAAACACGTTAACAAGTTATGTACTTTTCCATGAATTGAGTAATTAATATGGATTACTAATCTAGAATACAGAATTATCTACAAGTCTCTTCCGATGGTTTAGTAGAAACGATCAACTCAGTTCAATTATCTATATTCATATTATAATTAATTTAAGCCAAACTCATTATAATCAAGTTTTAATTAGGGTTATGCATGCCCTATAGATATATTTCTATCCTGCACATAAATCGATTCTATGAATATGATCAAATATTATCTATTCCCGAGGCTAAACCAGAATTCCATTTTCCAAGCTCGTTAGGGATCACCACAACTATCCTATTGTTATCCAAGCAATAGAGACCATTAAGCATAAAGAATGATAAATAATCCACAATGACATTCAAAAGAATCCAAGATGCAATTGAATAAAAAAAGTTGTCTATAGGTACCATTACAATAATACATCAATGAATTAGTTACACATCATATTCAAATAAATCATAGAATTCATATATACAAAGAAAAAAATTCATAAGAATAACTAAAAAGATTAAAGGGAAGAAAGAAATCGTTGTAAGATCATATTCTCCAATCTTCAGTCACTACAAGAAAATTGACTTTTTGTGGTGAAAATTTTCATTACTAAAAATAATTTTTTGCCACAAAACTATTAGTGGCGAAAAAAATTTTCGCACCAAAATTTATCTCCCCACCAGGGGTAAAAAAACTTTAGTGGCGAATGTTTTTCCATACTAAAGGTATTGTTTCTTTAAAAATATAATAAAATAAATAATTCCCAAATTTTTAATACACTATATGATATTTTTTATTGTAAAATTTTACAAAACATAAATTTTGTTACATTAATTTAATGATCATATATATTAATATATGTAAATAAAATATTTATATTTACCAGCAAAAAATATATATTTTATTCTAAAACAGACAAATGATCAACTAGTTACAATTCAAAAATCATAAGCTATGGGTTCTATCGTATATCTAAATTTATATTCTATATCCAAACTATAAAAAAGACTTTGAACATATGGTGAATGTCATTAACGAAACCATTCATCGAATAAATTAGCTTATTATTTGTCCACTATTTTTTCAACCAACAAAATAGTTATCTGCATGTGGATGAAAATATTTATATTAGTGTATATTAATCTTATATCAATAGAAAGACAAAAACTAATTATATATTAAAAAAAAATTAAAACTAAAGAAACGAGAAAAATTCAAGAAATAAAATTAAAGTCAACTTGAGTTGATGTTTTGAAATCAAGTTTCAAATTACCTGATATTTATGAAATATCTATGGAACAGAAGGTCCAAAACTGTGGTCGAAACATATCATTTGAAACCGATTCGATGTGATTTTTGTATTTTCTTCCTATCTTCACCATTATAAGGTTAAGTTGGAAAAAGTATTTTTACAATAAAACTACTTTACTTTATAATCTTAAAATTTGATATCAACTCACTTTTCTCTATAAAGCTGTCATTGGAGTTGATCCTGCAACTATTATATTCAAAGCCTTGTGATCTATATAATATAAATGGAAATTCCGCAATCATAGTGTTATAAGCATCACAAATATATTTGACTAAAAAAACAAGTACAGGTTACTCACGTTACTCTCCATACATATGAGACATATATTATGTTACACCTTTTGTAGGGAACGCCTTCCCCCGCGCAGCGGAAGCGATTAGGCTCACGAACCAAACTTGAAAAAATTTTCTGCTCTTCCCTTTTGCTTGGCCGAACCACACCAGTGGATTCACTGATGTTTTGGACAAAATCTCAGATCCGGAATAGCCCAAAAACAGTCCCCGAACAGCCCTTGAACTGCAGTGAAATAACGGACTGTTTTGGACACGTTATGGGCGCGAACTGCACCCAGTTTCAGGTCTGATTTGCACCACTCACTGCTCAATTTCAGATCTGATTTTTCTCCAAAAATCAATCCTAACACAGCCCTAAAATTATCCTAAAGTGTTTACCAAAATCCCGAATGAAAACCAAACAAAACGGAGCTCCCTGAGAACTTGTATCTGCGTAAATTACAGAGATTCCAGGGGCTGGTTGCCGTGACTTGTGTTAAGTATTTGGGGATGTTTTTCAACGTCACGAGGTCTTCCGAACTATGTCTCGACACTAACGGAGGGTAGTGTGGGCTACACTCACAAATTAATCTCTAAACGGTTTAGAGAATAATCATACACACCAAAAGAATTCTCAACTCTTGAGAGCTAGGAGAAGGAGATGAAGGCTAGGGTTTTTTTAATTTCTTGGATCTGAAAAATTAAATCATAATTTTTCTTTTATATTTATGATTAATTCGTTTCATAAAACAAATCAACCAATAGTCTCCCAATATATTCAAATTTCGGCCAAGGGTGGGGTAGGATTCCTTGTTTGATTTTACTTCTAAAATAAACAAATCCTACTCCCTTTAGGACTCCAAATTTTCGGCCAAGGGGGATTTAATTTGGATTTGATTTTGTTTCCAAAACAAACAAATCATATCCCTAATATGACTCCAAAAATTCGGCCAAGGTAGGGGAAAATTAGGATTTGATTTTGTTTCCAAAACAAACAAATCATATTCCTTATCCAATAAGGAATCCTACCTTGGTAATAATCCTTAGCCTTATTAAATTATATCATATATAAATTAATGTTCTAATTTAATAATTATCATATATAATTATTAATACTTTATATTAACTTTTAATATAAAGTCTCATGTGTGATATAATTATTATTAATCATATTAATAATATTTATTCCTTTTGTGAGTATATAATTGGGCCATCCAATTATATTAGCTCCGCTATAGTAAGTCGAGCTAGCACGGAGACCAAGTGGACCTACGGTTTTGAGCTCCAATAATCTCGAAATATTAATTAAGCTCTTAATTAAATATTACGAATTATTAACTCCAGGTTATTCCACTAAAAACCCGAAGTTGCACTCTCGTCGCCGTAGATGAAATATAAGGCCGAACAAAGTCGGTGTCCACCGATATAGTCATTGCATACGAATTGATCCTTCACGAATATCTCGTAATTAGAGCCGGGTCATAATATCTGTTATACCCATCTAATTATTTTATCTTAAGTACCATTGATTCTCTAATGAACGATTCATTCATAACTGTTATGAATATTATTATTTCTATTCGCGATAGAAAGACTTAAGTGCTCTAATCATTCAAGTACCGAATCAACCCTTAAGAGAGATATTCATCTACTTCTCGCAAGAATGAGTGAATTCCATGTCTATGTAAAACGTTCCCAGCTACATAACAGACTATGCCCCCAAAGTACGTAGTTATTGGTTGGGATTGCTACACCAACCTCACCTTTTGTAAATCAAAGGACATATCCCGCCATGCAGGAGTTCGTAGTACACTCAGGATTAAGATCAACCCATATATGACCATCAAGTAGATTGAAATGACTTTCTTTGTTTAACGGATATTATAAGAATGTCATTTCTATATGGGTCCAGTCCTATATGATCACATCATATAAGTGCCTCCATTCTCATGTCTCTACATGGACGATCTGGATTAAGATCGCCATCCAAATATAGAATGGACCGCAGCTATAGATAAACCACAAACAAAGTACCGGTTTGTTTGCTCTCTATGGACTATTTAAGATTACTAACTTCAGACTTGAATCATCTGGTGCATGACATTCAGTACTCCTTGATAACACTAAATAAGGGGGGTTACTCTGATAGAATTTACCTTATATGTATAAGATGACCCTAAGAAATTGGACATGAGTGCATCCAATGATTTGAAAAGTATATTAGTTTAAAGTCAAGTAGAAACCCAGGTGAATATACAAGGACAAATCTAAAAGAATAAAGAAAATTAGAATGACAAAAGTAGTAGTATGAGGTGTAAGATAGAGTGTCATAGTAGAAACCTATAGCAAGGACGGAGATGATGATATGCAAAGATGGAATATCGAATGGAAGTAAGGTAGATGTAGAGAAATAGAAAGAGATAAGAGGTAAAAAGAAACTATGGAAGTTTGAATTAGAGACGTGGGGTAAGTAATAAAAGATGATACCAAGATTAGTGATAAAGATAAGCACACTAAGAGTAGAAAGGAATAGAAGGTGAAGGATCAAAGAGGAGGTTTATTCATTAAGAAAGATACCCTTCTTACCTAGAAGAATTCCTTCAAGCAGATCCAATATTCTTAAAACCATCCCGTATAGGTGGTAAATTCTGCAATTAACCAGGGACCGTTACTAGGAAAAGAAGCAAAAAAAAAAATTAAGGATGATCGTGCAATCTTCAAAAAGATGAGGAAAGCTATAAAGGTATGGAGAACTCGGATTTTCACAAACTCAACTTTTAAATCAAATAAGATGAGTGGTGACCCAAAACAGTATATAGTTATCCTAATTAAGGAACCTGATAGATAAAGCCCACCTATTTAGACCTTCACTCTTCGAGATACCAGTTAAGGAAGCTATCCAGATAAAATCTACCTCATACCCATCCTAAAGAGTAGTAGACTCTATTAGAACATAGAGTATTAGAATAAGGATAAGAATATGTACCGATGCATTAAGAAATAATTAATGAGGTGTGGACAGTTCTTATTAGTATAAATGACCGTGAGGGGAATCCAATGGAATCATAATGAAGAAATAAAGAGCACCTTGACAAGAACATTCATCTAGGAGAGAAATCAAAGGAGATTTGAACATATGAAGAAAGAAAAATTTAAGATAGATTACGGACTAAAGAAATCAGGGTAAGAATTGCTGGATTTGCTAAGAATTACAAGAAGGTTAAGCATCGTAGGAACCACAGAAAAGTTAAGCTAGTTAGAATTCGTAGAGAAGTGTAAGGATAAATATAAGAATAAATCTATTAGCTGGGAAGAGTTCAAGAAAGTGCTAAGCGTATCAGTATGGACGATAGTATTAGGGAATACATTAAGGTTTATAAGGAGAAAAAAAGAGTAAAAATTTAAGAGACAAATAGAGAAATGACTTGCAGTTAATCTTAAGAAGTAAGAAAACGGAGTTGGTAAATAAGTAAGAATTTTGAAGAGTAACAATGGAATTTAGTATGTTTGTAAGGGAGTGATAGAGTAAAGAAGTGGTAATAGTAAAGGAACCCTAAAGCGTAGTAAAGAAAAGAACTTGAGAATGAGAGTAGTGATAATTTTAGGCGATGCACAAGAATGGCTTGTGGTATTCAGTAGGACGAGGATTTAAGAAAGAATGGTATGTTTGGACCAAAAATTTAAAGGAAGAGAATCTTTCGAAACGGAGTAGATAAAGTTTTCAAGGAAGTAAAGAAATAAGGAGTCGAGAGTCTTAGATTAAAAAGGAATCCTTAGAGAATTATAGGACTTAGAGGAGCAACGAATATAGAAAATTATTTATGAGAGAATAGTGGGTAATTTATAAAGGATCTCATAAAAGTGTAAAATAAGGATTGTGAGAAGGAAATAGCATATAGGTTGTAGATTAAGTAAGGAATGCTCGTAGTAAACTAATAGGAACAATTCTTAGCGAAGTAAGTTAGAAAAAGGAGAATGACGAGAACGAGGAAGGATCTTTTATAACAAATAAGTCCCATAAAGAGGATAACACGCAAGATTACAGTAGTATCCAAAAGAAAAGTGTAGTACCAATATGACACCGAGAGTATGAGATTGGTCCCCACTCTCTCAACCCTTGGTTGACACCAAAAATGAATAAGAAGGAAGTATAACCTTAAGATACTCCAGGAGCAAGTACAAGAGAAGTGATAATAAGAAAGGAACGATAGTCCAAGTAATAACTGCTAAGTAGAGTCATTAGATAAAGTAACAAGAGAAAGAAAATAGTAACTAAGTACTTGATAAAAAAGGCAAATGATAGCGTTAATGATAACCAAGGATATATGAGATTAGGTAGCCTCCAGGAAAGAAAGAAGATCTGACCTATGGTAGGTACAGATAAAGAATGGAACAGAGAAGTAAATCTATATGATAGCTGATACTAATATGGTAAGTAAGATAGTAAAAAATAATAACAATAGTAAAGAACATACAAGATAAGCATTAATAGCGGGATAATGTAATATAAAGACCAGAACAGCAAGATTGCCTTAATATGGAAATTGATAAAGGTAATATACTTAGTCGAGGTCACATACACGAAGGTAAACGGATGTAAAAGGATAACAAAAGAAGATCGATAGTTGAGATCTATAAGAAATAGTCTACGGATGAAGCGTAGATCAAGTAAACTTTTAGTAAAATAAAGAAAGGATGACAAGAATGATAAGGAAAAAGTTGATAAGGAGTTGCACAAGGTACCCGGCCCTAGCTTAAAGAGACCAAACAACACTACGGTTTGGAATGGTTTAACTGCGAGTTATAGATGGTTTGGTAAGTTTATACTATAGCGCAGGAACGACAAAATGGGTTAATATAAGAAGCTGTCGAAAAACGCGAAACAAGAGTATAGAAAAGAAAAGATCAAATGTAGTTCGCAGATGTTCAGAAAAACTTTGAAAAGTCGAGAAAGAAGTTGTCAGGTTAGGATAGAATAGTAATCAACTAATGACAAGAGCTCAAGATTGTACTTAGTATATAAAGAGAAAACTCGAGGTAAGAAAGATAAAACTCGAGGTAAGAAAGATCTATACTAGTCGATAAAATGAAGTAAAGAATAAGGAAATTCAAGGAAAAGATTAAGAAAGAGGAATCGATAAGGTTCAATCAAGGTGCCAAATAACTTTGAGTATAAGATAAACAAATAGAATGGAGAAATACTAAGTTAAGGTTTAACATATTAGAATCCTCAGTGGAAACCAAGGAACCAGCTAATAAGAATTTGCTCATGTTAAGGATTTGAGGCATAAGTAAAAGTATATAAAGAAGAGATCTTAAAAGCAAAATAATAAGGAATAAGTGGGTCGATTAGAAGGGCAATAGTCACGAAGTACTCAGCATGATTATTATAGAATGAGGACCTAAGAAGAAAGATCAAGTAAAACATAAAGGTTAAAAACTAGAAGATCAAGGAAATCACATGGTAGACACCAAGGAGGATTCGAGGACGAATCATATTTAAGGGGGGGAGAATTTGTAACGACCGGTAGTAATTACTACTACCTATGGTGAATACTATTATTTTCGGAACAAAGGAATATAAAAATAAATCATGGGGTGATTAAGATATGATGATAAAAAGGCTTTAGGAACGATCGTAAGACTCCTCGAGGTCCCGAAAAGAAATCGTACCTTATGCCCTTTTTTATTATATATAGTATTTTGGCCATAAATTCTTCATACGAACTTTGAATTTTATGAATTTTATATCACCGGAAAGCTTAGACCAAGAACTACAGCTTCCATATTAAACTTTTTCCCAAATTCGGACCAGAAACGGGTCAAAAATGCAAGATAAAATCTGGATGAATAGTAACTACGGACCTAAATGACAAAGATGCACAAACTTCTCCATTTCTCTAGAACCCTCCACACTTTTCCTTATATCATCTAGGTCCACTATAAAAAGGGGCAATTATTTACTATTCACATAGACAAAAAAAAAATTGGAAGAGAGTGAAGAAGATGAAACAGTAAGGAAAGAAAGAATAAGAAAATGAGAAGAAGAAGAAGAAGAAGAAGAGGAAAGAAAGGAAGGAAAGAGGAGAATGAAAGAAGTAAATGAGCTTGACAAACAAGGGAAGAAAAGAGAAAAGAGGTAAGAAAATCTATTTAACCCATTTTCTAATCTAGAAGTTTAATGATTTTAATAAACTAATTCACAATAAATGTGATGATGGTTTCATGATTAATTGAGTATATTATGATGGAATAATTGATAGGTTTTTATAAATGAAAGGTTTTGGGTGAAAATGAGTATTAGGTATAATGAACTAAGATTGATTATATGGTAAATTGATGAAGTATTTGATGAATTAAGGTTGATTTGAAGAGTATTAGAGGATATTTTAGATATATGTTATTTGGTGTTGAGTGATGAATTGAGTATTGGAAGAAGATGAGGTGAGTTAGAAGAGAATTTGGGCAGAAATTCGCACTGGTGAAGCAGTTCTGGAATCTAGAAAATCGTCCAGCAAGTCGCGACGCCGAGAGGCCTAGCATCGCGACGCGGGACGGAAAACATGGAATTTTGTTAAGCAATCCAAATTGATTTTAAACAATTCCGATCTCACCCCAGTATAGTTAGATCATTCTTAAGACCCTAAAGTCAGGTTTTTAGCTAACTAACCCTACCTAATAAAATAATTACATTCTTATGTACTCGAAACTAGTAAGTTTGATCTAGTCTTATAATCCACCCTATAGCTTGTAAGTCTAACCAAATTATCACTCTTAGATCATTGCAGGATATGTGATACTCTCCAACGAAGCAATAAAGACCTTTCTAGTTACCAAGCCCAGTGAGTGGGCACTCTCTCTCTTACTTGATTTTATATTGTATTTTATTCGATCAGACTTACTTTTCAGCAATTAGGGCGTTAGCCAAATATGTTTTCATGACATACATGATTTTACTTGACTCGAGAAGTTTTATAGAAAGCTAAATGTTTCAGTATTAGATTATGTTTTTCTTAGTACATGTTTTATGTTCTTGTTTTTCGGGGCATGAGGTATACCTCACCCTAGTATGCAACTACCACAGTTGGATTTGACGGATACAGACGCATGTGCACATGTGGAGGACTGAGGGGACGCTCTCAGATCCTCGAGTAGGACTAGGGGCTACAGGGTCCCGAAATCCTGATTTCAGATGTCCAGTTGAGTTATGGTCCTGGACGTAGAGTTTTTCTTCAGTTTTCAGACATACAGAACACAATTTTTCAGGTTTTTAATACCCAGATTTCAGAAATCAGATTTTAACAAAGAGGTTTCAGATTTCAGATTTTCAGTATAAGTTTTCAAAGCTCAGAACTCAGATTTTTAGCAAGTAGTTTTTCAGAATCTGATTTTCAGAAACAACTTTCAAAAGAAACAAAGTTCCTATAAAAGATATTTCTAAAAATATGATTTTAAAGTTAAATGATTGATATTTTAGTTTTCGGTTTTAGTCCACTCACTTAGATTGTATAACAATCTAACCCCCCCTCCCGTTTTATTTGTCTTGTTGGGTTTTCCAGGAGGACGAGCTCGGGAGGATGGATACTGATGCAGTCACAAGGGTTGGAGTCCACCAGTGCAGAGACACACATCATAAGAGTCCAGTTCAGAGTCATAGTGTTTATATGCATTTCCATTGTGGTAATCATTATAAGTGTCTAGTAAAGTATTATATATTGATTAAGTTAAAGTTATATGCATGACACTGCATTATAATAGTTTGAGTTACAGTTAGAAAGTCAGAGGCTTATGGGGTTAGTATAGCTATCCCTTGTCGGTAACACCACCTAGATTGGGGATGTTACAATGCTCCCACAACGCGCACAAGTATAATACTAGTCTATTCCGCATTATCGATGTCCAATCTCGATAATACTACGACTAGGGATTTTTAATGATTAAACCTTGGTGGATTAATACTATCTCATATCTTATTAATCTGGAACTAATCATATGGACTTTTATCATTTACATATCCCGGTAATCCAATTACAAATGATAAAAGAGTAATTTCCTTTGTCACATAGTTAATTTTTACAACAACACCATGTTTTGTACAAATAGTGATGCCATGGGTAATAATTGTCCAACAATCTTCCACTGGGCCTATAGCCAATCACTCTAGTGTCCTACACCTGAACTATTTACGGGTCGCTCAAACTTCTGTTGAGAAACTACTTTCGTCAGCGGATTTGCATGGTTATCATCTGATGCGATTTATTCGATCATCACATCACCACGATGTTTGATCCAACGAATCAGATGAAATAATTGAAGTACATATTTGGATCATTGATGAGACCATTAATTCTTTAGCATGTGCTGTAGCCTAGCTCAGCTGCTAACAGAACCACACCTAATCTAATTAAGATTATTATAGATCCAAAATGCTTCTTTTAGTGCCTCGGCTGCAGCAATGTTCCGTTTTTGTTTTTTATTCGGAAACAGTATCTTGCTTGGAAGATTTCCAGCTTACTAATTCGTTATTCAAACTATATAGTACCCTTATTACGACTTATAGTCGTTTTTTTCGGTTTGGAAACTTGCAACGGTGAACACAGTCACTTCAAGTTCTCCTTCTCCATAGTTTAAGAAAGCATCCTTAGTTCATCTAAGATACTTAATGATGTTCTTAACATCAATCCAGTGATTATCACTTGGATTGGCCTGATTGTGACTCCATATGCTCAAAGCATATGAGACACCAGGTCGCGTATATATCTTTCAATGTATGAGTTCTCGGAGGGTGCCATAAACTTTTAGATCTATCCCAGTAGATCCTTATTCCTATAATAAAGGTTGTCTCTCCCAAGTAGTCTACGGAGAATTTTCATGAAAGCCAAGCTTTCATCGATTGTATTATGGGAATGTCATTTCCAAGAAATGACATGTCATCATTATATAGGACAATCATTGTCAGTGCGCTCCGACTCTTATATACACAAGACTCATCTTTGTTTTGAATTAAATCATATACCATTATGATTACATCAAAACGATAGTTCCAAGAACGCAATGCTTGCTTCAATCCATAAATGGATCGAATTAACTTGCAAACTTTTTTTGTATGTTTTGGTACGATAAAACTGTCAGGACGTTGTAAACATCCTCCAAAAGGTTTCTGTTTAAGGAAAGCGGTTTTGACGTTCAGCTGCAATATTTCATAAATGAAACATGCAACATTAGCAAGTATTATCCGAATGGATTTAATCATGGCAACGAGTAAAAGGTTTCGTCGTAATCGACACAATATTGATAATGATACTTTTTCGTTACAAGCCTAGCTTTGTACGTTTGTATGTCGCCATCCATGTTTGTCTTCCTTGAAGACTCATTTAGTACCAATAGGCACAATGCCTTTCGGCACATCAACCAGTGTCTAAACTTGGTTGGTATACATGGAATCCATTTCGGATTTCATGGTACTTTGCCATAATAGGGAGTCGATACCTTGTATCACTTCCTCATACGTAGCCAGTTTGTATTCCTCAATAAGATTGACATCTTCATGAGGTGAGATTAGAAATTCATACCTCCCATGTTGTTTTCTGACTCTCTCCGACTTACGTGGTTCTTGTATATTCGAAGATTATAGTACAATTTCATCCCTGATGAACTGTTTGTGTTCCGTTAAGGAATCGGTGCCTGGAACAGTATTACTCCGATTTTCATTGAGTTTTACTTTCCTCCCACTTACCACTGCATATTGGTATTCCTTTTAGGAAACCTGCATGGAGAGCAACAATTAAATTATTCTCTTATGAGTTGTATAAGTACTATACTTTGGTTACCCTAGGATAACCCACAAATTAGGCACTTATCCGATTTGGGTTCTAGTTTGGTATTATCCAAACATATGTCCAGCATTCCCAAATCTTTAGGAATGAGAAAACCCAGTTTCTTTACTGTTCACATCTAATATGAAATCTGTCTAAAAAATTTTCATGGAACCTTATTCAAAATAAGTATTGCATTGTTTAATGTGTATCCCTATAAGGAAAATGGTAGCTCAGAGCGACTCATCATTAACCTTACCATGTCCAACGAAGTTCGGTTTCTCTGTTCGGACACACCGTCAAATTGAGGTGTTCCGGGAAGAGTCCATATTGAAAGAATACTATACTCTTTCAAGTAGTCGAGAAACTTATTGCTTAAGTATTTTCCACCACGGTCCAACCGTGATGGTTTAATACTTTAGCCAGTCTGTTTGTCTACTTCGTGTCGAAACTCTTTGAATTTATCAAAAGTTTTTCGATTTATATTTCAAAAGAAACACATAACCATAACGCGATGCCACATCCGTAAAGGTTGCAAAGTATTGATATCCACCTCTAGCCTAGCTAGACATGGGCCCACTTACATCACTATGAACGAGGGCTAACAGATCGGTGGCACTTACACTTTTACCAAGTAAAAGGTATTTTAGGCACTTTGCCTAATAAACTAGATTCGTAGACATGATTTGAATTAGAATCAAATCCATCCTAGTATCTAATCTTCAAAAGTGTGGAGATACGAGTTTTGTTTAATGTGTCCCAGACAACAATGCCACAATTAAGTCTCATCTGATGAATTCAGTTTGAGCTATTTGTTTGTCATGTTATACGTTTGAGATTCATTTATATTCAAAATATATAAATAATGTTATTCACATCTAATATGTTTATCTCAATATCATCTTTATAAAATAAAACACTTAGTGTTCTAGAATATAAAGGTATACCCGCAATAGGTTAAACTTAGATATAGAGATAATGTTTCTAGTCAAACTAGGTACATTATAACAGTTTCCTAATTTAGGTACATGCCCAAAGGGCAGTTCCAAAACTTAGGTTTCTATGGTTAAAACAATGACTCTCGTCCCGTTTCTGACTCGCATGTCGATCTCAACTGAAGCCAATCTCCTGCTAATTAGCAGATTCTGCACATCAGTACATATTTATGTACCGCATCTAGTATCAAAAATCTAATTTTGAAACTAGTAGTGAACATGTTTATGATAAATATACTTGAAGCCGGAGCCTTGCCCCGTCTTCACTTCCTTCATGTCTACCTTGTCCATATGGCAGTCACGCATACAGTGACCCCATTTGCCACAGTTTAGGCAGACATCTTGGGATATGTCATTTGTCTTCCCAGAAGACTGTGATGATTTTGCCTTTGCCCCTTTTTGAAGCTCTGGCTCTGCCTCTTTGAGCATAGCCATCAACTCTCCAAGAGTTTTCTCTTGGTTCATAATGAACCTGCCCCAAATTTCGGGTAGAGACTATAAAATCAAATCTTTGGTAGTCTCGGCCACGTAGGTAATGCCCAGCTAACCTAGCTGATCGATGTCAGCAATCATCTGCGACACCTAGTGCTCGACAGATGTACCCTCTGACATACACGAGCGAAAGAGTTTCTTTTGTAATTTTTAATTCTTAGATCTAGGAATTGATCTATAAAGTGTTGGACAATTATGACCCATAGCGTCACTATTTGTACAGATCATGGTGTTGTTGTACAAATTAACTATGTGACAAATGAGATTGTTATCTTATCATTTGTGATTAGATCACCGTAGATATATAAATGATAGGAGGTCCCAATGATTAGTCCTGGATTGAGAATGATATGAGACAGTATCAGTCCACAAAGGATTAATCATTAAATATCCCTAGTCAGAGTATTATCGAGATTGGACATCGGTAATGCGTAAAAGACTAGTAATGCAATTGTGCACGTTGTGAGGGCATAACGGGCATAGTTCTCATATATTTAAGTATTGGATACTTATGCAAGAGTATTAGGAGGTTGTGTTTCACCGATAGTACGGGAAACAGCTTCGCTCTGGATAGACCCCCTCGGAATCCTATTGGTAGTATGACTATGTGTCTATGGGAGTCCGAAATCAGGGTAGGTGTATTTGGTCTTAACCTGAGACTTGCACCGCTAATACTTACGACAATCAATATACTTTGGTTTAGGTCGTCTGGGGCTTTAACTGGTTCTGTGTACGCCAATACTGGGTATATTGAGAATCGTAGAGTATTGGGTGTGATGTCAAGACGGAAGTATCACTCCAGTCATAGTGGAGATGATGTCACGTAGGATACGGTATTAGTGCTCTTATGTGCTGCGCGGCCATCGGGATATTATGACTAGGTCATGTATATCCGATTATAGAGACTAGTTACCAGACATCCGACATGTGCTTCGTACGGGGCAGACACGACTCCAGCCCCAGGCCTAGCACGTGACCATCCGATACTAGATCGATATGCACTATACGATGTATACTACGCCTGATACAGATCAATATATTCCTGTAAGGATATTTCCGGAGAATTGGGTAGGCATGGCGCTTTGCTAGAAGCCAACCTTGTCTTGTGAATCGGTAAAACGTAGTACTTGGTACGTACGTGTTTGGATAGTCCGATAACCGAATTTACTGCCAACATATCCGAAGATCTCATGGGTCGCTTCCCAATGATACACCGATGCCGTATGACTCGCACTTTAATTAATCTGGGATTAATTAGAAGAGAGAGAAAATTAATCTGGGATTAATTGCGGAGATATTTTATCTAGGATAAAATATCAATTTAAAGAGAGAGAATGATTAATCTGGAATTAATCGATAAATAATATATTCGATATATTAAACGAAATTGGATTTCGATTAGGAATTAAAATTAGATTTTAATTCGGGCACTTGAATGAATTTAGAATTAATTCTCGAGCGACGTGATTAGTAAATTGGATTCATTAACGAGGCATCGAGAAAATCGTTAATTTAGAATTATCGAAACCGAGCTTAGAATGTGTTTGCGAAGTTACGTCGATTTTGAATCACGTGCCGCAAGTCGCATCGCAAATCACATCGTAAGTCATAAAAGTCAAAACACCTTTTGGAAAAGTAACTTTGACTCTTTGACTTTGACCTTTAAAATTTGGAGGGAAATTTTGGGGGAAAAGACTTTTAACTTTTTGGAATAGTGAAAGCCTTTTCCTTTTCACCTTTTACCAAGGGTAAAATGATTTAATAAACATTATTACATTTGTTTTATTTCTTTTTGGAAAAGAAAATAAATGGTAAAACATTTTAGTAATTTTGGAAATTATATAAGCGAAATGTTTTACACTTTTTCCCTTAACCTAATCTCTCATCCATCTCTCTTTTCTTCTTCAAAGTCACGCCCAAGGGGCTGCTGGACTGCCTCAAATGGCGTCAATGATGGAGGAATTTTTGTGGATTTTGTGGCAAGATCCAACTGCTAGTACACTTCTAAGAGGCATACAAAGGTGTTAGGGAAACCCACCCATGAGCCGGGAATCATTCGACGAAGATTTGGAGCTCAAATTCTCAGCTCAAAACTGAAAACAGTGAGCAGTGGACTGGTTCATTAGGCGCCACTTTGATGGAAGGAAAACAAGTTTTGTTCTTCATCAAATCGTCTCAACCGATCAATGTAAGTATTCCGCAACTTCTTTGATATGTATTTAACACATCTTCATGCTTGTTTGATGATCTTGGGACCTAGAATAAAACCAACATAAAGATCTTTAATTTCATCATCATGGTATAAGGATCTAATCCTTAGTTTTGACGATGAAATTAAAGTGTCATTGCATCAAGCATAAATGATTGAGCACTAAAGTTATCATCACCATGAGTCTTCCAAAACTCATACTCCACTATTTGCTCAACTCTGGGCTAAGGCCCGAGAGGTTGCTCTATCAAATAGAGTAACTTCTTAGTTCCCAGGACTATCCTGAGATTTTATTCCCAATTTGAAAATTGGAGCCGTTTAAAGACATTTTCTCCCAGGATTATGTTTTAAACCCTAATCTTTCAGTTATCTTGATTGCTATAGTCCAACTATCCAATCAACGATTTCGAGTACTAGTGAATATAATGATTACTATAGTCTAACTATATATAATCAACTATAATTTGATTGGTTAAATTCAAATATATTGATTACTATAATCCAATTATATAATCAACTATAAATTGAAGTAGTTTGAATACAGTCCAACTGTTTAATTAAAACAACAATTAAATATTAGTCCAACCAATATATTTATGTAATGACGAAAAAATGAAATGAGCGCATATTGGTAAGTATCTAAACGAAATTGCAAATTTAATACTTGCCTCCCACTATTTTTCGGCGAGCCTCTAACCCTCTGTTGCGTACTCGGGAAACCTAGTTTCCCAGTGGGCTAGGATCCCGTTAAATAACACACAACCTTGACTTTGGCCAACAAACTTTATGATATTTAACTAGGTAGATCTCTAAGATCAATTGGATCTCATCCAATTCCTAGATCCAGTAGGTGGACATCTAAGTCCAAAACATATATCTAATATATGCCAATATATCCGATATATTCCCTAACATTTTTCCTCTGAATCAACTAAGCCTTGGCTTTGGCACAACAAGCTTAATGATTCCAATTAAGCGGGACACATTGACCTTGGAAAGCTTCGTAGTTGATGTCGATGGACAAGAAGTGATCTTGACTTTGGCCAACAAATCACAACTTGGACAAGACATGCGATATGGAACAAAGCCTTCATGATTCAAACACATCCACGATGGACAAAGGTCTTGACTTTGGCCAACAAACCAGTGCCAATCTTGGATCTTGAGAAAGAATCACTCAATGGAAGGAAAACATTTAATATTTGTTGAGGGTTTTTCACATAATTGGCACCAATTAATTATCTTTGATTAGGTCTCATCATACACCCTTAAACATGCATTCTAAAAGCATAATAAGGCGCGGTAAATAAATTAATAATGATATGCGGATGGATATTTAAAACATTTTGTTCCTAGAACAAATCTCTCTCTTTCCTCTTCCCGCTAGCACAAATATTACTTCTACCCGATTACATAACACTTCTAAAGAAACCTCATTTACATTGAGGGGAATAGATGAGAAGAGAAATACACAGAGTTAAGAGGTAATAGGCTGGACACGCAGGTCCAATTAATAAATTCTAAATTTATTACAACAATTTCCAAAATTGCCCTCACCCATCTTATATCCATCCGATATTCATTATTCATATATCGCATCCATGTATTCACACAAAGCATGTTATCAATCAATCTAATCAAATTAATTAATCTGAAATTAATGACCATCCAATATTCAAACAACGATTTGATTTTGCGCGAGTCCGACTCGTTTTGCGAATAAGTACTGAAAGTACGAATTCTTGAATTATATCAAACTACAATATTAAATCCAATTTAATTCGTATTCAATACTAATTCAGATTTAATCCCAAATTAAATAATTACACTTTATTAATGAGTCTTTGCGACTTAGATTCTAAATCTAATCTTAACGGGTCTCAAAACCCAATTAACATCCAATGTCAATTTAATTAAAGTCCAATGGGCTTTCAATTAATTTATTAAGGCATGGACTTTGGCAACCAAAGCCCAATAAGGAATCACCCGTTGCCAAAAATCAATTTAGGCACATTAGGCCCAATTAAATTATTAAAGGCCCAATTATCATATTTGGACTTTATGGAAATGATTTTATGCCCAATTGGATCCAACCAAGTATCCTAAACCAAACTTGGCCCAACCAAGCCCATTAAGCCCAAATACAACATTTTTAGCCCAATTCCAAATTAAGTCCAATTAATTTAATCACAATATTCTAAATATCACAATTATTTAATTAAAGTGTATTAGCCATAATTAATTAGTTAAATTAATATTTCCAAAACACCAATTTAATTAATTAATCATGCATTTTAATATTCAACACATGTCCAACATTATTGAAACAAAATCAAGTCATTTACATGCTATATTAGTCACGGCAATTGTGGGATTTTATATCCGATTTTGATTTCAATCCAATTAAATCACAAATCAATATATATCATGTCTTTAAACTCATCCAATGATTTAAAAATAAAAATCACCATGACCTAGGGTTTAAGTACCATTTGGCCAAGCCTCTCAATTTGGGGAAAATTAATCCAATTAATTTTTTTTCAAATTGATCATGCATAACTCTAAGTTATCAACATATAAGCATGCTTAAACAAACAATTTGATCAAATCATGCTCAAATCAATTTTACCCAAATTTTAGTATATAAACCCTAAATTCAATTTCATGCTCAATTATGGCTCTGATACAATTGTTGGGTTTTCTAGGTCAAACCAAGATCAATTAAGCATAAAATAATGTGAATAGTAGAGGAGAAAGAGAGAGAAGTGAATGTGTTACTTGATTTCAAAAATAAAAAATAAAGTAATACAAAAATCCCATTAGGCAAAGGTCAAGCTCACATCAATGGAATAGGCTTGTGTAATTTACAAGCAACCAAAAAATCCCACCAACTTCTATCAACCAAAAGTTGATAAAATTGACTAGGTGATGTGACTTGTGTGGGCCCACTTTAATTCAAAATCCGAGTGGGCCCGCAAACACATTCCGGGCTCGGGTTCGTTAATTCCGAATTAACAAATTTTCCGTTGTGACGTAATTAAATCAAATTTAACTAAATAATTATGCCTAGTAAAATTACTATTCACGTCGCTCGCGAATTAATTCTAAACTAATTCGTTTGCCCGAATTAAAATATAATTTTAATTCCGTTATGAAATCTAATTTCATTAAATATATCGAATATATTATTTTATCGATTAATTCCGAATTAATCATTCTCTCTCTTTAAATTGAATTTTATCCCAAATAAAATTCTCCGTAATTAATCCTAGATTAATTTTCTCTCTCTTCTAATTAATCCCAGATTAATTATGTCCGAGTCATACGTCATTGGTGAATCTTTGAGAAGCGACCCATGAGATCCCTGGATATGTTGGCAGTAAATCCGGTTGTTGGAATATCCAAACACGTGCGTACCCGGTACCACGTTCTTACCGATTCACAAGACATGGTTGGCTTCTGGCAAAGCACCGTGCCTACCCAATTCTCCAAAAATATTCTTTTAAGGAATATGTAATATGTGTCAGGCGTAATATACATAGTATTGCGTATTGCGATCCAGTATCAAATGTCACATGCTAGGCCTGGGGCTGGAATTGTGTCTGCCTCATACGAAGCATATATCGGATCTCTGGTAACTAGTCTCTATAATCAGATAAGCATGACCTAGTCATATTATCCTGATGACTGTAGTACATAAGAGTACTAGTTCCGTATCCTACGTGATCATCATCTCCATATGACCGGAGTGATACTTCCATCTTGACATCACACCCAATACACTACAATTCTCAATATACCCAGAAGAGGCGTACACGAAACCTGTTAAAGCCCCGGACGACCAAAACCAAAGTATATTGATTGTCGCAAGTATTAGCGATGCAAGTCTCAAGTTAAGACCAAATACACCTACCCTGGTTCGGACTCCCATAGACACATAGTCATACTGCCAATGAGATTCCGAGTGGTCTATCCAGAGCGAAGCTGTTTCCGTACCATCGGTAAACACAACCTCCTATTACACTTGCATAAGTATCCAATACTTAAATATATGAGAACTATGATGTTATGCTCCCACAACGCGCACAAGTGCAATACTAGTCTATTCCACATTATCGATGTCCAATCTCGATAATACTACGACTAGAGATATTTTAATAATTAAACCTTGGTGGATTAATAATGTCTCATATCTTATTAATCTGGAACTAATCATATGGACTTTTATCATTTATATATCCCGGTAATCCAATTACAAATGATTAAAGAGCAATTTCCTTTGTCACATAGTTAATTTGTACAACAACACCATGTTATGTACAAATAGTGATGCTATGGGTCATAATTGTCCAACATCTTACTCATCCACGATAGTCTTTTTCTCCACTATTGACATCCCCTCTCACAACCACTCTACTATTTTGGGTTTTACGTTTGTCAACATGCTTCTTTGTATGGAATCTAAAGCCATTAACAATGTAACCATTATAAGAAGAAATCCTCCTAATCGGACACTGCCCCAAAGTTAAGAGTTATTTTTTTACTCTCTTATCACCATTGGCCCATAAATCTGTAATCTATTACACAAAAGAGTAACATAATAGGTTAATGTATGAGCAACCTCTTTATCATGTTATTGATAACTGATAATATTCATTGTATACTTACCTTATTGTCAAACCACTTTATAAATTCAACTTTTTCTTCATGATTATCATCTTCATACTTCCAATTCATTTAAAATAAATAAATACTATCAATATAATGTCTAATGCACTAACAAAAAACTAATATTATTAAGTTATTAAAATAACTTACGACATCAACATTGTTCTATAGCTACTCAGTCGTCTAAGTATTTTAGGATCAAACCCACAATATTATGCAGAAAACCGTAAATAAAACACTAATACCAAAAATCCTAATATGCAAGGTCATTGTGCAACTTCATAAGTCAGTACATTATAAGTTACAATTAATTCCACTCGCATAGTGGAATCAATTGTGACACTCCTACCGCATCGTTTCTGACTCTAAATGATGTAGACCATCTAACGTCATAATTAGATTCAAATATAATTTAACCATAATGGTTGCATACTATAATCTCAATGAATAAGAAACTAGTTCTTAATATCTCAAAGATACTGTAGAACATGTTTCAAGTTCCATCCTATGGTCTACAACATATCAGAATAACTCGTAATAATTACGACTAAATTAATATATTTAATCGTTCATATATAATATTCATTGTGCTATCATCCTATGATGCATAAGATTGACTAGACATTATAATCAATTTCTCTTTCGACTAAGGACTCATCTTTTACGAAATTTGAATATTATATCTAAAATATACACTAACTGTCCAACAGTTACATTAACTGTCACACAGATAGTCATGTCGTGTCTTTTATTAGATCATATCTAATGCACGATTAATGATAGTATCTAACAAGTCTCTTAGTTTTATATCATATATAAAAATTTATATCAAATATAACAGAGACTACTCCCACTGTATTCACGGAGAAAAGAAGACTTAGGTAAACCTTTTACCTCATAAAAATCTCTTTATTATCTTAATAATGATAATGTCGTTAGGATATATAAAATTAGAAAGAAATTTGTACTCTCCCACTAACCCCACGATCATATATGTATTCTCTATGCTTTGATAGAATCAGAAAATCTGACTCATTTTAAAATTAGAGAACACATATTTCCGGAAAGCTTATCTGAATCTACAATAGGCTCTATAAGCTAGTATACCAAACTGTTATCTTAGAAAAATACAAACTCTAAGCCCATTCCACAACGGAAGGCCACTTTGTATTCTTAGCCAAAATGCACAGTTTAATATTAACATTAACAAATAAATCTTTAATTGTTCAATTAATGCGACTAAAGACAAGTTTCCTCTGAATCTACAATAGATTGTTGAGTATAACCTTTCTCACTATCATATTGTTAGGGTTGGTGCTCGAAGGTCCAATCCGGATCCTATTTATGTCTGATTCATGAATACGGGCAATACCTTTTTCCATAATATTACTTATTTATGGTTGCACCTCTTGTCTTTTATTATATATATTCGATCAAATTCATTATATATATATATATATTAGACAAAGACCCGATAATATATAATGTAGTGCGCAATTACAATGTAGCTTGTAATTGACATTGGGAAGTGTCACTACTAGATATATATTATCAAATAAAGTTTCTGGTCAAGATTTACTGACACGGGTCGGTTAGTAAAAATATATTGAGACCAGTACACGTCGTATATCATGACTTGGTCCAATGATTTATCCCAATGAACCATGAGTTTAGAGAGACTCGTATATATGTGTAGGTGTTTATTTGATAAATATTGAATGACTTACCGAAGATTACCTAATAGATGGTACACCAACGTCAATAAGAATCTTCTCGGGTTGAGTAGCATAGTGATTCTTTGACTTGAGATACCACTGTGGATTAAGGGTGGCAAAAAAACCCGACCGGCTCAGCCCGGGGTCAAAAAACCGGGCTGGGCTTCAAAATGGGTGCCCCTGGCCCGGCCCGGGCTTAAGGTAAATAAAAAATATATATTTATATCATATATATATATATATATAAGAAAATTTTATATATATAATTTTTTATATTAAAAAAATCAGGCTCGAGTGAAGCCCGGCTCGGCCCGGGCCTAAATTCAAATGGCTGGTTGCCACTCTTACTGTGGATATATGATTCATCCTCCACACTTTGATGGCAGTCACGTCACCGATCTATTTAGATTAGACCTCCACCTGTTCGTTGGGTATGGACTCATACTCATGATATCCTTTGAGTATCAAGATAGGATCCGTCAGTTTTGTGTACAGAGTATAGGTATTCATTATGGGATTAGAAATCCGTTAAATCCATGGATCTGTGGTACACTATAGAAGTGAGTTCTAAGTGTTATTATAAGATTGCTAATAGAAACGTCGACGGGATTATACCTATAGAGATTTGATGTTAATATCTATATCTCTAGAATAATCTGAATACTTGTGACAGATGGATTATACGTATGCGATGATCTCGACCTGTATAGTTTATCGAGTTTATCCGTGGTCATCATAATTTACGGGTGGGTAAATTATGGACACGAAATTGGATTTTGTGACGGATATGCCTGAATGTAGAGAGCCTCAATAATGAAATATACCGTAGAGCACTAAGGCAACTTTTATGAATAATACTGATTATTTATAAATCGTTTAATGGTTAAACGAAAGATACATGCAAATGGGACCTTTTGGTCATTTCCTAATTAATGTGTATTTGTATTTAATGTATGATTTTATTAAATACACATTAATTAAATATCAAATTGTGATATTTGACATATATCATTTATATATGTATTTGGATTATTTAAAGTAAATATAATACATATATTTGGATATTTGTATTTAAATAATTATTTAATCATTTAATTATTAAATAATTAAAGTAATTAAATATAAATATCTATCATTATGATAAAGTTTGGAAATTATTACTTAGTGTAAATTTTTGACTTTACATTAAAGAAAAAGGAAGTCAAATGGCATTTGGCTTGTTAGATATTTGTTTGAAAAGTTAACAAAAATATCTAGTTTATGTTTAAGGCCATATTCGGCCACATGACCTAACTATATAAGGTTTTGTTTTTTCATTTGCTTCAAACTTTTTGAAGCCGCCATAAACATAAACAAAATAAGTTAGAGAGAAAAAGAGAAGAAACAAGAAGAAAATCAAAGGTTGCTTGGATTTAATTAAGTTTATCCAACTTCCTATTAGAGGGAAACTTGTTCCTTTTATTCTTTGCTACACCATATGTAGTTCTTAAGTTCTTCTACTCTTTCTTGTTTGTGTTATGATGGTTGAAAGCATGAATGAAAGATGTATGCATGTATGTTTAACAAAGTATGCTTATAAATGGTGTATAAGCACACTTTTGATCATTTGATGATCCTTTTGCCATTCTAGAGCTCTTAGGCCATTCATTGATGACCTAAAATTATTCTTGAGTTGTTTCAAAATGGTTAGAATTGTTTGGTGTTGTAGAGATTAAATTAAAGTGTTGAATTTGGTTAATTTTGTTAATTGAACTAATTTGAGAAATTAGGGTTCTTGAGCTAAACCAATATAGAGGATTTTCATATATGTATTGAATAATGATATATATAGTATGTATAATTAATTTGGTGTTGATTGGAAATCATTCAAAGTTGTTTTGAATAAATTTGGACCAAATTGCATAAAATTGGAAATGTTAGGCACATTCGGCAATTTGAAGATAATTGGGATTTTGTGTTGTGAGTTGTATTTTGATGTATATGATATGTATAAATTATTTTGGTTGTGATTTGAAATCAGTTAAATTTGTATTTGACAAATTAGGATTAAAATGATCAAAATATAAAGTATTGGGGTCTCACGGCAATTAGTGATAAATCTAATTTTTTGTAACGACCAGAAATTCCGACTACTGAAATCCCGACTACTTTTACACTTTGGGATGAGTGTTACATAATATAAATTATGTTTGAACACATATACTCTCATGAAATGACTTTGGGAACGATCAGAAAATTTTTCGAGATTCCGATACTAGATGATATGATGTTCCACTCCGGATGACCCATGGTATTTAGGCCATAACTTTCTCATACGAACTCTAATTTTTATGAATTTTATATCGCCAAAAATCTAAGATCGAGACCTACACCTTCCACGTTGAACATGTTTCCAAATTCGAAACAGAAACTAGTTGAAAATACAGATTAACAATCTGAATGAATAGTACTCTGACCTATCTAGAGAAATCTCAAATTTACTAAAGTTTCTACATATTTCTTCAAATGTGCAAATTATAATTGGCCCCTAGTATAAAAGGTAGATATTATTCCTACATCCCAAAATGAATTTTTGTAGAGAAAGAGAGAGAAATGTGATCATAAGAAAGAAGAAAAAGAAAAGAAGAAGAAGGAGAAAGAGAGAAGATGGAAAAGGAAACAAAGGAGAAAATGACTTGGAAACCATTAAAGGCTTTGGAGAGTGGTGGAAATCAAAGGAAAAGAGGTAAGGTCATCTTGACCCAAATTTTTAAATTGAGAAATTTTATTAAATTGATGATATGTGAATGCTAGAAACACCTTGGGGATTGTGTTTAGTGGCATAATAAACATGGAATTGATTGTGTTAAGTGACCGGTGTGAAATCACACGCGTATAACGCAAGCGCACGTATCGTTCAAGTAGTATAAAAGTATCAATCCCACGAGGACTTAATACCTAAGCTATTAATTTTATGAGGCCAAATGATTACTAGTATCTAATGGATTGGTTGATTTGATTGAAATAGTGACTTTAAAATTAAAACAAGTAAATAAAAGACGTAAAAGTAGATTGAGGAAAATTCAAATTTATTAAACTATCCAGGGTTGTGATTTCTCCCAATATCTTTTTAAATGATGAAGTGGTTACTTTACATTTGTGTAATATATTGGTTTATTAACCTGGAACAAGAAATATGTAAAAGCCTATTCTGATGGTCAACTACAAATACCCAATGTAACCCAATTAATCATATTCCTATGTCAACCAAGTTACCTGAATTCATTAAGATCAAGTTCCAATTATGGCTACCCCCGCCCGACAGGTATATTCCTATCCTGTAAGGAAATCTAGTAAAGGGTTATCTATCCTCAAGGAAGATCATGGGCTATTGAGTCTAGGGTCTTAAACCTAAAATCCCTTTTCCAAGTTCATTTTAAGTTTACCAGATCAATCTTATTAATGGCCAGTTAACAAGAAGCATTAAGCTTAAGACTTAATAAATAAACCTTTATATTACCCAAACTATAAAATAACCCCTTATAAACCGGTGATATTGGAATTCATCACAACCCCAGATAACTAACTTAGTTACGACACATAACTAGGGCTAGTAACAACTTAATAAAAGACATAAAGTAAAATATTGAAAAGTAAAATGCTGGAAAGTAAATAAAGAAAAATAAAAGAAAATGTTAGGGCTAGATGATCTATTTTTATCACTACTATTTTAGATATCTCCCTTAATATAATATATTAACTTGTGTGATATTACCAACCAGCCATATAGGCGGTAACCTGATTAAGTCAAATTAAGTCCAACCGACCATAAATACGGTATCATTATTTGAACCGACCAACCAGGTGGTATCCATGCTTAGTTAGGTTAAAACCAGTTTATAATTAATTACCAACCGACCAATATAGCGGTATCCTTGTTAAGTCAAGTTTTAAATAGTGAATATATTATAATTAAGGGAGATTAATCTAAATAGCAGTAATAAAAGTTTTACCTTTCACCCTAGCAGGGGGAAGTTACCTCCTCATTGCTGGATAGTAAAAATTGAAAAAGTAAAGAAAGTAAATTACTATTACAGAAAGTAAATAAAATTAATTACAAAACTGAAATTTAAAGAAAACTAGATACAAACTCCTTATTTATTCAGAGAATTACAGAGAGGAAGGTACATCTGAAACTGAAATTTTGAGCTGAATTTATAGGCATTGATAGGCCCTACGCGTCGCGACGCGCGCGATTTGCGGCGTGGCTTGCGGAGAGTTCAACACGTGGCAGATGGATAAGGTGATAAGGTGACACGTGGCAGAGGCGGCTGAGAGCTGAATGATTATGCTGACGTGGCGATGATGTGGCAATGACATGGCAATGTGGATTGTCGGCACCATAAGATTGCGACACATGGCATGTAATGATTAGCTGATGGTGACGTGGCGATGACGTGTCACATTCACTTGGCATATTGCTGATATGGAAGTCTACGTGGCTAACACATGGATGACACGTTGGCGATGGAGATTGTCGACACCATATGATGATGACACGTGTCACGGTGCATGTTAGCAGATTCCTCTGATGTTGACATGTGGCAGGCGCACGTTAGCATCCGGCGCATGTTAGCAGACTTCTCGGATTTTGACATGTGGCACGGCGTATTTTAGCATCTGGCGCATGTTAGCAAGTTAGCATAGATCGGCACACGTTAGGCACCGCGACGCGCGGAGCGCGGCGTGACCCGCCAAATTATATTTTTGCCATTTGATTTTTTTTTACTGTTTTGGCCCCAAATCACCATCAGTATGTCCTGAAACTTTATTTATCTACAAAATAACACAAAAAACATCAAAATATTCACAAAACTCAAGAATCTATACAAAATATTAGGTCAAATGAGTGGGAAATAGTGATACATTTACCAATCAACATTAAGTAAGGACAAATACTTAAAACCCTAAGTATTGAACTAGATGGACTATAAGATTAAAGGGTTAAGTTGGATTGAGGAGTGTTAGTTTAACAAGAATTTACGTTGAAATTTAAGGAATTGATGAGTAGAAGTTGTAATATGGAAGTATGGTATTGTATTTGGGCATGTAGACATAAAGAAGTTGATATTAGGCCTGAATTTTGGCCTAGCGTCGTGACGCGTACTGGAGAATTTGTACAGATTTACTTCTGAATTACACGCAAGGACTTGCGTCCTGACGCGCACTGGAAATTTTCAAGCAATCATTTCTGGAATGGTTAGCGTCACGACACGCAAGGCCCTGTGTCGCGACACGAAGACTAGAACTTCCCCAAATCAGTTTTAAACCATTCTGATTTCACCCTAGCATGTTAGAGGCCACCCTTAAGGTCTCGTATCAACTTGTATCTATATATTACATCATGATATAAGTACGATACGTCTCTGAGTGATAGTACCTACTTGAATAATAAAACTTAGCTTGATTCATATATATATATATATATATATATATATATATTCTTTAGTCCATCTTCTAATCGAGATTATCAATTATAGATCATCGCAGGAACCACAAGTTTCTTCAGGGAAATAAAGTAAGGCTAGCGAGGGCTCCAATTCAGTGAGTGGACACTTTCTTTTTTCTAAATTGATTTTTCATTTGTATTGTTTCAAGTAAAGACTTATTTTACGCATCTAAGGCATTAGTTGATTTTTATTAGAGTTATTTCAAGAAAGATCATGTTTTAAGAGACGTTTTAGAAAAAGATATTTTCAAAGCAGGATTTTATTTTTTCGAGGTATGGGGGAAAAACTCACCTCAGTATGTAACTCGATACAGACATGGAATTGACGGTTGATATGTGCACATGTAGTGGACTGGGGGACAGTGATACGTAACGCCCCCAAATCCTAGTTCAGGACTAGGGATGACAGATGCTCATAGATCTTAGTTTCAGAGTTTGGGGGTAGCATAGATCCACACCCCAGTTCTAGTTCAGTGGCTTGGGGGATAGCGATACGTAACGCCCCAAGACTACTAGTTTCAGAGATATAAGTGGTATTATTGTTGGATAATATGACCCATAGCGTCACTATTTGTACAGATCACGGTGTTGTTGTACAAATTAACTATGTGACAAGGAAATTGCACTCTCATCGTTTGTGATTAGATCACCATAGATATATAAATGAGGAGAGGTCCATATGATTAGTTCCTGGATTGAGAATGATATGAGACAGTATCAGTCCACGAAGGATTAATCATTAAATATCCCTAGCCGGAGTATTATCGAGACAGGACATCGATAATGCAGAATAGGCTAGTATTGCACTTGTGCGCGTTGTGAGGGCACAACGGCATAGTTCTCATATATTTAAGTATTGGATACTTATGCAAGTGCGATAGGAGGTTGTGTTTCACCGATGGTACGGGAAACAGCTTCGCTCTGGATAGACCCCTCGGAATCCCATTGGTATTATGACTATGTGTCTATGGGAGTCCGACATCAGGGTAGGTGTATTTGGTCTTAACCTGAGACTTGCAACGCTAATGCTTACGACAATCAATATACTTTAGTTGAGGTCGTCTAGGACTCTAACCGGTTCTATGTACGCCAACTGCTGGGTATATTGAGAATCGTAGAGTTTTGGGTGTGATGTTAAGACGGAAGTATCACTTCAGTCATAGTGGAGATGATGTCACGCAGGATACGGTATTAGTGCTCTTAAGTTTGCGCAACCATCGGGATATTATGACTAGGTCATGCATATCCGATTATAGAGACTAGTTACCAGACATCCGACATGTGATTCGGACGGGGCAGACACTTATCCAGCTCCAGCCCTAGCACGTGACTATCCGATACTGGGCCGATATACATAATACTTGGTATACTACGCTTGATACAGATCTTAAATATTCTTAGATGGATATGACCGGAGAATTGGGTAGACTTCGTGCTTTGCTAGAAGCCGATCGTGTCTCGTAAATCGGTAGAACGTAGTACTTGGTACGTACGTGATTCGGATAGTCCGACGACCGATTTGACTGCCAACATATCCGGGGATCTCATGGGTCGCTTCCCAAAGATTCACCGATGACGTATGACTCGTACTTTTATTAATTTGGGATTAATGTGATGAGAGAGAAAATTAATCTGGGATTAATTGCGGAGATATTTTATCTGGGATAAAATATCAATTTAAAGAGAGAGAATGATTAATTTGGAATTAATCGATGAATTAATATATTTGATATATTAAACGAAATTGGATTTCGACGCGGAATTAAAATTAGATTTTAATTCGGGCGAGCGAATTAATTTAGAATTAATTCGTTAGCGACGTGAATAGTGATTTCGTTAGGCGTAATCTTTTAATTACGACGCGACGGAAAATTCGTTAATTTAGAATTAGCGAATCCGAGCCCGAGATTATTTGCGAGCGCATTCACATTTCGAATTCGAGCGCGGCTCGTCAAATCAAGCGTCAAATCGCTAGTCGCATCTAGCGTCACATCAAGCGTCAAATCATGTCACTTTGAGTGATGTGACAATTGATTAGATTGATTGATTGGATTGACTTGATGTGATTGGGGATGTGGTTGTTGAGGGAATTATGGTTTTTATTTGTTTGACTTTTAAACATTAAAGTAAAATGGATTTAATGATTTTTAAAATCATTTTTCCCCAAATTTATCACCTTGGCCGAATTTAACAATTAATTTAATGTCTTGGGATTTTTGATTTTTGACAATTGGATGTGTTGGAAATCATTCGGGAATATGATTTGATGTCGATTGCGGAATCAATTGGATTGAATTCGATTCGGACGTAAAATCCCCAAATTGCCAAGTATGTTATTTAGCATGAAATTGGGTAAAATGAATTTGAGCATGTAATTATGAAATTGGATGATTAAGTATGCTGAATATGTTTTAATTGATAATTGATTGGATCAATTTGATGAAATTATGTTTGGAACAAATTTCCCCAAAATGCTTGTGTTGGCCGAATTGATGAAGTGCCCTTATTGTCTTGGTATTTATTTTTTTGATTCATTGGATGACTTGAAAACAATTGGGGATGTTGATTTAATGTTGATTTGGATTCAATTGGATTGGGTTTAAAGTTGGACATTAAAATCCCCTTTGGCCGAGACTTAATGTAGCATGTATATGGGTTTGATTTTAATCAAAATATGTTGGACATATGATGATGATAATGAGCATGATTAATTGTATGAATTGATATTTTAGAAATGTTAATTTGGGTAATTAATCATGATATACACTTTAGGTAATTAAATTGCGAAATTGGATTTGTGTAATTTAATTAATTGGGCTAATTTTGGAAATTGAGCTTGAATTGTTGTTATTGGGCTTATTGGGCTTTGTTGTACAAAGTTGGGTTAAGGAAAATTGGATTGGATCCAATTGGGCCCAAAACCGCATCCATAAAGCCAAATGCAACATAATGGACCTTTGTAATTTAATTGGGCCTAATGGGCCAAAATTAATTTAAAGGCTTATGGGGTAAATCCCGGATTGGACTTTGGTTGCGGGTTTGACCCGAGTTGACCAAAAGTCCACGCCTTAAGAAATTAATTAAAAGCCCATTGGATTTTAATTAAGTTGACGTTGGACGTTAATCGGGCTTTGAGACCCGTAACAATTAAATTTGGAATTTAATTCGTAAAAGGTTTATTAATAAAGTGTAATATTTAATTTGGAATTAAATAGTGAATTAGAATTAAATACAAATTGAATTGGATTTAATTATGTAGTTTATTTTAATTCTAGAATTTTTACTTTAAGTACTTATTCGCAAAAACGAGTTTGACTCGAACAAAATCAAATCGTTGTTTGAACATTGGATGATCACATAATTATCAGATTAATTAATTTGATTAGATTGATTGATAGCATGCTTATGTGAGTGAATACATGGTTGTGATGCATGAATAATGTATATCGGATGGATATTAGATGGGTGGGGCAATTTTAGAAATTGTTGTAATAAATTTGATTTATTAATTGGACCTGCGTGTCCAGCCTTATCACCTCCTATTCTTTGTATTCTCTTCTCACCTATTCCCCTCAATGTAAATGAGGTCTTTAGAAGTGTAGTGTAACGGGTAGAAGAAATATTTGTGCTAGCGGGAGAGAGAAAGTGAGAGATTTGATCTAGGATCAATGTGTAAAATATCCATCCGCATATCATTATTATTTTATCATATGCGCTTTATTATGTGTTTAGAATGCATGTTTAAGGGTGTATGATGATGAGACCTTAACAAAGATAATAAATTGGTTGCCAATTTGCACACGAAAAACCCTCATCAAATATCATGCGTTTTTCCTTCCATTGAGTGATTCTTGCTCAAGATCCTAGATTGGCATGGGTTGTTGGCCAAAGTCAAGCCCTTGTCCGTCGAAGATGTGTTTGAATCACGAGGGGTTTTGTTCCATATTGGTGTCATGTCCAAGTTGTGGTTTGTTGGCCAAAGTCAAGACCACTTCTTGTCCATCGACATTGATTACGAAGCTTCCATGGTCAATGGGTCCGCGCTTGACTGGGATCATTAGGTTTGTTGTGCAAAGCCAAGGCCTAGTTGATTCAGAGGAAAAAGGTTAGGTAATACATTGGATGTATTGGCATATATAAGATATATGTTTCGGACTTGGATGTCCCCCTACCGGATCTAGGAATTGGATTGGATCCAATCGATCTTAGAGATCTACCTAGTTAATTATCATACAATTTGTTGGCCAAAGTCAAGATTGTGTAATATTTAACGGGATCCTAGCCCACTAGGAAAACGGTTTCCCGAGTACTCGACAGAGGGTTAGAGGCTCGCCGAAAAATAGTGGGAGGCAAGAATTGAATTTTCAATACTCGTTCAATTACTCGCCATACGCGCTCATTTAAATTATTTCGTCGTTAAATTAAATGTTAGTTGGACTAATATTTAAATTGTTGTTTTATTTAACAGTTGGACTGTATTATAGTTGATTATATATAATTGGATTATATTAATCAATATATTTGAATTAATTAATTTCAGTTTACAGTTGATTTTATAATTGGATTATAGTAATCAATGTAATTGAGGTTAATTAATTTAGATTATATTTGATTATATAGTTGGACTATTATAATCATTAATAAATAGTACCACAAATCGTTGATTAAATAGTTGGACTATTAGAATCAAGATATAAATGAAAGATTAGTGTTTAAGACATAATCCTGGGTGAAAATGTATTTAAACGACTTTAATTTTCAAATTGGGAATAATTTCAGGATGGTCCTGGAAAATAATAAGTTTTTTATTTGATAAAATATGCCTAAGTCCGGAGTTAAGCAAATAAGTGGAACATGATATTTGGAATATTCATGTAATGATAACTTTAGTGCTTAATCCATAATACTTGTCATATAGACTCCTTAATTTCTTTATCAGAACTAAGGATTAGATTCTTAAAGTATGATATTGAAATTGAAGGATATCAAAGATTAGATCTTGGAAGTACTTTTAAAAATTGCAATAAATAATTCTTGGAGAATTAAAGACTATTCTCAAGGAGATAAAGTCAAAATTTGCAATTAGGCAAGTAGTGCAAGGCACACCTTACTTCAATATTCTAGAAACCCGAGGCTTGGTCAAAGGCAACTGGAATATTGAAAATGACAAAGGCAAAATCATTATAGTCTTCTTGGAAGATAAATGACATATCCCAAAATGTCTGCACATTTGTAGCAAACGGAATCGCGAAGCGTGACTGTCGTTTGGACAAAGCAGACATGAAGGAATTGAAGACGAGCAAGGCTCTGACTTCAAATATGTTTGTCAAGATTATGTTCATTACTAGTATTAAAATTGGATTTTAGATACTTAGTATGGTACATAAGATATATGTATTGATGTTCAGAATCTGCTATGAGCGGGATTAGAGAACTGTTATAATGTAACTAGTTTGACTAGATACATTATCTTTTTATCAGTGTTTAACCCATTGCGGGTGAACCTTTATATTTTAGAACACTAAAGTGTTTTTATTATATAAGGATGATATTGAGATAAACACATTAGATGTGAATAACAGAATTTATATTTTGAATATAAATAAATCTTAAATATATATAATGACAAACAAATAGCTCAAAGTGATTTGATCAGAAGAAACTAATTATGGCATTGTTGTCTGGGACACAATCGAACAAGACTCGTATATCCACACTTTCGAAGAGTGGGTACTCGGACTGTTTTGATTCCAATCAAATAAAGTCTATGAATCTAGTTTATTGGGCAATGTGCCTAAAACACTATTTACTTGGTAAAAGTGTAAAATGCCATCGATCTATTAGCCCTTGTTCATAGTGAAGCAAGTGGGCCCATGTCTAGCTAGGCTAGATGCGGATATGAATATTTCGTGACTTACGGATGTGGCATCGCGTATGGTTATGTGTGTTTCTTTTGAAGAACACGAATCAGAAACTTTTAGAGTTTCGACACGAAATAGACAAATAGATCGATTATAGTATTATACCGTCACGGTAAGACCGTAATGGAAAATACTTAAGCAATAAGTTTCTTATATACTTGAAAGAGTATAGTATTCTTTCAAATAAGGACTCCTCCCGGAACACGTCAAGTGACGGTGTGTCCGAACGAATTAAACGAATCATGTTAGACATGATAAGGCTAATCATGAGTCGCTCTCTGAGCTAACCATTTCCTTCAACGGATAAGTTTTTAACAGTGCAATAACTTATTTAGAATAAGGTTCCATAATAATCTGTTTGACAGATTACATATTAGATATGAACGGGAAAGAAACTGGGTTTCTCATTCCTGACCATTTGGGATGCTAGGCATATGTTTGGATGATACCAACTAAAACCCAAATTGGATAAGTGTCATTGTAGGCTATCCTAGGGATACCATAAGTATTGTATTTATACATCTCACCTGAGAACAATTAGATTGTTGCTCACCATGCAGTTTTCCTGAGAGGAATACAGACATGCAGTGGTAAGTGGGAGGAAAGAAACTCGATGAAAATCGAGTAATACTATCAAGGCACCTATTCCTAATGGAACATAAATAGTTCATCAAGGATGAAACTATTCCATTAATCTTCGAGTACACAAGAACCACGTAGATCGGAGAGAGTCAGAAAACAACCTAGGGTATGGGTTCTGATCTCACCTCATAAAGATGTTAATCTTTTAAGGTATACCAACTGATTACGTATGAGGTAGTGATACAAGGTATCGACTCCCAATATGACAAAGTGTCATGAGTCCGAAATGGATTCCATGTATATCAACAAGTTTGGATACTAGTTGATGTACCATAAGACATTGTGCCTATTGGTACTTTATAAGTCTTCAAGGAAGACATACATGGAAGGCAACATACCAACGTACTAAGCTAGGCTTGTAAAGAAAAAGGTAGAGTTATCAACATTGTTTGATTACGACGAAACCTTTTGCATGTTGCCATTGTAATTCCATTTGGATAATGCTTGCTAAAGCTGTGTATTTCATTTATGAAATATGACAGCTTAACGGAAAATCGCTTTCCTCCTGAAAAGGAAACCTTTCGGAGGATGTTTATAACATCCTGTCGGTTTTGTCGTACCATAACAAGCAAACAAGGTTTGCAGGTTATTCGATCCATGTTTGGATTGAAGCAAGCATAGGTTATAGGAATTATCGTTTTGATGTAATCATAAAGGAGTATGATTTAATTCAAAACAATATGATTCTTGTGTATATAAAAGGGTTAGTGGGAGTGCACTGACATGCATGTCATGTAAGATAATGATAATATGTCATTTCTTGGAAATGATATTCCCATAAAATAATCGGTGAAAGCTTGGCTTTCCTGATAACGACTATGAGTCGTAACAAAGGTACTATACAATAGTATAACGGTACATGAGCTGGAAATCTTCCAAGCAAGATACCTGTTGCCGGATAAACAACAAATGCGGATTATTGCTGCAGCTGAGGCAGCAATAGAAGCCATTTGGATCGATAATAAATCTAATTAGATTAGATATAGTTTGTTAGCGGCTGAGCTAGGCGTCAGCACAAGCTAAGGAATTAAAGGTCTCATCGACGATCCAGATATATACTTCTATATTCATCTGATTCGTTCGGATCATACATCGTGGCGATGTGTTGATCGTATAAATCGCGTCAGACGATAATCATGGAAATCCGCTGACGAAAAACCTTTCTCAGCAATTTGAGCAAACCGTACATAGTTCGGGTGTTAGACACTCGAGTGACTGGCTATGTGCCAAGTGGGAGATTGTTGGATAATATGACCCATAGCGTCACTATTTGTACAGATCACGGTGTTTTTTTTACAATTAACTATGTGACAAGGAAATTGCACTCTCATCGTTTGTGATTAGATCACCATAGATATATAAATGAGGAGAGGTCCATATGATTAGTTCCTGGATTGAGAATGATATGAGACAGTATCAGTCCACGAAGGATTAATCATTAAATATCCCTAGCCGGAGTATTATCGAGACATGACATCGATAATGCGGAATAGGCTAGTATTGCACTTGTGCGCGTTGTGAGGGCACAACGGCATAGTTCTCATATATTTAAGTATTGGATACTTATGCAAGTGCGATAGGAGGTTGTGTTTCACCGATGGTACAGGAAACAGCTTCGCTCTGGATAGACCCCTCGGAATCCCATTGGTATTATGACTATGTGTCTATGGGAGTCCGACATCAGGGTAGGTGTATTTGGTCTTAACCTGAGACTTGCACCGCTAATGCTTACGACAATCAATATACTTTAGTTGAGGTCGTCTAGGACTCTAACCGGTTCTATGTACGCCAACTGCTGGGTATATTGAGAATCGTAGAGTATTGGGTGTGATGTTAAGACGGAAGTATCACTTCAGTCATAGTGGAGATGATGTCACGCAGGATACGGTATTAGTGCTCTTAAGTGTTGCGCAACCATCGGGATATTATGACTAGGTCATGCATATCCGATTATAGAGACTAGTTACCAGACATCCGACATGTGCTTCGGATGGGGCAGACACTTATCCAGCCCCAGCCCTAGCACGTGACTATCCGATACTGGGCCGATATACATAATACTTGGTATACTACGCTTGATACAGATCTTAAATATTCTTAGATGGATATGACCGGAGAATTGGGTAGACTTCGTGCTTTGCTAGAAGCCGATCGTGTCTCGTAAATCGGTAGAACGTAGTACTGGTACGTACATGATTCGGATAGTCCGACGACCGATTTGACTGCCAACATATCCGGGGATCTCATGGGTCGCTTCCCAAAGATTCACGATGACGTATGACTCGCACTTTTATTAATCTGGGATTAATGTGATGAGAGAGAAAATTAATCTGGGATTAATTGCGGAGATATTTTATCTGGGATAAAATATCAATTTAAAGAGAGAGAATGATTAATTTGGAATTAATCGATGAATTAATATATTTGATATATTAAACGAAATTGGATTTCGACGCGGAATTAAAATTAGATTTTAATTCGGGCGAGCGAATTAATTTAGAATTAATTCGTTAGCGACGTGAATAGTGATTTCGCTAGGCGTAATCATTTAATTATGACGCGACGGAAAATTCGTTAATTTAGAATTAGCGAATCCGAGCCCGAGATTATTTGCGAGCGCATTCGCATTTCGAATTCGAGCGCGGCTCGTCAAATCAAGCGTCAAATCGCTAGTCGCATCTAGCGTCACATCAAGCGTCAAATCATGTCACTTTGAGTGATGTGACAATTGATTAGATTGATTGATTGGATTGACTTGATGTGATTGACGATGTGGTTGTTGAGGGAATTAATGGTTTTATTTGTTTGACTTTTAAACCATTAAAGTAAAATGGATTTAATGATTTTTTAAAATCATTTTTGTGTAAGATATACACCTTTCCTTTTACCAAAAAAACGTGAACTCACTTTCCCTCCTCTCTCTCCTCTTCTTCTTCCTCTCATCTTCACGCCATTTTCTGGTTTTGTGAGGCAGTGAACTGCCGAATTCAACAAAGGATAATGGAGGGAAGCAATTGTGATTTTATGGTAAAATCAAGAGTGCTAGCACACTCCGGGATCAATGCGAAGGTGATAGGGAAGTCCCCCCATGAGTTGGGAACCATTTCGGAAAGCTTGGAGCTTGATTTTGGTGACCAAAACCGAACCAGTGGCTGTGTTTTACTGCTACTGCGTGAGCAGTTCATGAAGGGCAGTGAGCTCGTTTTTGTTGCCCAAATCGTCTCTCAACCGCTCGATGTAAGTATTCCGCAACTTCGTCGTTGTATTCACTTATGATTCATGCTTGGATTTTGATCTTGGGACCTCTAGAAACTCCAACAATTATTTGGGGGACAGCGATGTGTAACGCCCCAAAGTTATGGATTTGCACTCCTGGCTCTAGTTAGGCGTAAGAGGGGATGACGATACGTAACGCCCCTATACGTTAGGTTTTCAAAGATAAAGATCAGTTTTCAAAAATAGTTTCCATATACAGATTTCAGTGTTAGTTTTCCAGAGAGAGATTTTCTAGAAATAAAAGTTTTCAGAAACAGCAGATTTATAAGAGATTTTTAGAAAATATAAGTTTTATGAAAGAGATTTCAAACAAGATTTTCAGAAAAAAAAAATTTAGAGTTTTTAGACAAGAAAAGAGTTTTTATATAAGACTGTTTCCTGGGAGAAATTTGGTTTTAGAACCAAGAATTTTCATAATAGTATTTCAGTATTCGTTTTAAATTGTCTACTCACTTAGATCGTATAAACGGTCTAACCCCCCACTCCCAGTTTCTCTATTTTGTAGGTATTCTCGGAGGATGAACTCGAAAGGATGGATACTGATGGTCGTCACTAGAGGGTTTGGTCCACTAGGTCGAGTCAGAGTTCAGTACAGTCAGTGTCAGAAGATGTCATGTAATATATAATTAGTTTAGTAAAGTATACACATGTAAAAGAGTTATAAGTGTTCATTATTAAAGTTAAGATGTGAAATGAATTTGATTATTTAGTTAAAAATCATTATGCATTTATGATAATAAATTGGGCAACGGTCCCGTGCATAAGTTTATACTTGAGATGAGTTTCACAGTTAGAAAGTCAGCGGCTCAAGAGGATAGTACGGCCTATTCCCTGCCGGTAACATCTCCCGGATCGGGGATGTTATATTTTTGGATTACAAATTCAGTTTTTATTTATTGAGTAATTAGAATAAATTGGTTTATTTTAATTGCCCAACAAAATAATTACTGGAAAATATTTCGGAGTGAAAATACGTGAAAACGGTGAAAAATGACGTTATCGGGTAACGGCTATCCAAACAGTGAGTTGGTCACTATTCAGGCAGCCCACAAATTGTCCAAATATTTTTGGGGCTGACCTGGGCAGCCCCCATGTGCATTGATGGATCGATTCGGTCGGAAACGTATTTTATGCTATTTTACGGAAAAATATTTTCGTAAAAGTTTCGCGGTGTTTCTATATTATTTATGTCGTTATTTGATATCGAATAAATATATCTAGGTGAAATATGAATGAATTATTAATATTGAATATTGAATAATTTATTCGTAAGTTTAAAAAATTTAAACTACGATTTCGCCCTAACTGCGCTTCTTCCGCTATGCCGCCCTGAAAAATTCCAACAAAATTGTATCAGAGCGAGTCTGATTCTGAACCCATGATATGATTAGCCCTTTAAATTTGATATTTAATCTAATCTTTACTTTTTAAATGCATGTATTTATTTAATTTGATTAAATAAAGTGAATTACATCTTTTAGGAAAATCCCCAATGTTTTATAAAGTGACTAGTATTATGAATATTTATTTCTTCGTCCGCCTTGTCAATACATATGTGAATGATTTCATGATGCTATAGTTGTATCGTGCCAAAGCTGTGCAGTTATGGTTGAAGGTAGTTCATTTGTACCGGTAGAACTTATATGATAAGAGAAAAATTCAAGTGAAAGTGGAAATCCTGAACATGCCAAAGCTGTCAGGACTGCATCGATAACTTGAGTTTGTCACTGACAAGTGAAGCCTTGATACGCCTCATGTGAACGTGCCAAAACTGTCACAATGAGAAACTGTCATGATCATGATAATGACGTTTCTTGGCTTTAGTGACATTTATAGGTCACGTGTCAGACACTATTTACTTTTTAATTATTTACAAATGTTGTAAATACTTGAAGGTAAATAATAAAGCTAAAAAAGAAGATGCGTATAGTTGTGTGTAGAAAATATCGATTTTTCATAATACGACAACTATAGGTATTGGATACCAGATCTCCTGTCTAGTTATTAAAATATTATTGAATGATTATTTTGATATTTGATATCAGAACTTTCGACTATTGGATAATTACTTTTTCTTTGTAAACAATTGTTACATATTTTAAAATGACTAGTAGTGTCATTGACGAATAGATAAACATTAAGGAAAATATTCGGTTAAGTAAATAACTTCGAACATTATTTTATGAGATTTTATCACTTAAGTATTAGATGCTTATTCCATAAGGTAAAAGATGGTCTGATACGAGATCACACCACATATCCTTATCCATTTAATGAATATTGTATTCAGAAAGGTGATTAAATCTCATTTAACCAATGATTGTCATTGGACTAGAAAACTTATTAAACTGATACATTGGATGTATGTACTTTAATGAGTTGTAAATTGTTTAAGGTAGTTTTCTTTACTTCGTAACTTAGTCAATGAATTTTCGTGACTTAGTTACATGTTTCTGATTAAACGCGGATAGAATATTTTGACTGATTCAAAGATATTCGATCTGAAGTTTTGAAAAATGTATCTTTAAAATTCATCGTGAGCCTTTTGAACTGTTCAAAGATGTTTGATATGATCAAATATATGAATTTATGGCAATTAGTTCTAAGGTTATTGAATGAATATGATTCTTACTCAATATTATTCTTCTACGATTCCATCGTAATGGAATTGATAAGTGGGAGAAATCGAATCTTATACGATTTGATTCGTTTGATATTGAGTGTTACTGAATAAGTTTCAATACACTTGGGGATATACTCCAGAAACACTTATTCATCCATTTAATTAAGGTTCCATTAGTTTCTACAGTTACGTATATGATATGTACAAGTAGAAACTTCGAATCTTGAAATGTTTAAGATTTGAATCTTTCTTTTGTATAATGGTTATATAATTTAAAGTACTTGTGCCTATAAGGTACGAGTAGAAGTTTATCATTTAATCTATTTTATAGAAAATTATATTATATTTGATAGAATATTTTTTCTACAATCCTGAATAATAAAATTATTTTATTACTTAGTGTACAATATCAGATGTTGACCATTGTAGAAAGGACTTGACTTATTGAAGTCAATAGTGAGAATGATAAACTATAAATGGAACTACATAATTGATAAGATGAAAAAGGCCCTTAGATATATGCCATATAAGTTCAATAGAATGTCAGAATCACTTGCAAAGTATTTGATAATTGATGGTTCTGTTATTTTCTTATCGAAGAACGTTGTCTTATAACTTATAGTGGGAACGATATTTGATATTGATTCCGAAAATTAGCATTAAATCATAGATCTAAGATTATTCATAGCTTAGTACGATCAAGTTTGGAAATTGATTGAGCTTTCATTATGAATCGTTCATAAAATGTGGAAATGGTTTGCGCAACAAAAGCAAAGTGAGCTTATTAAAGGTTTGACCTTTATAGTATGACAGTGAGACAAATTATACTCAGCCATCTATTGTAGATTCTGAGGAAACTTGTCTCTAGTCGCACTAATTCAACAATTAAAGATTTATTAGTTAATTTTAATATTAAACTGTATATTTTAGCTAGAAATGCAAAGTGGCATTTCTGAATGGTTTCTTCAGATAAGAGATCCATTGTGATTTCTTAGTTTGAATAGTTCATTTTGGAATGTCCCTGGAGTTTATATTCTGCTAAGATTGTAGTTTGATATATTCGCTTAAGGAGCCTATTGTAGACTCATATGAGCTTTCTGAAAATTTGTGTTTTCTGATTTTGATATCAGTCAGATTGTCTGACTTTATCAAAGCATAGATAATACATATAAGATAGAAGGGTTAGTGGGATCGTACAAATTTCTTTCTAGTATTTTTCATCATAATGACATTATCAATTTTAAGGTAATAATGAGATGTTTATGAGGTAAAAAGATTTACCTGAGTCTTATTTTCTCCGTGAAAGCAGTGGAAGTGGTCTCTATTATATTCGATATAAAGTTTCATATATGATATAAAACTTAGAGACTTGTGAGATGCTCTCATTATTCGTACATTAGATATGATCTAATAAATGACACAACAAGACTATCTGTGTGACAGTTAGTATAACTGTTTGACAGATAGTGTGTCTATTGTATATAATATTCATATTTCGTAAATGATGATTCCTTTGTCGAAAGAGAAATTGATTAGAATGTCTAGTCAATCTTATGCATTATAAGATGATAGCATAATGAATATTATATTTAGTGCGATTAGAGATATCAATTTAATCGTAATTGATATGAGTTATTTTGATATGTTGTAGACCATAAGATAGGTCTTGAAACATGTTCTTTTTTATCTTTGAGATATTAAGAACGAGTTTCTTACTAATGGAGAATAAAGTCTGCAACCATTAGGGTCATATTAATTTTGAGACTGTTATGACGTTAGACGATCTACGTCATAAAGAGTCAGAAAAGATGCAGTAGGAATGTCACAGATGATTCTAATGTGAGAGTGGAATTAGTTGCAACTTATGAAGTATCGACTTATGAAGTTGCATAGTGACCTCATAGATTAGAAGCTTAGTATTAGTGTTGTGTTTGTGTTTGTCTACATAATATTTTGGATTTGATCCATAAATACTTGGACAACTTAGTAGCTGAAACACAATGTCGATCTGGCATCTGAGTCATATTGATGTAGAACTTAGTTTCTACAGAATATGAATGATGCTGGCTAAGAAAAATAGTTGTGTTTGTTAGAAAAACTCAATATGTCATAGCGGGCCTACTTATTGTTGCCTACCTCTTGAGCGCTAGGTGAGTTCTTGAGGACCATGTGTATGTGATACATATTTAGATGTGCATATGATACCGTGGATTGACACTAGAGCAAGTGGGAGAAATTGTTAGGGTTGGTGCTCGGAGCGCCAATTCGGATCGTATTTATGTCTGATTCATGAATACGAGCAATATCGTTTTCCATAATATTACTTATTTATGGTTGCACCACTTGTCTTTTATTATATATATTCGATCTAATTCATTAGAATGAATCTAAGTAATGTTTAGTGATATATATATATATATATATATATATATTAGACAAAGACCCGATAATATATAATATAGTGCGTAATTACAACGTAACTTGTAATTGACATTGGGAAATGTCACTACTAGATATATATTACCAAATAAAGTTTCTGGCAAGATTTACTAATACGGGTCGGTTAGTAAAAATCTGTTGAGACCAATACATGTCGTACATCGTGACTTGGTTCGATGGTTTTATCCCAATGAACCATGAGTCTTGGGAGACTCGTATAGATGTGTAGGTGTTTATTTGATAAACACTGAATGACTCATCGAAGATTACCTAATAGATGGTATACCAATGTCAATAGGAATCTTCTCGGATTGAGTAGCATACAGATTCTTTGACTTGAGATACCACTATGGATATATGAGTCATCCTCCACACTTTGATGGCAGTCACATCACCGATCTATTTAGATCAGACCTCCGCCTGTTCGTTGGGTGTGGACTCATGTTCATGATATCCTGTGAGTATTAAGATAGGATCCATCAGTTCTGTGTATATAGCATAGGTATTCATTATGGGATTAGCAATCCGTTAAATCCATGGATCTGTGGTACACTGTAGAAGTGAGTTGTAAGTGTTATTATAAGATTGCTAATAGAAACGTCGACGAGATTATACCTATAGAGATTTGACGTTAATATATATATCTCTGGAATAATCCAAATACTTGTGACGAATGGGTTATACGTATGTGATGACCTCGACCTGTATAGTTCAGCGAGTTTATCCGTGGTCGTCATAATTTACGGGTGGGTAAATTATGGACACGAAATTGGATTTTGTGACAGATATGCATGAACTTCGAGAGTCTCACTAATGAAATATACTCGTAGAGCACTAGGGCAACTTTTATGAATAATACTGATTATTTCTAAATCATTTAACGGTAAAGCGAAAGATACATGCAAATGAGACCTTTTGGTCATTTCTTAATTAATGTGTATTTGTATTTAATGTATGATTTTATTAAATACACATTAATTAAATGTCAAATTGTGATATTTGATATATATCATTAATATATGTATTTGGATTATTTAAAGTAAATATAATACATATATTTGGATATTTATATTTAAATAATTATTTAATTATTTAATTGTTAAACAATTAAAGTCATTAAAATATAAATATCTACCATTATGATAAAGTTTGGAAATGATTACTTAGTGTAAATTGTTGACTTTATATTAAAGAAAAAGGAAGTCAAATGACATTTAGCTTGTTAGATATTTGTTTGAAAAGTTAACAAAAATATCTAGTTTATGTTTAAGGCCATATTCGGCCACATGACCTAACTATATAAGGTTTTGTTTTTTCATTTGCTTCACACTTGTTGAAGCCATCAAAAACATAAACAGAATAAGTTAGAGAGAAAAAGAGAAGAAACAAGAAGAAAATCAAAGGTTGCTTGGATTTAAGTAAGTTTCTCCAACTTCCTATTAGAGGGAAACTTGTTCCTTTTGTTCTTGGTTACAACATGAGTAGTTATTAAGTTTTTCTACTCTTTCTTGTTTGTGTTATGATGGTTGTAAGCATGAATGAAAGATGTATGCATGTAAGTTTAACAAAGTATGCTTATAAATGGTGTATAAGCATACTTGTGATCATTTGATGATCTTGCTGCCATTCTAGAGTTGTTAGGCCACTCATTGATGACCTAAAATTTTTCTTGAGTTGTTTCAAAGTGATGAGACTTGTTTGGTGTTGTAGAGATTAAATTATTGTGTTGAATTTGGTTAATTTTATTAATTAGACTATTTTGAGAAATTAGGGTTCTTAACCTAAACCAAAATTGAGGCTTTTCATATATGTGTTGAATAATGATGTATATAGGATGTATAATTAATTTGGTTTTGATTGGAAATCATTCAAAGTTGTTTTGAACAAATTTGGACCAAATTGCACAAAATTGGAAATGTTGGGCACATTCGGTATTTTGAAGAAAATTGAGATTTTGTGTTGTGATTTGTATTTTGATATATATGACATATATAAATCATTTTGATAGTGATTTGAAAGCACTTAAATTTGTATTTGACAAATTAGGACTAAAATGATCAAAATGTAAAATATTGGGGTCTCATGGTAATTCGTGATAAATCTGATTTTTGGATTAAAAAATAAGTTTTTATTTATTCAATAATTAGAATAAATTGGTTTATTTTAATTTCCTAAGAAAATAATTACCGAAAATTATTTCGGAGTGAAAATACGCGAAAACAGCCGGGTAACGCTTCCCAAACAGTGAGTTGGTCACTATTCGGGCAGCCCACAAACTGTCCAAATATTTTTGGGGCTGACCTGGGCAGCCCCCATGTGCATTGATGGGTCGGTTCGGTCGGAAACGCGTTTTATACTATTTTACGGAAAAATATTTTCGTAAAAGTTTCGTGATGTTTCTAAATTATTTATGTCATTATTTGATATCGAATAAATATGTTTAGGTGAAATATGAATGAATTATTAATATTGGATATTGAATAATTTATTTGTAAGTTTAAAAATTTTAAACTACGATTTCGCCTGAACCGCGGTTTTTTCCTCTGCGCCCCCCTGATAAAACCCCAACATATACTACAATGGTCAAACCTTTAATAAGCTCACTTTACTTTTGCTGAAGAGACCATTTGCACATTTTATGAACAATTCATAACAAAAGCTTAATCAAGTTCAAAACTTGATTGTAGTAAGTTATGAACAATCTTAGATCTATGGTTTAATGCTAACTTCTAGAATCGATATTAGATATCGCTTCCACTGTAAGTCATAGAATAATTTTTCTTCCTTAAGAAAACAACAAAACCGTTAAATATCGAATACTTCGTAAATGATTCTAATATCATATTGGACTTATATGGAAGATATCAAATGGTCTTTTCATCTAATTAATTATGTAGTTCCTTTTATATTTTATCACTCTTATATTTGACTTCAATAAGATAAGTATTTTCTACAATCGTTAACATCTGATGTTACACACCAAATAATAAAATAATTTTATATCTCGAGATCATAGAAAAATATATTGTATCAAATAGAATACTAGATTCTATTAAATAGATTAAAAAAAGAACTTTTACTTGTACCTTCGAGGCGCAAGTACTTTCAATTGTACAACCATTATACAAAAGAAAGATTTAAATCCCAAATTTTTCAAGATTCAAATTTTCTACTTATACATATCTGTTGTGATATTTTATATCGTACCGCAGGTGTACGGTGTCAAGTTTTAGTATAAATGAGTTTAGAGTGTCGAACCCACAAGGATTGCGTTAACTCGCACCAAATACTACAATTGATAATCCTAACGTTATTTAGACGATAATTAACAAAGATTTATTTAAATAAATAAAATATAAAAATATTTAGATATGAGGAACTAATACGATAGAGATTTTGGATCCTGATTTCACCTAGCTATCGCCTATGTATTTGTCATGCCAATTAATCCTTGTTCAGTTATATTGTTTATAAGTCAAGACTCAAAAAATATCTTCTCCCTCTCTCGAGTATCAGTGAACATATCATCAACTACAGACTTCAATATCTCTATAAAAATCTAGTAGTTAACAACTCGTTATGCTTTGTGATTCTATATTATCAACTTTAAAGGAATTTATATATTCTCTCGAACTCTATAAAACTCCTAAGTTATATTCTCTCGATCTATTCAAAATCTCCTCTCTCGAATGATAGATTCTAAACATGCATCATCTCAAATTATGGCCAGCAATCAAGAATCATTAAACTAAAAAGAATATAAATAAACTTCATAAAACTTCATAAAAAAATCGACAATTAAAACAAAAGTTCAAGCATCAGTTACATCATTCTCCATAATTAAGGAGTTTAGTTCATAACAATAGATAAAAACAATTAAAACAAAGTCATGAATGTAATGGAAATCATTAGAGTTCTAAGAAAGAAACAAGAAGATAAAACCCGAATTGAATCTCTTCTTCTTAGGACGTCACTGCCTTCGTCTCCTCTTGTCGCTCTTCAATCCTCCTCCTTGGAAAATTGGCATTGCGGCGCCAATTTCTATGGATTTTTATATACGTGTCTAGATCTCTTTGAGTACATGCAAATCGATTTATTATGAGTCTCGTAACTCTTTCTAGATCAAAAGTTATAGCCTTTTTAAATTCAGTTCGCAGCTGATGCTGGTTTTGCCAGTTCTTGAGTCTGATGCTCCCAATAGATCTCGAAACACGCGTAATTGGTCCATTCTTCATGTTCTAATACTTCATACAAACAAGACATAAAATAAACTGTAAATGACATTAAATGACTCGAACAATAACAAAATAATAGGCTAAGGATGTCGGAATAAATGGGTATAAACCGCACTTATCAAACACCCCCAAACTTAAGATTTTGCTAGTCCCGAGCAAAAGACAAAATAAAAAATAAATAAATAAATTAACTAGGCCACTTTCGTAGAGATCAAGATTGTATTTAGCGTATGCAACAAGCCTTTAAACCTATAGGCGGCCCTAGTGGACGAGTTATAGTCTCGTGAGGGCTTACAACGACGATACCCACAAACGTCATTCACACACAATCATGCAAAAATATAAAAATAATTAAAAGCAAATAAAATAATCCCGATAGTTACGCATAAAATTTTCCTCAAATAGTGTTTATCAATGAAATTAGAAAACCTTCAAAGTACGCAATTGCGACGTAAATCCAAGTTCTTGAATAAATCATCTAAGCTAGACTCACAGTGTGTGCGTGTATAGGTTCATTCACAGCTTGACTCATAATTAAGCCAACTCAATGATTTCGTCTCAAAAATTGAGTTCCGATAGGTCAAACCAACCTAGATATCTTAAATTTATTCTGCATTTGCCTTTCTTTACTCCGTATGGTATGATTTTATTTTCTTCTTTTTCTGCTTTTTTTTCAATTTCATTTTCAATTTTTTTCAAACACACCTACCTTTTAAAGTAGCATTTATCCCCATGGTGGTCCTAACACTCGCCCATGGGTAGCTTCACGCTTATCGGTTATAGGTGGTTTCTTTTTCTTATCATACCATACATCATAATATTAACATATTGAGATAGATATCTAAGCAAACGGTCATTCATCGACAAACAATTTCTTTAACTAGTCTCATTACCAACTACTTAGGTCCTTACTGCTAAAAAGCTATTATTAAGTGCTTACGAGTCTAACCTAGATCATTTATTCAAGGCATTAGATAAAAATCAATTGAGACTTATCGTTTCTAAAATTTCATTTATAGCAAACAAATTCATCATTAGACTATGTTTTACTATCAAGGATATTAAACAAAATATTTTTTTTCATAAAAGGAACTAACACTACATGCACTTATAACAGGAAATAACACTACATGCACACACCTCCAAACTTAAAATTTACATTGTCCTCAATGTAAAATAAATATAAAGAAATCAGATTAAGGAACAACACTACCGTGCATGGAGTTTATCAAGCTGTTTCGTGCTACCTGAATAAATAACATGCAAAACGAATAAATAAACAATAGAACACAATAATAATTTAAAATAAAGGAAATAATAATAAAACAAATACAAGGGTTGCCTCCTCGCTAGCACTAAGTTTAACGTCTTCAGTCAACACACAAACGGTTATGGTAGCTTATTCTTTTGTATCCACTGGCTACTTTGACATGAAAATGATAGCTTGGCAGGCTATGACAGTTTATCCCAAATACCCCTTACTGTTGCTTGGTCATGGAGGACTCAATCTACCCAATCTGTGTTTCTAAAGACTTCATTGAGGCCTCGATATTTCCCATGTGTGTCTCAATGTTGTTCAGCCTTGACTCATTCTTCTCAAACCTCGCTGAAGTATTAGCAACAAACATGTTCATGAAATCTTCCAAGGAAGATTTATGTTCATCTCTTTGATAGTCAAAGCCCGATGAAGGCTGAAAGGCATTCTCTGTATTAGCATATGACAGGTTTGGGTGATAGCGATTAGGCACAAGATTTCCTCTATAACTGTTGAAGTTCTGATTATTCATATACTGGACTTGCTCAAAGTTCGGGTCTCCTTCCAATAACCGCATATTTGTAGCTGCTGTTGATTCAATAGATGTTTGTGCTCGTGGATTTGTGAGGGCTGCTACTTGAGTAGATAAGGTGGAAATCTGAGCTGTTAGTGCCACAAGAGGGTTCACTTCATATATTCCAGCCACCTTGGTCACTGTAGCGCGTTTATTTGGCCATTGAAAATGGTTAATGGCCATTTCTTCTAATCGATTGTAGGTGTCTTCAGCTGATTTGTTGAATAGAGCTCCCCTCACCTGCTGCATCAACCACACTTCTATTCGAACCATTCAGCCCATTATAGAGCAACTAAATCTAGACCCAGTCTGCATAATCATGTTGTGGGCATCTTCGTAGTAGATCCTTAAAGCGCTCTCATGCTTCATACAGAGTCTCAGTTTCTAGTTGCTTCAATATGCTAATTTCTTCCCTCAGTTGAGCTGATTTAGCTGGTGGAAAGAACCTCTCAAGAAATTTAGTGGCCATATCATGCCATGTCATGATACTCTCCATTTGTATTGATTGCAGCCAATCACACGCTTTATCCCGTAAAGAGAATGAAAATAAGCGTAGCCTGATGGCCTATTTACTCACGCCATTCATCTTTATGGTATCTGCGATCTCCAGGAACATCCTTAAATACAAGTTTGGATCCTCTACAGCTGAACCCCCAAACTAATTCATTTGTACCATGTTGATCAATGCATGTTTTAATTCAAAATTGTTGGCGTTGATTGGTTGATGGGCAATCCCAGAATAAGTATCATCAATGACTGGCTTGAAGTGATCTTTGATTGCCACCTGTCGTCGGTTGTTCTCTATGTTTTCAGTCGTCATTGCTTCTTTTTCAGTTTTCCTTTCTTTCATTAGTCTCCAATCTGTTCTTTCTATTTCAGGATTAAACATGAGCGAGTCGAGACTTGTGGATCTTTTCATTCACTGAAGCACCAAAAGACAAAGAAAAAAATCAATAAACAAAATAATAATAAAACAAAAAATAAACTAAAAATAAAAATAAAAATAAAAATAAAAATAAAAATCTAAATTAAAATTAAGATTACTTGGTAATAATATTAATGTGAATTTAACAAACAATCCCCGACAAGGGCGTCAAAAACTTGTTGTGATATTTTATATCGCACTGCAACTGTATGCCGTCAAGTTTTAGTATAAATGAGTTTAGAGTGTCGAAACCACAGAGAATGCGTTAACTCACACCAAATACTATAATTGATAATCCTAACTATATTTAGACGATAATTAACAAAGGTTTTTTTAAATAAAATATAAAAATATTTAGATAGGAGGAAATAATACGATAGAGATTTTGGATCCGGATTTCACCTAGCTATCGCCTATGTATTTTTCATGCCAATTAATCCTTGTTCAGTTATATTGTTTATAAGTCAAGACTCCGAAAATATCCACTTCCTCTCTCGAGTTTCAGTGAACATATCATCAACTACAGACTTCGATATCTCTATAAAAATCTAGTAGTTAATAACTCGTTATGCTTTGTGATTCTATATTAACAACTTCAAAGGAATTTATATATTCTCTCGAACTCTATAAAACTCATAGGTTATATTCTCTCGATCTATTCAAAATCCCCTCTCTGGAGTGATAGATTCTAAACATGCATCATCTCAAATTGTGGCCAGCAATCAAGAAGCATTAAACTAAAAAGAATATAAATAAACTTCATAAAACTTCATAACAAAATCGACAATTAAAATAAAGGTTCAAGCATCAGTTACATCATTCTCCATAATTAAGGAGTTTAGTTCATAACAATAGATAAAAACAATGAAAACAAAGTCATGAATGTAATGGAAATCATTAGAGTTCTAAGAAAGAAACAAGAAGATAAAATCCGAATTGAATCTCTTCTTCTTAGGACGTCACTGCCTTCGTCTCCTCTTGTCGCTCTTCAATCCTCCTCCTTGGAAAATTGGCATTGCGGCGCCAATTTCTATGGATTTTTATATATGTGTCTAGATCTCTTTGAGTACATGCAAATCGATTTATTATGAGTCTCGTAACTCTTTCTAGATCAAAAGTTATAGCCTTTTTAAATTCAGTGTGCAGCTGATGCTGGTTTTGCCAGTTCTTGAGTCTGATGCTCCCAATAGGTCTCGAAACACGCGTAATATGTCCATTCTTCATGTTCTAATGCTTCATACAAACAAGACATAAAATAAACTGTAAATGACATTAAATGACTCGAACAATAACAAAATAATAGGCTAAGGATGTCGGAATAAATGGGTATAAACCGCACTTATCAAACACCCCCAAACTTAAGATTTTGCTAGTCCCGAGCAAAAGACAAAATAAAAACTAAATAAATAAATAACAAAATTAACTAGGCCACTTTCGTATAGATCAAGATTGTATTTAGCGTATGCAACAAGCTTTTAAACCCCTAGGCGGCCCTAGTGGATGAGTTATAGTCTCGTGAGGGCTTACAGCGACGATACCCACAAACGTCATTCACACACAATCATGCAAAAATATAAAAATAATTAAAAGCAAATAAAATAATCCCAATAGTTACGCATAAATTGTTCCTCAAAGAGTGCTTATCAATGAAATCAGAGAACCTTCAAAGTACGTAAATCCAAGTTCTTGAATAAATCATCTAAGCTAGACTCACAGTGTGTGTGTGTATAGGTTCATTCACAGCTTGACTCATAATTAAGCCAAATCAATGATTTCGTCTCAAAAATTGAGATTCGATGGGTCAAACCAACCTAGATATCTCAAATTTATTCTGCATTTGCCTTTCTTTGCTCCGTATGGTATGATTTTATTTTCTTCTTTTTCTGTTTTTTTTTTTTCAATTTCATTTTCAATTTTTTTCAAACACATCTACCTTTTAAAGTACCATTTCTCCCCATGGTGGTCCTAACACTCGCCCATGGATAGCTTCACGCTTATCGGTTATAGATGGTTTCTTTTTCTTATCATACCATACATCATAATATTAGCATATTGAGATAGATATCTAAGCAAACATTCATTCATCGGCAAACAATTTCTTCAACTAGTCACATTACCAACTACTTAGGTCCTTACTGCTAAAAACCTATTATTAAGTGCTTACGAGTCTAACCTATATCATCTATTCAAGGCATCAGATAAAAATCAATTGAGACTTATCGTTTCTAAAATTTCATTTATAGCAAACAAATTCATCATTAGACTATGCTTTACTATCAAGGATATTAAACAAAAATATTTTTTTCATAAAAGGAACTAACACTACATGAACTTATAACAGGAACTAACACTACATGCACACACCCCCAAACTTAAAATTTACATTATCCTCAATGTAAAATAAATATAAAGAAATCAGATTAAGGAACAACATTACCGTGCATGGAGTTTATCAAGCTCTTGCTGGTCAGAATTTGGTTGCGCGGGCTTTGTGTGTTTCGTGCTACCTGAATAAATAACATGCAAACGAATAAATAAACAATAGAACACAATAATAATTAAAAATAAAGGAAATAATAATAAAACAAATGCAAGGGTTGCATCCCCGCTAGCACTAAGTTTAACGTCTTCAGTCAACACACAAACGGTTATGGTAGCTTATTCTTTTGTATCCACTGGCTACTTTGACATGAAAATGATAGCTTGGCAGGCTGTGACAGTTTATCCCAAATACCCCTTACTGTTGCATGGTCATGGAGGACGCAATCTACCCAATCTGTGTTTCTAAAGACTTCATTGAGGCCTCGATATTTCCCATGTGTGTCTCAATGTTGTTCAGCCTTCACTCATTCTTCTCAAACCTCGCTGAAGTATTAGCAACAAACGTGTTCATGAAATCTTCCAAGGAAGATTTATATTCAGCTCTTTGATAGTCAAAGCCCGATGAAGGCTACAAGGCATTCTCTGTATTAGCATATGACAGGTTTGGATGATAGCGATTAGGTACAGGATTGCCTATATAACTGTTGAAGTTATGATTATTCACATACTGGACTTGCTCAAAGTTCGGGTCTCCTTCCAATAACCGCATATTTGTAGCTGTTGTTGATTCAATAGATGTTCGAGCTCATGCATTTGTGAGGGCTGCTACTTGAGTAGATAAGGTGGAAATCTGAGTTGTTAGTACCACAAGAGGGTTCACTTCATATATTTCAGCCACCTTGGTCACCGTAGCGCGTTCATTTGGCCATTGAAAATGGTTAATGGCCATTTCTTCTAATCGATTGTAGGCGTCTTCAGCTAATTCTTGAATAAAGCTCCTCTTAGCTGCTGCATCAACCACACTTCTATTCGAACCATTCAGCCCATTATAGAGCAACTGAATCTGGACCCATTCTGCAAAATCATGTTGTGGGCATCTTCGTAGTAGATCCTTAAAGCGCTCTCATGCTTCATACAGAGTCTCAGTTTCTAGTTGCTTTAATATGCTAATTTCTGCCCTCAGTTGAGCTGATTTAGCTGGTGGAAAGAACCTCTCAATAAATTTTGTGGCCATATCATGCCATGTCATGATACTCTCCGTTTGTATTGATTGCACCCAATCTCACGCTTTATCCCGTAAAGAGAATGAAAATAAGCGTAGCCTGATGGCCTATTTACTCACGCCATTCATCTTTATGGTATTTGCGATCTCCAGGAACATCCTTAAATACAAGTTTGGATCCTCTACAACTGAACCCCCAAACTAATTCATTTGTACCATGTTGATCAATGAAGGTTTTAATTCAAAATTGTTGGCGTTGATTGGTTGATGGGCAATCCCATAATAAGTATCATCAATGACTGGCTTGAAGTGATCTTTGATTGCCACCTGTCGTCGGTTGTTCTCTATGTTTTCAGACGTCATTGCTTCTTTTTCAGTTTTCCTTTCTTTCCTTAGTCTCCTATTTGTTCTTTCTATTTCATGATTAAACATGAGCGAGTCGAGACTTGTGGATCTTTTCATTCACTGAAGCATCAAAAGACAAAGAAAAAAATCAATAAACAAAATAAAAATAAAACAAAAAATAAACTAAAAATAAAAATAAAAATAAAAATCTAAATTAAAACTAAGATTACTTGGTAATAATATTAATGTGAATTTAACAAACAATCCCCGGCAAGGGCGTCAAAAACTTGTTGTGATATTTTATATCGCACCGCAACTATATGCCGTCAAGTTTTAGTATAAATGAGTTTAGAGTGTCGAACCCACAGAGATTGCGTTAACTCATACCAAATACTATAATTGATAATCCTAACTATATTTAGACGATAATTAACAAAGATTTTTTTAAATAAAATATAAAAATATTTAGATAGGATGAACTAATACGATAGAGATTCTGGATCTTGATTTCACCTAGCTATCGCCTATGTATTTGTCATGCCAATTAATCCTTGTTCAGTTATATTGTTTATAAGTCAAGACTCCAAAAATATCCACTTCCTCTTTCGAGTTTCAGTGAACATATCATCAACTACAGACTTCGATATCTCTATAAAAAACTAGTAGTTAATAACTTGTTATGCTTTTTGATTCTATATTAACAACTTCAAAAGAATTTATATATTCTCTCGAACTCTATAAAACTCATAGGTTATATTCTCTCGATCTATTCAAAATCCCATCTCTCGAGTGATAGATTCTAAACATGCATCATCTCAAATTGTGGCCAGCAATCAATAAGCATTTAACTGAAAATAATATAAATAAACTTCATAAAACTTCATAACAAAATCGACAATTAAAATAAAGGTTCAAGCATCAGTTACATCATTCTCCAGAATTAAGGATTTTAGTTCAGGACAATAGATAAAAATAATGAAAACAAAGTCATGAATCTAATGGAAATCATTAGATTTCTAAGAAAGAAACAAGAAGATAAATCCTGAATTGAATCTCTTCATCTTCGGACGTCACAACCTTCGTCTCCTCTTGTTGTTCTTCAATCCTCCTCATTGGATCTCTCTAAAATATGTATTTTGGTGTTTTATACTGTTTATTAGCCTCTTCCTTGAGTTTTGGACGAACTAATATATTTATAATAGAGCCTTGAGGTCATTAAACATCTACAAACCCTAAAAAAAATGTTTCTGGTGCGCGCGAGGCACCACGGCACTGGAAAATTGGCGTTGCGGTGCCAATTTCTTTGGATTGTTGTATGAGTGTCTAGATCTCGTTGAGTACATGCAAATTGATATATTATGCATCTCGTAACTCTTTCTAGATCAAAAGGTATAACCTTTTTAAATTCAGTGCGCAACTGATGCTGGTTTTGCCTGTTCTTGAGTTTGATGCTCCCAATAGGTCCCGAAACACGCGTAATTGGTCCATTATTCATGTTCTAATGCTTCCTACAAACAAGACATAAAATCAACTATAAATGACATTAAATAACTCGAACCATAACAAAATAATAGGCTAAGGATGTCATAATAAGTGGGTATAAACTGCACTTATCAATATCATATACGTAACTGTAGAAACTTATGGAACCTTAATTATAAGGATGAATTAGCGTTATTGGAGTATATCACCAAGAGTATTAAAATTAATTCGATCATAATCAATCTAAAACGAATCAAATCATATAAGATTCGATTCCTGCCACTCACAAATTCCATCATGATGGAATCGTATAAGAATGATATTGAGTAAGAATCACATTCATTAAATAATCTTAGAATTAATTGCCCTAAATTCATATGTTTGATCATATCATACATCTGTGAACTATTCAAAGACTCACGATGAATTTTAAAGATACAATTTTCAAACTTCAGATCGAAATTTTTTGAACCAGTCAAAATATTCAATCCATATTTCATCAGAACATATTGAAAGTTCTCGAACCTTTCAAGGCGTTCAATATGTGTTCTTTCAGAATCATACAACTATGTCATGACAACTCATTAACTAAGTTATGAAGTAAAGAAAACTACCCAAGACAATTTATAATTCATTAAACTACATACATCCAATGTATTAGTTATCTATGGTACAATGACAATCATTGATTAAATGAGATTTTAATCACATTCACTGAATATAATATTTCATTAAATGGATATGGATATGTGGTGTGATCTCGTATCATACCATCATTTACCATACGGGATAAGTATCTAATGCTTAAGTGATAAAACTTCATAAACTACTGTTCTAAAATATTTATATTACCGAAAATATTTCTTAATGTTTATCTTTACGTCAATGACACTACTAGTCGTATTAAAATATGTAACAACTATTTACATAGAATAAGTAACTATCCAATAGTCACAAGTTTTGATATCAAATATCAAAATAATCAATAAATAATATTTTAAATAACTAGACGGGAGATTTGGTATCCAATACATATATTGTCGTGTTGTGAGAATCGATATTCTCTACACACAACTATACACATCTCTTTTCTTTCACTTTCTATTTTGCATTCAACTATTCACAATAGTTGCAAATAAATGACTAACAAACAATGTGGGACACATGATCTCTAAAGGTCACTAAAGCCAAGAAACCTCATTATCAGATAAACAAATACCTAATAAGGTATTTCTTAATGCTAGTGAAGAATCTCGAGACATGAACCGATCCATGTCAATCTTTACTGCACAATAAATTATTCTCTCTAAAAATAATTGTAACATCCCGCCTAGGCCAGGATGCTAGCGGCAGAAGACAAGAAAACACATCTCCATAAGCCTCTGATTCTAACAAAATTTCTGCATGATGTATGCAGAACATCATGCAACATGGCTTATAGCCAGCATCCATATACAACATAATCATCAAATCTCGGCCTCAGGCCGGTATCTCAACATCAAGGCCTCAGGCCTGAACTCAATGAACATAAATAAATCACTTGGCCTCCGGCCAGAACTCAACATACAGCTATACTATTACATATGTAATGTAAATACAAATACAAAACAAGGAGTCGTGATGACCAATAACTTGACCCATGACTCAAAGCTCTCTTGACTGCAGTTGAGGCGATCCGCTATCTTCAAAGTCTTCACTAAAATCCTGCTGGCTCAGTATGTCTGCTACAGACCTGCAAAACTAACAAACTGTTGTGGTGTGAGTCATAAGACTCAGTAAGTAACCATGCTCATAACTTGAGCATGCAAACTCATACAAAGTCTATTTCTTAATCTATTAATGATTTAAATTATCTATATAGTCATACTTAATTCTCAATTCTGAGTTAACTATAAAACTCTTATCCATGTTCAGACGTTACCACTTATTACAATTTTTATGTTCTAATTCGCACACACCCTTACATCTCGTTTCTTACTTAAACTTTAAACATCTATAGTATGCCATTAAGCTCTATAATCCATCTATTATACCAAGACTTATTATGTTTCCAATACATTACTTTAATAGTTTTCCACTTTTCTTTATATTACTTTTGATCTAGTTCCGGTATTTATTATAACCTCTTACTCTTACCTTCCTTGAAATATCATCAAGTCGGAAAATTAAATATTATTTCTTTCAAATATTTATCACACTACTTAGATCATTCTGACATGTATGAATGTAATTATATAATCACGCATTAATATTCACAAGTAGAATCTCTTATATAGCCCTACATCTCATATCAACATCATCTACAAATACATATAAACATAATAATGATATCATGTATCAATGTTAGCTACATGCATCTAAATGTACTCATGCTATAATGCATTAACACCAACTATATGCATCTCAAATGACTTACTAGAATACATGATTTATATGCAGTAATTGCAAATCATACTTTACTCCAACATGCTATGCCTTTTGAACATATTTTGTGAAAACCCTTTCTGAAGAACTCTTTGTTGAAAACATTACTCGAAAAATGATTTCTGTCTTAAAATTCTGAGTCGCTTATAAAACCGATGCTTCGGAAAACTTTCTTTTCTAAAGAGCTCTTTCTGAAAGCTGTAACTGAAAACTGAAATCTGAAAAATTGTTTCTAAACTCTGTTTCTGAAAACCGTGTACTATAATCTGGTTTCTGAAATTTAGGCACTGAAAATCTGAAAACTGTGTACTGAAAATCTGAAAACTGAAAACTGCTTTACGTCCAGGACCATAACTCAACTGGACGTCTCTCTGCACCCAGGACCATAACTCAACTGGGTGTACTCGATGCCCAGGACCATAACTCAACTGGGCATCTCTATAACTGGTGGTACCCTACGTCCAGGATAAACACTCAACTGGCAATGTAGAGCTCTACACCGAGGACCATAACTCAACTGGCAGTGTAGCCACCAGGTTCTGAAATCAGGATTTCGGGACTTTGTAATCCCTAGTCCTGCTCGAGGATCTGAGAGTGTCCCCTCAGTCCTCCACATGTGCACATGCTACTATATCTGTCAATTCCAGCTATCAAGTTACATACTGGGGTGAGGTTTTACCTCATGCCCCGAAAACATAAAACCGTGGATAAACTTTTAAAACATGAATCGAATCTAAAAACTGTAAGAAACTTTTCTGAAATACTTTTCTTTCAAAAGCATCTTCAACTTTTCTTTAAAACACTTTGAATTTCAAAAACATAGTTAACTGTAACTCAACCTCTGAAAATCTTAACACACACACACACATGCACATGCATATATGCATTTCTCATGCTTCTTTCTACTCTAGCCATGATTTATTAAATTTCATACATGTACATACATCAGGTCATGTATATATATAACACACTGAATTTATTCATATACATGCATTTCTCTAAGCATACACAAAACCTATCCTTACATTTCATATACTTATCTATCATACTTAAACTCATTACTCACTCGTTACCAATATTATATTAATCATAATTGGCATACTGAATTCATTCTCAAAACAATATATACACACACACACACTTTCTATATACAAGCTTACTTATTACCTCATGCAGCTTATGTACTTTTACTTATCTGTGTGTCCATTCATGTTCTTGTTTTTGTATTCTTTTACGTGAATCTGTACATACACATTTACTTCCTCATAAATTATAATACTTTAATCCTTAAATCCCATACCCTAGGGTGTAGTTTCTACAACCCCCAAACCCAAATCTCAAATATATTAGGTTTATCAGTATTTACTCACGCTTCCTGTATACGCATATACTTTGTCATTCTTATACTTTTCAATCTAAAGCTTACTGATGTCTTTATACTTATATACGTATATATATATATATATATATATACCTCTTTACCTCTATATGTTCATGCTTGTCTTTTGCTCATACACATGCTTATAGTTACTTGTTCTTATATATATGTATATATATAAATACACTTGCCTCTTTTTCCTACATTCATCTTTATATATATATACGAGTTTCATGCATATAACCATATACAACTTTATTATATTAATAATGTCGAACAACATTAAATCTCTTAAGTATTCGTAGCATGAGTTACTTACCTGGTTTGCGGTCACTCCTAACCTGGATCCGATCTGTCAAAATAAGTAACAAAACACGGTCAGAACCGCTATTTGCGGAACTTTCAACTCATCTATAATAAACTACGGACTTTCTCGGAATATACGAATCCTCTCTAATTCTACCGTTCAAACTTCATTACTCTAATATATGCTCATATGCTATTCTAAACTAGCTAGATGGCTCAGATTCTCACTTTACGCATTTGAGGCAAAACTTGCGGAAAAGTTTCCGCAAACGCTACGGAAGGGTCTCGAACCCTCCGAACTAATCCAGAATTACTTAATTACTCTCGCAATATCATAATTATATCTTAACCATGGCTACGGTCATCTACGCTCAATCACGCGAGAAACTCTATTTTACCGAAAACTCGCTAATTCTACCGGATCGATCAAATCTAATCTGTCTCTCCCCGGATTCTACCACATTTATCATTTTAACATATTTAAACACATCCAATTCATTTCATGCTAATTCGCTACACTACGGTACTACCGAAAATATCCGAATATAAAACTGTAAACTTTAAAATAACAAAATTTGAATGGAAAGTCGTACCAAAATTTCGAGGCCATAATCGGACTCCCAACGGCTATACGAACGCGCTGGTGTCGTCGAAATTCCGATCGGAGCTACTGTTCATCATGGGTTTACTGTTCACCGCCGCTTCTCCTCCTCGTTTTGTGTGCTTCCGGCCGTTGTTCGGCGAAATCGACTCCACATTCTCGTAGTTCTCATCGAGGGCTTCGATTTGGCGGGTGGCTCGGGTCGTGAAACGAAGCGATGAGCCGGGATCGGGAAATCCAAGCTCGTTCATCACTCTCCATTTCGCCGTCGATTTCGGCGTCTTCTGGACCATCGCCGGCCACCACCGGATGCATGGTGGCCGGACGCTCCCCCAGCGCCGATGCGCCGGCCGGCAATGGCCGGATGGCCGCCGGCGCAGCCATAACCGAATTTGAGAGAGGGGGTCGGGTGAAGGGTAAAGAATAAGTCTAGCCCATTTTGATTTAATGAAACTATGGGGTTTATATAGGAAATTTTCTGAAAATTACAAGCTGACCCCGGAAAATTTCATTTAAACCCTTATCATGGAACTTTCTAGAATTATGCATTTTTGAAGCCCTTCTAACGCGATTTTTGAAAAGTATTCGACACAAAAGTTGTTCGTCTCGGAAAAACGAGTCTGATGGTTCAATAATCAACTCAATCGGAGTTCTTTTGCAAATTCTGTGGTCAAAAGAGTAAACTTTACTCGTATTATAAAAATCGCGTAACTGACTTTTGATCCCCGCACGTTTTCCAACGCGACGAATATTCATAATATATTATTCCAACCTATATAACATTGCTTGAACTCTTATTCTTTATTATCATCATGCTCCGAGACTGTAACATCAGTCCTGGAATCTTCTAGAACAGTCCCGAAAATCTGGGATGTTACAATAATATCATAAACTAGTCTACTCTAGAACCTATTCTAGAAATCTATAACCAGAAATGAGCTCTGTTTATTCTGTTTATTTCTAGAACCTATTCTAGAAATCTATAACCAGAAATGAAGTCAGAAAACATATATCAAATATGCATGCAGTGGATTAGAAGTTAAAATCTATCTATACGAAAAAATATGGAAAACAATAGCAGATAATTTACATAACATTACACTGATGTGATCCAGAATGAGCTCTGTTTGTTGGGCCAAGTTAACTTGAAGTTGTGGCTGATAGCATGGCTTGGTCAGATTAGTGTATTTGGGCCTTTTTGGTAGATTTGGAAGTATCCTTGGATTCTTGAGTTTTGTCCATGCATGAGACTTTATATGAAGGCTTTATTATGTCTAAGGCAAGAATGGAATGCGTTTTGGATGTGCATGGGCTGCCTTGATTGATTTCGGGCTTAATTTCTGAATGGTGCATTAGTAGTGGCTGGATTTACGCAGTTTTTGTAATGTTGACATATATTTCTTATCCGATGTCTGATTTTAGTGGTTCAAGTTGCATTGGAAAGATGACTCATGGACCTACAACTTTTTAGTTTACATCAAATTCCAATTCAGAAGACGTCATGGTCCAAATACAGAAGCAAGTTATCCCTGCAGCTTTTATGTTTCATATTTTTAAGGTTATATGATGTTTAAGTGTTCGTTGAACTTTAATTAAATTAGAAAGCTCATGTATTAAATTTGAAAGTATTTTATGTGTTATTAGGTTTATTTTACTAGGTTTTTATTATATTTGGGTTGAATTAGGGTTAGCCACCTATTTAAAGGGGCTTTATTTATTGTAATTGATAATTAATTAAGAACATATTTTTTACAAAATAAAGTGACTTGTGTCATCTGAGGGAGTGGATTCTTCCTTGGCTCTACGGAACAAAAGCTTATCAACGTTTGGCAAGCGTTGTGGCGCTGTATCGATGTTCAAGATTCTCCAAAGAAATAAAGAAATGTTCTTAAGGGCAAAATTCCTTAAGGGTTTGACTTGATCTTGGAAGGATTTTGTTCTTATAAAAACTCAAGATTCGTGATTCTTGGGGCCTAGAACACGTGGATGAGTTTGTTTGGCTTGTTCCAGGCAGGTGATAAGTGTGGTTTATACCCACTTATTCCGACATCCTTAGCCTATTATTTTGTTATGTTTCGAGTCATTTAAGGTATTTTATAGTTTATTTATATCTTATTTGTAGGAAGCATTAGAACATCGATAATGGAGCAAATACGTGTGTTTCGGGACCTATTGGGAGCATCAGACTCAAGAAGCAGTTAAAACCAGCATCAGTTGCGCACTGAAATTAAAAGGCTATAACTTTTGATCTAGAAATAGTTATGAGACCCATAATATATCGATTTGCATCTTCTCGAGGAGATCTAGTCATTTACATACATTTTCCAGAGAGTTGGGCACCGCAGCGCCCACTGCTCAAGAAAACCTGCGCAAGCCAAGAAAGTGATTTTTAAGGTTTTTAACATGTATTATGACTCTCAGGCTCTACTATAAATATATCAGTTCATCTAAAACTAGAGGGAGAGGCTAATACACTGCACAAAACACAGAATAAATATTTTTAGAGATCCAAGGAGAGGATTGAAGAGCGACAAGAAGAGACAAATGCTGTGACATCCGAGGAGGAAGAGATTCAATTCGGGTTATATCTTCTAGTTTCTTTCTTAGAACTCTAATGATTTCCATTAGATTCATGAATAGTTTATCATTGATTTTATCTTTTATCATGAACTAACTCCTTAATTCTGGAGAATGATGTAATCTATGATTGAACCTTGTATTGTGTTTATCAATTTTGTTATGAAGTTTTATTAATTTATTTATATTTTTTGAGTTTAATGCTTCTTGATTGTTTGCCACAATTTATGATGATGAATGTTCAGAATCTATCACTCGAGAGAGGGGATTTTGAATAGATCTAGAGAATATGACCTAGGATTTTATAGAGTTCGAGAGAATCTGTAGTCCTTTGAAGTCGTTAATATAGAATCACAAAGCGTAATGAGTTTTTAACTATTGGATTTTTATAGAGATATCAAATTCTGTAGTTGATGATATTTTCACTGATGCTCGAGAGAGGGAGTGGATATTTGCGGAATCTTGACTTATAAATAATATAATTGAACAAAGATTAATTGGAATTACAAATACATAGGTGACAGCTAGGTGAAATCAGGATCCAGAATCTCTATCGTATTAGTTCCTCCTATTTTATTATTTTTATATTTATTTATTTAATTAAATCTTTATTATTTGTTTTCTAAATAAAGTTAGGATTATCAATTGTAGTACTTAGTGCGAGTTAACGCAATCTCTGTGGGTTCGACACTCTAAACTCATTTATACTAAAACTTGACACCGTACACTTGCGGTACGATATAAAATATCACAACAAGTTTTTGGCGCCGTTGCCGGGGATTGTTTGTTTAATCCACATTAATACTACTCCCAAGTAATTTTAGCTTTAATTTAGAATTTTATTTTTATTTTTATTTCCTTTATTTTTGTCTTAAGTTTTATTTTTGTTTTTATTTCTTATTTTTTATTTTTATTTTTATTTTTATTTTATTTTTGTTTTATTTTTTTTCTTACGAGGTGAGTTTGAAAAGAAGTAATGGCAGATCATGTTAGTGCACTGATAGCTCAAGTATCGTCCCTCACGACTCATCTAGCAGTATTGACAAATAAAATGGGCCAACCGTCTATTGAAGCTGCTTCTGCTAATGGAATGCTTTTATCCAACAGAGGAGCAGGATTTGAACAAGTACAGTATGTGAACAATCGGAACTTCAACAACTATAGAGGCAGTCTTATGCCTAACTATTATCATCAGAATTTTTCATATGCTGATATGGAAAATATTTTGCAACCTCATCATGGCTTCAATTATCCAAGAGCTGAGCAGAAACCTTCCTTAGAAGACCTCATGAGCACGTTTGTAGCTACAGCTTCAGAGAGGTTTGAGAAGAATGAGTCAATGCTGGATAACATCGAAACACAAATGGGCAATATAGAGGCAAATATGAAATCTGTAAAAGCGTAAATTGGGTTGCTTGTTTCTTCAATGGCCAATCAACAGACATGGATGTTTCCGAGTGATATTGAAGTCAACCCCAATGAGCAATGTCAAATCATAACCTGTAGGAGCGGAAAAGAGTTTAAAGACACCTCTCAGGACTTAGGCAGTAAAGAAGATGAAATGGTATTTCAGGAGGAAACAGTAACAGAAGAAGAAAACAAAGGTGAATTGATAATGAGAGGTCAAAATGAAGAAGTCACCTTCAGTGTTTTCAGAGGCATGTCGAGCCCTAAAGGTGATGTAGAATGTCACAGGATAAATACTGTAGAAAATGGATTTGTAAACACGCAGGGTGAATCATTTCAGCGACCTATGAGCATAATACAGCTATGCATAAAGGAAGATTCTCTGCAGTTAAACCTGAAACCACTCCCAAAGCACCGTAAAAAGAGGAAAAGAAAGGCCAGTTCTCACTTGGAGATGATCCCTGGAAGGTTAAAAAGGAAGCTGAGCCAATTTTGCCGAATGTGCAGTCCAGAATTTCGAACTTGAGGACAATCTACATATTTTGGAGGACCATCTATGGATAAATCACCACAGCATGCCAAGCTGTCTTTTTCATGTCATAAGAACCGGTGGATACCAAAGAAGAAACCATATGAAATTACCCGGTTCACTACGTTTAAGCCACCATAACCATTTGGGTGGTTGCGTCTGGCTGAAGACGTTAAACTTAGTGCTAGCGGGGAGGCAACTCTTGCATTTGTTTTATTATTATTTTCTTTATTTTTATTTTTTAGTTATTATTTATTTTTTTATTATGTGCTATTTATTAATTTGCATGTTATTTATGCAGGTAGCACGAGACACACAACGCCCGCGCAACCAAATTCTAACAAGCAAGAGTCTGATCAACTCCATGCACGGTAGTGTTATTCCTCACTCTTGTTCTTTATATTTATCTTACATTGAGGACGATGCAAATTTTAAGTTTGGGGGTGTGTGTATGTTGTTTACTTGCTATTTAGTTGTTTAAATTTATTGAAAAAAAAAATTTTGTTTTAGTCTTTGATAGTAAAGCATAAATCCTGTGATGATATTGTTTGTTTATGAGTGAAATTTTAGAAATGATAAGTGCCCTATTTACTTTTATCTGATGCCTTGAATAATTGATCTATGTTAGACTCGTAAGCACTTAAAAACAGGTTTTTAGCAGTGAAAACTTAAGTAGTTGAAAAGGTGACTAGTTGAAGAAATTGCATGTCGATGAATGACCGTTTTCTTAGATATCTATCTTGATTTGCTATTGTTATGAAGTGTGGTATAACTAAAATAAAAAAATGTCTCTAAAGAAAGAAAATAAACCACCTATAACCGATAAACGTGAAGCTACCCATGGGCGAGTACTAGGACCACCATAAGGAGAAATGCTACCTTAAAGGGTAGGTGAGTTGAAAAAAAAGTGCAAAAAGAGACAAGATAAGAAAGGAAAAATCATACCATACTGAGCACAAAATGAAGCAATTATAGAGCATAATTTAGATATTTAGGTTGGTTTGACCCATCGATTCTAATTTTTAAACGAAATCATTGAGTTGGCCTACTTAGGAGTCAAGCTGTGACCGAACCTTTAAACACACACACACCGTGAGTCTAGCTTAGATAATTTATTCAAGAATTTGGATTCAGTTGCAATTGCGTACTTTGAAGGTTCTCTAATTTCATTTATAAGCTTTCTTTGAGGAAAATTTTATGTGCAACTATCGGGACTATCTTTTATTATTTTTTTATATTTTTTGCATGATTGTGTGTGAATGACGTTTGTGGGTGTCGTCGCTGTAAGCCCTCATAAGACTATAACTCGTCCACTAGGGCCGCCTAGGGGTTTAAAGGCTTGTTGCATACGCTAAATGCAATTGTGATCCCTACGAAATGGGCTTAGTTAGTTTAGTAATTTTTTATTTGTTAATTTGAATTAGTTTTTATTTTATCTTTTGCTCGGGACTAGCAAAACCTTAAGTTTGGGGGTGTTTGATAAGTGTGGTTTATACCCACTTATTCCGACATCCTTAGCCTATTATTTTGTTATGTTTCGAGCCATTTAATGTATTTTATAGTTTATTTTATGTCTTATTTTTGGAAGCATTAGAACATCGATAATGGAGCAAATACGTGTGTTTCGGGACCTATTGGGAGCATCGGACTCAAGAAGCAGTAAAAACCAGCATCAGTTGCGCACTGAAATTAAAAAGGCTATAACCTTTGATCTAGAAAGAGTTACGAGACCCATAATATATCGATTTTCATCTACTCGAGGAGATATAGTCATTTACATACATTTTCCAGAGAGTTGGGCGCCGCAGCGCCCACTGTTCAGCGCCGTAGTGCCCCTTGCGGAATAAAACCTGCGCAAGCCAGGAAAGTGATTTTTAGGGTTTTTAACATGTATTATGACTCTCAGGCTCTACTATAAATATATCAGTTCGTCCAAAACTAGAGATCCAAGGAGAGGATTGAAGAGCGATAAGAAGAGACAAAGGCTGTGGCTCCGAGGAGGAAGAGATTCAATTCGGGTTATATCTTCTACTTTCTTTCTTAGAACTCTAATGATTTCCATTAGATTCATGAATTGTTTATCATTGATTTTATCTTTTATCATGAACTAACTCCTTAATTCTGGAGAATGATGTAATCTATGCTTGAACCTTGTATTGTGTTTATCAATTTTGTTATGAAGTTTTATTTATTTATTTATATTCTTTTGAGTTTAATGCTTCTTGATTGTTGGCCACAATTTATGATGATGAATGTTTAGAATCTATCACTCGAGAGAGTGGATTTTGAATAGATCTAGAGAATATGACCTAGGATTTTATAGAGTTCGAGAGAATCTGTAGTCTTTGAAGTCGTTAATATAGAATCACAAAGCGTAATGAGTTGTTAACTATTAGATTTTATAGAGATATCAAATTCTGTAGTTGATGATATTTTCACTGATGCTCGAGAGAGTGAGTGGATATTTGCGGAATCTTGACTTATAAATAATATAATTGAACAAAGATTAATTGGAATTACAAATACATAGGTGACAGCTAGGTGAAATCAGGATCCTGAATCTCTATCGTATTAGTTCCTCCTATTTTATTATTTTTATATTTATTTATTTAATTAAATCTTTATTATTTGTTTTCTAAATAAAGTTAGGATTATCAATTGTAGTACTTAGTGCGAGTTAACGCAATCCCTGTGGGTTCGACACTCTAAACTCATTTATACTAAAACTTGACACTGTACACTTGCGGTACGATATAAAATATCACAACAAGTTTTTGGCGCCGTTGCCGGGGATTGTTTGTTTAATTCACATTAATACTACTACCAAGTAATTTTAGCTTTAATTTAGAATTTTATTTTTATTTTTATTTCCTTTATTTTTGTCTTAATTTTTATTTTTGTTTTTATTTCTTATTTTTTATTTTATTTTATTTATTTTATTTATTTTTTATTTTTTTATTTTTTTTCTTACGAGGTGAGTTTGAAAAGAAGCAATGGCAGATCCTGTTAGTGCACTGATAGCTCAAGTATCGTCCCTCACGACTCACCTAGCAGTATTGACAAATCAAATGGGCCAACCGTCTATTGAAGCTGTTTCTGCTAATGGAATGCTTTTATCCAACAGAGGAGCAGGATTTGAACAAGTACAGTATGTGAACAATCGGAACTTCAACAACTATAGAGGCAGTCTTATGCCTAACTATTATCATCAGAATTTTTCATATGCTGATATGGAAAAAAATTTGCAACCTCCTCATGGCTTCAATTATCCAAGAGCTGAGCAGAAACCTTCCTTAGAAGACCTCATGAGTACGTTTGTAGCTACAGCTTCAGAGAGGTTTGAGAAGAATGAGTCAAGGCTGGATAACATCGAAACACGAATGGGCAATATAGAGGCAAATATGAAATCTGTAGAAGCGCAAATTGGGTTGCTTGTTTCTTCAATGGCCAATCAACAGACATGGGTGTTTCCGAGTGATATTGAAGTCAACCCCAATGAGCAATGTCAAATCATAACCTGTAGGAGCGGAAAAGAGTTTAAAGACACCTCTCAGGACTTAAGCAGTAAAGAAGATGAAATGGTATTTCAGGAGGAAACAGTAACAGAAGAAGAAAACAAAGGTGAATTGATAATGAGAGGTCAAAATGAAGAAGTCACCTTCAGTGTTTTCAGAGACATACCGAGCCCTCAAGGTGATGTAGAATGTCACATGATAAATACTGTAGAAAATGGAGTTGTAAACACGCAGGTGAATCATTTCAGCGACCTATGAGCATAATACAGCTATGCATAAAGGAAGATTCTCTGCAGCTAAACCTGAAACCACTCCCAAAGCACCGTAAAAAGACGAAAAGAAAAGCCAGTTCTCACTTGGAGATGATCCCTGGAAGGTTAAAAAGGAAGCTGAGCCAATTTTGCCGAATGTGCAGTCCAGAATTTCCAACTGGGGGACAATCTACATATTTTGGAGGACCATCTATGGATAAATCACCACAGCCTGCCAAGCTGTCTTTTTCATGTCATAAGAACCGGTGGACACCAAAGAAGAAACCATATGAAATTACCCGGTTCACTATGTTTAAGCCACCATAACCATTTGGGTGGTTGCGTCTGGCTGAAGACGTTAAACTTAGCGCTAGCAGGGAGGCAACTCTTGCATTTGTTTTATTATTATTATTTTTTTTTTTTATTTATTTTTTTATTGTGTGTTATTTATTAATTTGCATGTTATTTATGCAGGTAGCACGAGACACACAACGCCCGCGCAACCAAATTCTAACCAGCAAGAGTCTGATCAACTCCATGCACGGTAGTGTTGTTCCTCACTCTTGTTCTTTATATTTATCTTACATTGAGGACAATGCAAATTTTAAGTTTGGGGGTGTGTGTATGCTGTTTACTTGCTATTTAGTTGTTTAAATTTATTAAAAAAAAATTTGTTTTAGTCTTTGATAGTAAAGCATAAATCCTGTGATGATATTGTTTGTTTATGAGTGAAATTTTAGAAACGATAAGTGCCCGATTTACTTTTATCTGATGCCTTGAATAATTGATCTATATTAGACTCGTAAGCACTTAAAAACATGTTTTTAGCAGTGAAAACTTAAGTAGTTGACAAGGTGACTAGTTGAAGAAATTGCATGTCGATGAATGACCGTTTGCTTAGATATATATCTTGATTTTCTATTGTTATGAAGTGTGGTATAACTAAAAATAAAAAAATATCTCTAAAGAAAGAAAATAAACCACCTATAACCGATAAGCGTGAAGCTACCCATGGGCGAGTACTAGGACCACCATGAGGAGAAATGCTACCTTAAAGGGTAGATGAGTTGAAAAAAAAAGTGCAAAAATAGACAAGATAAGAAAAGAAAAATCATACCATATTGAGCACGAAATGAAGCAATTATAGAGCATAATTGAGATATTTAGGTTGGTTTGACCCATCGATTCTAATTTTTAAACGAAATCATTGAGTTGGGCTACTTAGGAGTCAAGCTGTGACCGAACCTTTAAACACACACACACAGTGAGTCTAGCTTAGATAATTTATTCAAGAATTTGGATTCAGTTGCAATTGCGTACTTTGAAGGTTCTCTAATTTCATTTATAAGCTTTCTTTGAGGAAAATTTTATGTGCAACTATCGGAACTATCTTTTATTATTTTTTATATTTTTTGCATGATTGTGTGTGAATGACGTTTGTGGGTGTCGTCGCTGTAAGCCCTCATAAGACTATAACTCGTCCACTAGGGCCGCCTAGGGGTTTAAAGGCTTGTTGCATACGCTAAATGCAATTGTGATCCCTACGAAAGGGGCTTAGTTAGTTTAGTAATTTTTTATTTGTTAATTTGAATTTAGTTTTTATTTTATCTTTTGCTCGGGACTAGCAAAACCTTAAGTTTGGGGGTGTTTGATAAGTGTGGTTTATACCCACTTATTCCGACATCCTTAGCCTATTATTTTGTTATGTTTCGAGCCATTTAATGTATTTTATAGTTTATTTTATGTCTTATTTTTTGGAAGCATTAGAACATTGATAATGGAGCAAATACGTGTGTTTCGGGACCTATTGGGAGCATCGGACTCAAGAAGCAGTAAAAACCAGCATCAGTTGCGCACTGAAATTAAAAAGGCTATAACCTTTGATCTAGAAAGCGTTACGAGACCCATAATATATCGATTTTCATCTACTCGAGGAGATATAGTCATTTACATACATTTTCCAGAGAGTTGGGCGCCGCAGCGCCCACTGTTCAGCGCCGCAGTGCCCCTTGCGGAATAAAACCTGCGCAAGCCAGGAAAGTGATTTTTAGGGTTTTTAACATGTATTATGACTCTCAGGCTCTACTATAAATATATCAGTTCGTCCAAAACTAGAGGGAGAGGCTAATACACTGCACAAAACACATAAATAAATATTTTTAGAGATCCAAAGAAAGGATTGAAGAGCGACAAGAAGAGACAAAGGCTGTGGCATCCGAGGAGGAAGAGATTCAATTCGGGTTATATCTTCTACTTTCTTTCTTAGAACTCTAATGATTTCCATTAGATTCATGAATTGTTTATCATTGATTTTATCTTTTATCATGAACTAACTCCTTAATTCTGGAGAATGATGTAATATATGCTTGAACCTTGTATTGTGTTTATCAATTTTGTTATGAAGTTTTATTAATTTATTTATATTCTTTTGAACTTAATGCTTCTTGATTGTTGGCCACAATTTATGATGATGAATGTTTAGAATCTATCACTCGAGAGAGGGGATTTTGAATAGATCTAGAGAATATGACCTAGGATTTTATAGAGTTCGAGAGAATCTGTAGTCCTTTGAAGTCGTTAATATAGAATCACAAAGCGTAATGAGTTGTTAACTATTAGATTTTTATAGAGATATCAAATTCTGTAGTTGATGATATTTTCACTGATGCTCGAGAGAGGGAGTGGATATTTGCGGAATCTTGACTTATAAATAATATAATTGAACAAAGATTAATTGGCATTACAAATACATAGGTGACAGCTAGGTGAAATCAGGATCCTGAATCTCTATCGTATTAGTTCCTCCTATTTTATTATTTTTATATTTATTTATTTATTTAAATCTTTATTATTTGTTTTCTAAATAAAGTTAGGATTATCAATTGTAGTACTTAGTGCGAGTTAACGCAATCCCTGTGGGTTCGACACTCTAAACTCATTTATACTAAAACTTGACAACGTACACTTGCAGTACGATATAAAATATCACAACAGTAGGTTTTTATCATTTCGTATCTGGAGCTCAGGGTTCCAAGGTCAAGATTTTATCTATCTTTATCGTTTTATGAAGTCTTCATATTCCTCTTTTTTTGGTCTCTTCTAATTTCATTTTTTATTATTATTTCCTTTGTGTTTTTCATGGTTATGACTGAATCATGGATGTTATTATAATATTATTGCATGGTAATAACTTATAGGATTCAATTCTTGGAGTTTTTGAGTCAATTAGGGTTGAATTTATCTGTAATTTTCGGATCAGTTTGGTCAGAATATTTTAGCCGCGCACTGATTTTAAAATGGTTCTAACTTTTGATCTAGAAAGAGTTACGAGACCCATAATATATCGATTTATACTTACTCGAGGAGAGGAATGCGTTAGTGAATGGTCGCACTCTGTTTGTTTACATTTCGAGTCTCAAAATCTCTTTCAAATAATAGTTACGAATTCTGTCCAGTTTCAGTTCAGTTTGCGTTCTTGTCTTACTTTGGTGTTTTTTTTTAGTCAGTTTCTTTGTGTTTGTTCTCATATTTTCTTAGTGATTATTTGAGTCTTTAATAATTATTGGTGTCTTTCAAGTAAGAGGTTGATTTATATATATAATCTAATAGACAAAAGGGTATTTATCTTTCGCAAGAGATGCCTTATCAATAATAAAATATATAACATGATTATTAATAGAGGGAATCACATAAATTTAGCCAGCACTACCCTTGTGGAAAAATTGGGATTACCATTGATACCTCTTGATAGACCTTATAAGTGGATGAGTGATTTTGGAGAGTTTGAGGTTGATAAGCAGGTTGTAGAAAGTTTTTCAATTGGGAAGTATGTTGACCAAGTAGTGTGTGACGTGATTCCTATGTGTCATGCGCATGTTTTATTGGGTAAGCCTTGTTATAAATTCAATAAAGTAGTTTATGATATGGATATAAATATGTATAAATTTTGTTATGGTGGACAAATTATCAAGCTTGCTCCTTTAACCATACAAGAGGTCTATAAGGAAGAGTTGTACATGTAGATGAGTGAAGAAGAGTGAGCTAAAAGGAAAAGTGAGATTGCTAAGTGTAGAGTGTTACTAGGAAAGCTTCCAGAATTGAAAGAGAAAAAAGCGTTAGCAAAATGTGAAGTCAAGATGGATATGAGCGTAGCCTTGAGTAATGAAATGAACATGTTGATGTTTTTATGAATAAGCGTGAGGTGGTTGATGATGTTGATGCCAGTGATGATATTTATGTGAGCAATAACATTAGTGATGCCGATTTGGTTGTTCATGATGACAATGCGGTGCTTGAAGTTACTGTTAAGGGTGAATATCATATAGAGCAATCTGATTTTGGTTGTGAGGCCTTGAGTTATGAGGTGAAAAAAGTGCATGTGGCCGAATATGTAGAATATGATCAGATCATGGATGAGTGTGTTGATTGTTTGAGGAAGCGACATGGGCATGTTGAGTTTGTTTTAAATGAGGTTTCAAACGGGAAACCAGATGGGAATCTTTTTGGATTTGCAAGTAGAGCTAAGAATGCGAGTAGAAATGAAGAGACTGAGAGGGGAAAAATATTGAAAAAAAGTCATTCACTGGCTTTATTGACTTTTGCTCACCTTAACCACTCTTTTCCATGTGATTTTATTTTGTTCCAAGAATGTCGTCACATTGATCTTGTCATTTTTATCTATGATCCGGGTTCAGATTCGAGGTCGAATCCTTTTCAAGAGAGGGAGAATAATGTGATCCAGAATGAGCTCTGTTTGTTAGTCCAAGTTAACTTGAAGTTGTGGATGATTGCATGGCTTGGTCAGATTAGTGTATTTGGGCCTTTTTGGTTGATTTGGAAGATTCCTTGCGTTCTGGAGTTTGGTCCATGCATGAGACTTTATATGAAGGCTTTATTATGTCTAAGGCAATAATGGAATGGGTTTTGGGCGTGCATGAGATGCCTTGATTGATTTCAGACTTTTTTCCAAATGGTGCATTAGTAGTGGCAGGATTTGCGTAGTCGTCGTAATATTGACGTAACTTTCTCATCCGATGTACGATTTTAGTGATTCAAGTTGCATTGGAAAGCACACTCATGGACCTACAATGTTGTAGTTTACATCAAAGTCCAGTTCAGAATTCTTCTTGGTCCAAATATAGAAGCAAGTTATCCTTACAACGTTTATGTTTCATAGTTTTAAGGTTATGTGATGTTTAAGTGTTGGGCTGAACTTTAATTAAATTATAAAGTTCATGCACGAAATTTGAAAGTATTTTATATGTTATTGGATTTATTTTACTAGGGTTTTATTATATTTTGGGTAAAATTAGGGTTAGCCACCTATTTAAAGAGGCATTATTCATTATAATTGATAATTAATTAAGAATATATTTTTTACAAAACAAAGTGACATGTGTCATCTTGAGGGAGTGGATTCTTCATTGGTTATACGGAATAAAGCTTATCAACGTATGGCAAGCGTTATGGCATTGTATCGCTGTTCAAGATTGTCCTAAGAAATAAAAAAAAAGTTTTTAAGGGCAACGTTCCTTAAGAGTTGGACTTGATCTTGGAAGGATTTTGTTCTTACAAAAAATCAAGATTCGCAGTTCTTGGGACTGAGAACACGTTGAGGGGTTTGCTTGGGTTGTTCTTGGCAGGTTTTTATCATACACACTGCCTATGTTATGGATTTTTAACTCAACATTGTCTCCCACTACTTTACATAATACCGTAATCCCCAATGGATAACGGGAAGTCAATAATTAAATTGAAATCCATAGTGAGAAGTGGACCCCGTGGATATATTTCGACTCACAGCTTTGGAACATTCTCGCCTATGTATATTCACAGGTAGACAACTTATTGTCAATCACACTCACTGTGACTCCTAATTTTGATCCTAACCATTTCTCGTTGTGATAGCTTTGGCACGTTCAGAGGAGGCGTATCAAAGCTACATTTGTCAATGACAAACTCAAGCTACCTGCGTAGTCCTGACGGCTTTGGCACGTTCAAGATTTTCACTTTCACTTGAATTTGTCTCTTATCATAAAATTTATACCGGCGTAAATGAACTACCATCAGTCATAATTACACAGCTTTGACAAGATACAACACAACAAAAGTAAATCATTCGCATCTGTAATGACAATGCGGACCAAGAAACAAGTATTCATAATACTAGTTACTATAAAATCTTATTAAGCGGAATATTCCTAAAGTGGATTTTATTCTACATCAAATGCAGATATTTAATCTAGATCAATTTCTCAACAGTTTAATTCTACCTGGGAAAAAATAACTTAACTTAATAATTAAATCTTTGTTACATAACTTAACTTAAGTTAACTTAACTTAACAATAAAATCAAGAAACATCGAGATTACAAGCATGTGCAAATATCAAAATTAGATTACATATCATATATATCAAGCATGAAATATGTGATGGATGTCAGATCAAACCCGTTCTGATACCATGTTGTTGGGGTCATACGCAGTGGAAGCTCGGTTCAGGCGAAATCGTAATTTTAAAACTTTTAAAGTCACCGAATAAATTATTTGATATCATATATCTATAATTTATTCATATTTCAACTAAACATATTATTCGATATCATATAACGATATAATCAATTATGAAAACACCGTAAAAATTTTACGAAAATAATTTTTTGCAAAAAGTCATAAAACACGTTTTTTGTTTAATGGACAAATCGAAACCACGCAGAACTGCCCAGGTCAGCCCTGATAGTATTCGGTCAATCCATGGGTTTCCCAAATAGTGAAGAATTCACTGTTTGAATAGCATTTACCTGGTTAGCCTGAATTTCACCCGGTAAAGCCGTTTTTTGCCGTTTTTCGCATATTTTCACTCCGAAATAATTTTCGGAAATTATGCTAACACCCAATACACATCCAAATGATATGTTTTTCATCAAAAAATTCAATATTTTTCAGGTCTAAAACAGTAAGCAAAATTATTATTTTTCATGCTTTAAATCTAATTTTCTCAAGACTAATCAAATTAATCTTACACCAAATCAAAGTCACCACTAATGAAGAACTCTAGAACTATTCAAGGCATAACAAGAGCGGTCATTGCACTCTATAATTATAATCACTTTATCCATCATCCAAATCAAAAAGTCCCAAATTTATAGACTAAAAGAAACCCTGGAACAATTCTAGAAAAATCGAGAACAAGAAAATATATTTTCTAGCTAAAGGAAATAAATATTACCTCACAAATCTTCAAAAATCCTTAAGCTTTTTCTTGGTTTAATCACTTTCTTTGTTTTCTTTCAAAATGAACTTTGGAAGCTCCCAAAATGGAGTAAATTGCGTGCATCATCAACCTATAAAGAAAGAGAAAAATATTTTCTTTTTATTCATGGAAGTGGTGTTAGTTGGGGGTAAAAATGTCAAACAAAAAATCAATTTCAAATCAATTAAAAAGAGTTGATAAAAAGTATGACACATGGCATTTTATTTAACCATATATTACCTTAATATATATTAAATAAAAAATCAACACTTTACACATGTAAAGTAAATAATAAAAGTCAAAATAAGACAATAATTATTACTTTATATGTGTCATCAAATTATTTGTCAATTAATGTGTATATAATCTAATCATGTATCAAATACAAATACATATTAGAACGACCAAAATTATCCCGGCATGTGAATTTTCATATATCGATTAAACGATTCGAATTAACTAATTTAATCCGATAAAATATTATGAATAATCAGTATTATTCATAATGTGTTGTCCAAGTGCTCAACGAGTACATTTCATATTGTGGGACTCTCTAAGGTCAGGTACATCCGTCAAGAAATCAAATTCCATGCCAATAATTCACCCACTCGTAAATTATGACGACTGTGGATTATCTCGTTAAACTATGCAAGTCGAGATCATCACATACATATAATCATTCTGTCACAGGCTATCCATATTATACCAAGGATATAGATGTGAACGTCAATTCCCTAAGGTATAATATAGTCGACTTATAAATTTACGATCTCAAAATAACACTCGAAACTCGCTTCCTCTGTATACCACGACCATGTAGATCGTAAACACGTGCAGGATACATATACCATATACACAGGACTGACATATTCTATCTTGATACACACCAGATATCATGAATATCAGTCCACACCCAACGAACATGCAGAGGTCTGACCTAAATAGGTCGATGACGTGACTGCCATCAAAGTGTGGAGGATAACTCATATATCCACTGAGGTATCTCAAGTCTAAGGACCAATATGTTACTCGACTCGAGAAGATTCCTATTGACGTTGGTGTCAATAAATCTTGACCATGAACTTTATTTGAGAATATACAACTTATAGTGACGCTTCCCAATGTCAATTATAACATATGTTGTAACTGCGCACTTCGTTGTAAATCCTCGGGTCTTTGTCTAATATACGCATATGACTAAACCAGATTTAGTTTTATTCTAATCAAATTAGATCGAATATATATATATATATATATATATATATATATATAAGACAATAGGTGCTACCATAAATACGTAATATTACAGAAAAAATTATTTGTATCCATGAACCAGACATAAATACGATTCAAATCGACGCTCCGAGCATCAATCCTAACAGAAACACTCATATGTAAATGATCATCAAACGGCAATTGTTATTACTCATGGGGATACTCATAAGCAAATAGAATTCATTAACATCCAAATTGATTTTAATATAAATCTGTCAACGCTAGCATAAATGCTCTATCAGTTAGTAATATTTTATCAATTCCGTCACTTTTGAAGGTAATGTGATCTTAATTTTTTTAATATCTAAGTTGAAGAAATTGTCCAACTAGCTAATATTGCTTTCTTTAAAATATTAATTTTTTTATATGGGAAGAAGTAATTCAGAACCATATACAAGTTTTATATTCAAGAGGATTTGATGAGTCTTAAGTAAGGACAAAATAAGATGCCAATATTTCAAGCAACCATGACATGAAACCAAATTTCACTTTTATTATTTAAGTTATTGGAATATCATTTGTTACTTAGGCACAGTTCTTGATAAATTTATTTATTCTAAATATTAAATTAATTCAGAGTCTTGTGTATTTTTTTTCCGTCTCCAACTGAGATTGCGATCCACACGCCAAGCAAATCCAACAAATCTTATAATGTGAAACTTTTTGCCCATTATCATTGACCATCGACTTGTACTAAAAAAATAAATAAAACAAAATTATATGTAAAAGACACAGAACGCCCCCACTTTTATATAAAAATTTTGTTCAAAATATACATTAAACAAACTATATGTACAAAGTGTAATTTTGTTCAAAAGTTTTTGTCACTAATGTGGCAACGACCTTGGATAAAGTTCATGATTAATATATTAATACTAATAATACTGAATTATATAACACTAAAAGTCTAAAACTTCCAAAATCTATTGTAGCCATATAAATAATAAATACATGGACATTATCTTAATTAAAAAAATATGAATGGATCTACATGAAAGGTGGGAAAATAAAAAGGCAGCAAGTTATGACTATAATTATGACTATGACTATTCTCAATAAATCTTTGGGAGAATCGCAATCTACCTTGCCATTTGTCTCCCCCATGTTCCTTTAAACAAGTTTTCAGTTCCTTCAATGGCACAGACAAACATAAAAATCGAAAATAGGTTTTAAAACTTCATCATATCAGTCAAAAAGCATATTCCATGACAAGTGTAACAACCCATCTCACAGAAAATGAAGCCTCTATCTATTCAGCTTCTTCAGTAATTTAAGCATTATAGGTCTCACATACTAGCTATGATCTTTGAATTCATTTCAGGAAAGCAAAAAAATCAAAAAACAAAAAATTATTTCATACACACACACATGTGAAGCAGAATAATTGGTCTAGGTCTTAAAAAAAGCAATAATTTAAGCATATGAAATATTGTTAGCAACAATTAACTTGAAAAGAAATGAAAAACTTGAATCTCTTGTACCACATGTCATTTTAATTGTCTCAAAATGATTAAACTAGTCAAAGTAATTCTAAAATTATTCAAAGTATGGGACAATATTATCACTTGTAATGGAGCTACAACCTGTTGTGGTGGTAGGTGGTGTGTATAGGGAAGAAACTGAAGATGAAGAAGATGAAGAAATAACGATAGAAGGCAGCGGCGGCAAGGGCGGTGGTGGAGGCGGCGGCGGTTGCGGCGCAACAATTGAAACAACCCCAGGAGAAATCAAAGGGTTATTAGATGAAATAATAGTGTTAGTCGCAGCAGCTTCTCTATATTTGTATTTCATAATTTCAGCCCTCACTGCATTAAGCTCCGCTTGTAAAGATTGAAGTTGTTGCTGCAAACTCGAAATTACTCCCATGCAACCGTAAACCGGATCTCTCAGCCTCAAGTTTGCTTCAAAAACAAGACTATTAGCAGCATCTGCTCTTTGGTTCTCTGGCACGTCCTACATAAATATAAATCTAATCATTGTATGAACATTTTACATATAAATCAAATTTGTCTTTCCGGTATAGCTTAAATACAGTCACCCGAATTCGAGTAATAATAAGAGGAACATCCAATGAAAAAAAAATTACAAATAAATGAAATAGGTAATTAGATTAGAACAAAATTAGGGTTTTTGTGTGTGTATGTATATACCGATAGCATCTTGGAGACATTGCTTGCACCAAAGACTTTGTGAACAGCAGCAAATTTTTGGGGTTCATGGGGAGAGAAATAAGGAGAAAAAGGGCATTCTTCAGCACATCTTCTTCTCAAAAGTTTACAAGCAGCACATGGAGTTATGGTGTTCATGGTCCCTGAATTAGGATTTATCATATGTCTTCTTCCATTTGGTCATTTGATACATCACTTTCTCTCTTGATCCTTTTCCCTATCTCTTCAAATCTCTCCCTGTTTACACACATTAAAAAAAAAAAAATTAGGGTTTGAAAAAAAAACCATAAAAAGTTAAAGAAATGATGAAGTTTTTTTGGTTTTTTTTTTTAACCTGTCTCTGGACATGCAGGCATGCTAATGGTTTGTTTTGTCAAGATCGAGGGAGTGAAGAAATAAAAGAGATTGAAAGGGAGAGGAAAAGAAGAATAAAAATGAACAAGGCAGAGCTTAAAAGGCAAGACAATTAGTAGGTCAAAGTTTTTTTTAAAGGAAACAAACAAAAGAAATTAATTACAAGGGGGAAAAAGTTGAAGTTGGAGAGGTAGGGAATCTGATTTTATTATAATATATTTAAAATACTTGCATTTATGAATTATGCTTGAGAAAGAGAGAATGCCAGCTCTTGCTTGCTCACGTACGTGTGTGAGTGTGAATTCTTATGGCTATTCAGTATTTGACTTTTGATAGCAATGGCTGTGATTGCTTAACAAGGATTATATATGATCATTAATAAATTGCTATGTGCTGCTCAAAGTGGTTTTCTTTTTTGCTTCTAATTCACTGTATTTGTTAATATATTTTATAAAATGATTACGTCTTTTTTTGTTTTTTTTTTTTTTGAATATCGGGGAAATCTCACGTCATTCATATGAAGAATACGTGTGTAAATCGATATTGTCCAATACTCTTACAAAGGTGTTGTCAAAAACTTGAAATTAGGACCTTAAAAGAAAAAATTAGACTCTATCGTGATTAACTGTTATTAAGTTATTCTATTAAAATTAGTCAAATTAATTCATTTTACACGAAATTACCCTTCTTCCCCAAATTCAATCTTCTATTTGTACATAATTTATAATTTCTTTATCTTTGTGCATATACTGTAATTTTGCTGCTTGGTTATAATTATTGGAAAATAAAGGAAAAATATGTATTTTTTTCTATTTTGAGGCATAATTTTAAGTGGGATCCACTTATGGAAACGATGAGATCATGAGTAATTTAGATTCTCATCTGTAAATACTTCGAAATGATATATTAATACGCTCAAAATGATACTCGGGTGAATGAGAATTTATCTCATAAAGTGCACCATTTGAGAAGGAAAAAGTAAAGAAAATAAGTTTGTCCCACATCTAAAAAACTACAAGCCTAGAAGGATTTATATATAGTTGATTGTTTATAAAGTGGTAAGAATCTATAGATAGAGGTTTGTATGAGCCAATGAGCGCATGCATGTTATGCGTGTACACAAATGTGGCCAAAATCGAGCTAGGCTCACATTACCTTTGATTTTGCTAATTTTCCTTTAATATTTTGGTGGCATTTCATCTATTGTAACAGTTTTAGCCATAATGTGCCCATGACTTTTTCTATTGAATGTGATATTCAATAGAGAATTAATTCTTCATTGGTTAAGAAATTTGAAGGGTTTTTCTCTTTTCTTTTATAAACACAAAACAAAAGAAGCATTGTTACACACCCAAAACCGAGAGCACCACTTGAAATTTTCGAGAGCTATTTGACACCAAGCCGAGACCTATTTTCATATTTTCTTTTCAATTCAAGTTCAACGAGCAACTGAGTTCACTTAGGTAATTTGGTAGTGTTCCACAGTTACATGTTGTCATTTTATCCTAAGAAATAGTCGTTAGTTCCAATCATGTGCATCGTGACAGGCGACGACTATGTTTTACAAAGAATGTTATATATAATACTCAATATATTCCTCGCTTCGGTTTATTTTTGTTTTACAATTACTTTGTAACGACCCCGAATAGTTTTGCTCGGCTAGGAACGCTTGGGATAATCTTTTCAGGGTTAGTAAAAAAAAAAATACGGGGTCGACTTTGAGATAACGAACACCTACTAAATTTTAGGTCCAAATTTTCCTTTGATTTCTTCATGGCCTAACCAAAAATTAAAAAGAAAAGAAGAAAGAAGCCCAAGGCCCAACAACAACAAATTACCTAGATTTTTCTAGAAAAAATTGGCTAAGTTAAGGATAAAACAACAAAAAGGAAAATATTTCTTCATTTCTTTCTTGGCACAAACGTGAGTTAAAGGGAGAGGAGAGAAAGAGAGAAATTTACATTTTCTTAGCAAGAATTAAAGCTTATCAAGGATAGTCCATCAAATTAATTAAACTCAAGAAGAAATAAGAAGGGGATCAACAAGCATTGTTAAGGAAGAAAGGAGATTGAATTGAGGTATGAAGCTTTTGACCCAAATCTGAAGTGTTAGTGTCCTACACATGCCACAAGATCACTAAAATGATTTTTTGTGTGAAAAATCAAAGACAAGTTGCGGAAAAACTTACTTTGATCGGATGAGATTCAAAACATTTCTTTGTATTTGTTGAAGCTCCAAGCTTTGTAGAGTGTTTCCAACACTTGGGTGAGTTTCCCTATCACCTTGATTCACTCCTTTATGTGCTAGCAAGAACAAAATTGAAAGAAAAAATTTCTCCTCCAAGAAGAAACCCATTCGGCCAAGAGAGAAGAAAATGGGAGAGATGAATAATTCCAACTTAATTCATTTGTTGACTTAAAAAAAGTGTGTGTTTTGTGTAAAAGTAGTAATAAATACTTCCAACAACTTTCATCACACTTACGACAAGTTAATGTGAGTGAGTGGGTCCCACCACTTTGAATTCAAAATTCAAGTTGGTTCACACAACACACTTTGGGCCCGGTTACGTTTAATCCGACTAAACGAATTTTCCGTTACGACGTAATTAAATCCAATTTAATTAAATAATAATGCCCAGCAAAATTATTACGGAAGTCGCTTACAAATTAATTCCAAAATAATTCGTTCGCTTGAATTAAAATACAATTTTAATTCCGCATTGAAATCCAATTTCAATTAATATATCCAATATATTATTTTATCCCAAATAAATAAATTAAATAGAAAAATCCAATTTAACTATTAAATTTATGTTACCGATTAATTCCAAATTAATCGCGTTCTCTCGTCTAGTCGAATTAATCTGAGATTAATTCTTGACGTAATTAATCTCATATTAATTCTCTCTTTGTAATTAATCTGAGATTAATTTATTACTGTAATTAATCCCAAATTAATTCTCTCTCATAATTAATCCCAGATTAATTCTGTTCGAGTCAAATCTCATCGGTGAATCTTTGGGAAGCGACCCAAGAGATCCCTGGATATGTTGGCAGTAAATCCGGTTATCGACCTATCCGAACACGTGCATACCCGGTACCACATTCTTACCGATTTACAAGACATGGTTGGCTTCTAGCAAAGCACCGTGCCTACCCAATTCTCCAGAAATATTCAACGAAGAATATACAATCTTTATCAGGCGTAGTATACAGTATATTGCGTATTACGATCCAGTATCTGATGTCACATGCTAGGCCTGAGGCTGGAATTGTGTCTGCCCCGTACGAAGCATATATCAGAACACTAGCAACTAGTCTCTTTAATCGGATAATCATGACCTTGTCATACTATCCCGATAGCTACAACATATAAGAGTACCAGTTCTGTATCCTGCGTGATCATCATCTCCATATGACTGAAGTGAAACTTCCAGCTTGACATCACACCCAATACACTACGATTCTCAGTAAACCCAAAAGAGGCGTAAACAGAACCTGTTAAAGCCTCGGACGACCAAAACCAAAGCGTACTGATTGTCGCAAGTATTAGCGATGCAAGTCTCAGGTTAAGACCACATACACCTACCCTGATTCGGATTCCCATAGACACATAGTCATACTACCAATGAGATTTCGATGGGTCTATCCAGAGCGAAGCTGTTCCCGATCCAACGGCTAACAGAACCTCATATCACACTTGCATAAGTATCATATAGTTAAATATATGAGAACTATGACGTTAAGCTTCCATAACGCGCACAAGTGCAATACTAGTCTATTCCGCATTATCGATGTCCAGTCTCGATAATACTACGACTAGGGATATTTAATGATTAAACCTTTCGTGGATTAATATTGTCTTATATCTTATTAATCCGGTACGAATCATATTGACTTTTATCATTTATATATCCAAGTAATCCAATTACAAATGATAAAAGAGCAATTTCCTTTGTCACATAGTTAATTTGTATAAAGAACACCATGTCTTTTACAAATAGTGATGCTATGGGTCATAATTATCCAACAATCTCCCACTTGGCCTATAGCCAATCACTCAGGTGTCCAACATCTGAACTATGTACGAGTCACTTATGTTTATGCTGAGATATCGCTTTCGCCAGCGGATATGCAAGGTTATCATCTGAAACGATCTTTTCGATCTTGACATCGCCACGATGTATGATCTCATGAATCAGATGAAACCGTCGAAGTACATACTTGGATCGTTGATGAAACCTTAATTCCTTAGCCTGCGTTGTACCCTAGCTAAGCTGCTAATAGAACTACTCCTAATCCAATTAGGAATTTGATAGATCCAAATGCCTCTTTTACTACCTCAGCCTCAGCAATGTTTTCCACTTTTGTTTTATCGACAACAATATCTTGCTAGGAAGATTTCCAGCTCACTGTTCCGCTGTTCAACCAAAATACGTACCCTAATTGTGACTTACAGTCGTCTTCATCGGTTTGGAAACTTGCATCGGTGAACCTAGTCACCTCAAGTTCTCCATCTCCATAGATTAAGAAAGCATCCTTAGTCCGTCTAAGATACTTAAGGATGTTCTTAACATCAATCCAGTGACCATCACCTGGATCGGCCTGATTGTGATTCCACATGCTCAAAGCATATGAGACACCAGGTCGCGTACATGTCTTTCAATGTACGAGTTCTCGGAGAGTGCCAACAACTTTTAGATTTATCCAAGTAGATCTTTATTCCTAGAATAAAGGTTGCCTCTCCCAAGTATTCCATGGATAATATTAATGAAAGCCAAGCTTTCACCGATTTTAGTATGGGAATGTCATTGCTAAGAAGTAATACATCATCAACGTATAGGACAATCAATGTCAGTGCGCTCCCACTAGCCTTCTTATATACACAAAAATCATCTTCGTTTTTGAATGAAACCATATACCATTATGATTTGAGCAAAACGTTGGTTCCAAGAACATAATGCTTGCTTCAATCCATAAATGGATCGATTTAACTTGCAAACCTTGTTTGCATGTTTTGGTGCGACAAACCGTCAGGTTGTTATTTAAAACATCCTCCAAAAGGTTTCCGTTAAGGAAAGCGAATTTGACGTCCAGCTGCCATATTTCATAATCCAAATATGCGGCAACAGTAAGCATTATCCGAATGGATTTAGTCATGGCAACGGGTAAAAGGTTTCGTCGTAATCGACTTCATATTGATGATGATACCCTTTCGTTACAAGTCTAGCTTTGTACGTTTGTATGTTTCCATCCATGTCTGTCTTCACCATGAAGACTCATTTACTACCAATAGGCACAATGCCTTCTGGTACATCAACCAGTGTCCAAACTTGGTTGTATACATGGAATCCATTTCGGACTTCATGGCACTTTGCCATAAATGGAGTTGTTACCTTGTATCACTTCCTCATACGTAGCTGGTTCGTCTTCCTCAATAAGATTGATATCTACATGAGGTGAGATCAGAAACCCATACCTCTTAGGTTTTTTTTCTGACTCTCTCTAACCTACGCGGTTCTTGTGTATTAGAAGATTGTGGAACAGTCTCATCCCTGATGAACTGTTCGTGCTCCGTTAGGGATCGGTGCCAGAAACAATATTACTCCGATTTTCATCGAGTTCTACTTTCCTCCCACTTACCACTGCATTTAGGAATTCCTCTAAGGAAAACCGCATGGAGAGCAACAAATACATTGTTCTCTTGTGGGTTATATAAGTAATATTCACTGGTTTCCCTATGATAACCAATTACAAATGGGCACTTGTCCAATTTGGGTTCTAGTTTGGTACCATCCAAACGTTTAACATGCCTAGCATCCCCAAATCTTTAGAAATGAGAAACCCGATTTCTTTCCTATCAATATTTCATATGGAGTCTGTCCAACAGACTTTGACGGAACCTTATTCAAAATAAGTATTGCACTGTTCAATGCGTATCCCGTGAAGGAAATTGGTAGCTCAGAGCGACTCATCCCTGACCTTACCATGTCCAACAAAGTTCGGTTTCTCCGTTCGGACACACCACTCAATTGAGGTTTTCCGGGAGGAGTCCATTGTGAAAGAATACCATACTCTTTCAAGTAATCTTGAAACCCATTGCTTAATCATTTTATACCACGGTCCAACCGCAATATTTTTAATACTTTTACCGGTCTGTTTTCTACTTCATGTCGAAACTCTTTGAATTTATCAAAAGTTTCCGATTTTTATTTCTTAAGAAACACATAACCATAACGCGATGCAACATCCGTAAAGGTTACGAAGTATTCATATTCACCTCTAGCCTAGCTAGACATGGGCCCACTTATGCTACTATGAACGAGGGCTAACAGCTCGATGGCACGTACACCTTTACTGCTAAAAGGCATTTTAGACACTTTGCCTAATAAATAAGATTCGCAGACGTCAAATGAAATAGCAAATCCGTCCAAGTATCCACTCTTCGAAAGTGTGGATATACGAGTCATGTAAATGTGTCCCAGACAACAATGCCACTAATAAGTCTCATCTGATTTACTCAGTTTGAGCTTTTGTTTGTCATGTTATATGTTTGAGATTTGTTTATATTCAAAATATAAATATTGTTATTAATATCTAATGTGTATATCTCAATATCTTCTTTATATACAAAATACCCAGTGTTCTGGAACATAAAGGTATACTCGTAACGAGTTAAACTAGATATAGAAATAAAGTTTCTAGTCAAACTAGGTAAATTATAACAGTTTCCTAATTTAAGTATATGCCCAAAGGGCAGTTCCAAAACTTAGGTTCCCATAGCCAAAACAGCGACTCTCGTCCCATTTCTGACTCGCAGGTCGATCTCATCTGAAGCCAGTCTCCTGCTATTCAGCAGATCTCGCACATCAGTAAATATGTATGTACCACATTCAATATAAAAAATCCAATTTTTAAAACTAGTAGTGGACATGTTTATAACAAACATACCTGAAGTCGGAGCCTTGTCCGTCTTCACATCTTTCATGTCTGCCTTGTCCATACGGCAATCACGCTTCCAGTGACCCCGTTTGCCACTGTTTAGGCAGACGTGTTGGGATATGTCATTTGTCTTCCCAGAAGACTGTGACGATTTTGCCTTTGCCATTTTCTTCACACCCTTAGAAGCCTTCGGCCAAGCCTTGGCCTTCTGGGATGTCGAAGTAAGATGTGCCTTGCACTTCTTGCCCTTTTGGAATCTCTGTCTTTGCCTCCTTGAGCATAGCCATTAACTCTCCAAGAGTTTTCTCTTGGTTCATGATGAACCCGCCCCAACATTCAGGCAGAGACTTTACGATCAAATCTATGGAAGTCTCGGCCTTGTAGGTAATGCCCAGCTTACCTAGCTGTTCGATGTCAGCAATCATCTGCGATGCCTAGTGCTCGACAGATGTACCCTCTGACATACGCGAGCGAAATAGCTTCCTTTTGCAATTTGTACTTCTAAGATCTAAGGTTAGATCTATGAAGATCCTTTAATTTCAACATCATGGTATAAGGATCTAATACTTTGTTCTGACGACGAAATTAAGGAGTCATTGCAGCAAGCATAAAGGATTGAACATTAAAGTTATCATCATGATGAGTCTTCCTAAGCCCATGCTCTACTATTTGCTCAACTCTGGGCTCAGGCCCCGAGAGGTTTCTCTATCTAATAGAGTAACTTCTCAGCTCTCAGGACTATCCTGATATTCATTTCCCAATCTGGAAAATTTACGCCGTTAAAGACATTTTCACCCAAGATTATGTCCTTTAACGCTAATCTTTCAGTTATCTTGAATGCTATAGTCTAACTATCCAGTCAACAATTTTGGGTACACTCAAAATGCAATGGTTACTATAGTCTAACTATATAACCAACTACAAATAGAGTAGTGTGTTATACAGTCTAACTGTTCAAAGAAAGCAATATTAAATATTAGTCCAACTAATATATATTTATAACAATGATAAATAAAATAAAAGAGTGAGTATTGGCAAGTATTTAAACGAAATTGTAAATTTAATACTGGCCTCCCACTATTTTTCGGCGAGCCTCTAACCCTCTATGGAGTACTCGGGAAACCTAGTTTCCTAGTGGGCTAGAATCCCGTTAAATAACACACAACCTTGACTTTGGCCAACAAGCTGTATGAAACTTAACTAGGTAGATCTCTAAGATCAATTGGATCTCATCCAATTCCTAGATCTGGTAGGTGGACCTCCAAGTCCGAAACACATATCCAATATATGCAAATATATCCAATATTTTTCCTAACCTTTTCCTCTGAATCAACTAAGCCTTGGCTTTGGCTCAACAAGCTTAATGATTCCAGATAAGCGGGACCCATTGACTTTGGAAAGCTTCGTAATCCATGTCGATGAACAAGAAGTGACATTGACTTTGGCCAACAAGTCACAACCGCCCAAGATATGCGATATAGAACAAACCTTTTGTGGTTCAAACACATCCGCGATGGACAATGGTCTTGACTTTGGCCAACAAACCAATGCCAATCTTGGATCTTGAGAGAGAACCACTCAATGAAAGGAAAAACGCTTAATATTTGATGAGGGTTTTTCGCGTAATTGGCAACCAATTTATTATCTTTGATTAGGTCTCATCATACAACCTTAAGCATGCATTTTAAAAGCATAATAAGGCACGAAATAAATTAATAATGATATGCAGATAGATATTGTAGGACACAGAAATCGGCGATGTTGTCCCAGGCTCGCGGCTCGGTTGGGAGTACGGAGTAGCCCGCAGGGAACTAAACCGGAGAAATAAAATGGAGTCACCACCCGGTGTGAACCGGGAAAATGATTTAAGGCTGCACTCACCCCTCGCAAGGGAAGACCTCAAACCGTTGGGTTCGGAATGGTCCATTACTTATGCCACTTGTAATGAAAGGATTTTTACAATAATCTAACCAAGCCTAAGCAACATATATTTCTAAGGATAATATACTCCTAAGTTCGCATGTATAAAATAAATCATCTAACGGCAAACATACGATATCACACAATAATCTCATGAACATGTTGAATCATCAAACACGAAAAATAAATAACAACCTAAACATAAATGTAAATTGAACGCCTATTGCGAACGAAGATAACCAAATCATGCATAGAGGAATAACGTACTAATGGCTAAATCATGCTTAAGAAACAAGTAACATCCTAACGACCTAATCATGCTTGAACACAGTCTCACGAACACATCAAATATATAAATGCGGGAATACAAATAGATGACAACAGTAAAAGTGTCAATAATGGAATGATATAATTAATTACATAATGCAAGATAAATCACCCAAGAAGCAATCATGCATGAAATGTGATGAAAAGGACTCGGTTCACTGTATATGTGTTCTTATAGCGTTTGAAAACGCGTTCAAACGGTAAACAGAAGGTTCGTGTTCGTATAGCATTCGAGAACGCATTTGAACAGGATAAGATTTGATGCATGATAAAAAAAAAACACATGCGCGTTCGAGTAGTGTTCGTAAACGCGTTCGAACGGACTGAGACAGAATGCGTAAGTTCGTGTAGCGTTCGGAAACGCATTCGAACGAGATTACCAAAATGGCATCTGAAACGACACAAAAAAATGCTTGGATTGAACAAATACATAATGTAGGACCTCGTGTGCCCAATTGAACACATCTCATATTCAATCGAGTGCACCTCATCCTGCGCGACAAACATCATAGTAAAGGTAGCCTTTAGGCATTTCCCTCGAATAGAGGACCTTTAATCCACCCTAGTTAGCCCATGCGCACTAGAATGAAATGCATGCGTAAATAAAGCAATGATATGCAAAGGGTAAATGACATAATAAAAGGCGCGGCAAAATATCATGGTAAAGGTAGCCTTCAGGCGTTTCCCTCGAATAGAGGACCTTTAATCCACCCTAGTTAGCTCATGCGCATTATATTAAAATGCATACAAATGAACGAGACAATAATGTGGAACTTCGTATGTCCAATTAAACATATCTCACATTCAATCAAACACACTTTGTCCGGTGCGGTAAAGTATTGTCGTAAAGGTAGCCTTTTGGACTTTTCTTCCCTCAAATAGGGAACATTTAGACCAACATACTAAGCCCATGCGCATTACATTACAATGCATAGAAAGTAAAGACAACAATATAGGACTTCGTATACTCGATTAAACATATCTCACATTCAATCAAACACATTTCGTCCGGCGTGGTGAAGTATTGTCGTAAATGTAGCCTTTTAGACTTTTCTTCCCTCAAATAGAGAACCTTTAGGCCAACAAACTAAGCCCATGTGCACTATATCATCAATACACAAGCAAGTAACGTGCGGAAAGTAAAAGACGGAATATAAATGCGAATAATAAACAAACAAATAAAAAAAAGTGAAAGATGTGTCGTTTGCTCAAGTGGTACGTGGAGTTGTTTCCCAAGTACAGACCGCACTACCGTTCATTCGGATTTGGCTACGAAATTTACGTCTGGGTTTCCCATCCGATATACCATAAAAGACGACACATTTTCCATTCATCCAATGGCCACAACACACATTAACCAACGACTCTCATGCAAAGGAAATTCAATAAATAATTAAAAGATGAATGAAAATAAATAAGAAAGGTGCCCTCAGGTCTAACCTTTTATGTCGACTCTTGGAAGTGCGTCACAAGGCCGTCAGAAGGGCTAACACTCCGCACTCTTTCGATTCACTGGTTCAACATTTCATTTCGATGTTTCGCTGTTTGGGCTGCTATTTTTACTTCGTTAAACTGATGTCTTCGCTGTATTTTCTGGTCACTATTTTACGGTGTTTGGAATACTGTTTGGGGGTGTATTTTTGGTTAATGCAGTGCAGTTTTAGGGGCTGTTTTTGGTGATGGTTTGTGGCTGTTTCGGTGGTGTTTGTGGCTATTTCGGTGGTAGTTTTGGTGGCAGTTTGTGCGTGAATAAGGCTGTATTGGTTACTGTTTTGGCTTGAAGCAAGAGGCTGTTTGAAGAAGGTGATGGCGTGAAGCAGTGGTCTGTTTGGAAGGGTGTGTGGCATGGAGATTCAAGGGCTGTTACGTGGTTACGTGGTCCGGGAAGTGAGTGCTTGCTGGTCAGAGACGTGAATGGCATGGACAGAGGGCTTGTTACGTGGTCAGTGAGGGCTGCATTAGTGTATATCATGTGTGTTTATGTCTGTGTAAGGAAGCTATGCGCGTGAAGAAAGGAGGGCAGTTTAAGGTTTGATTCGGCTTGTGTTTGTTTCCTTTGTGCTCGGCATGGCAGATGATGTTCGATCATCTTACTAGTTTCACATTTGGCTTCTTCATGTGAGTCACTGAGCAGTTTATCATGGCTTTGACATGTGGTTTTATGGTCTGTTGAAGGTGAGGCTTGTGTGGGAGCTGTGCGTTTGTTTGGTGAGGGGTTGTTAGGTCAGTTTGTGAAGGTGTCTAATGGAGAGGCTACGAGTGATGCTACGTCAAGGTCTCAATGTGGCTTTAGGGTTCTTGTATTGCCGTGAGAGTGTAGAGCCAAAAGAGTTTAGGGTTTTGTGTTATTGTCTTTGCCGTGAATAGTTTAGACCCTTAGGGTTGCATTAGTGTTATGTTTTATAGTTACAAGCTAGGGTTAGGGTTGTGCATGAGATTTTAAAATAAGGAAACAAGTTCAAGTAAATTAGGGATGGATTTAATTAGTTTAAAAAGGAAAGGATAATTGTATTTTGGTGGGGGAATATATTTAAATTGGTAGGTGATTTATTTAAATTAGGAAGAGATTTGCTTAAATTAGGAATTTAATTTAATTTGTGTTTTAAATATGCTTTAATTATTTCTTGGATTGGGCTTGGGTGAGATGGGCTTGGTGTGTGTCTTGCGGGGGTTTGGGCTAATAATGCGTTTTAAAACAGAGGTCCAACAAGCGAACCTGAAGCTAAACAAGCGAATAAAATCCAACAAATTATTGATTTCTGACTTTTCCCTTCCGACGTCCGTTTCCCGCGACTTCTGCGACTTAAAAGGTAGTGCCTCTAAATGAGACTCATCATAGGGACTTACATGAAAACATGCAGTGCCTACAGATATATAAAAAACTTTATTCCTAGAACAAATCTCTCTTTTTCCTCTCTCCCGCTAACACTTTACATACTTCTACCCAATTACATAATACATTAAAGAAACCTCATTTACATTGAGGGGAATTGGTGAGAAGAGAAATACAAAGAGAATAGAAGATAATAGGCTGGACTCGCAGGTCCAATTTAATAAATTCTAAATTTATTATAATAATTTCCAAAATTGCCCTCACCCTTCTAATATCCATCCGATATACATTATTCATACAATACATCCAAGTATTAACACATATCATGTTATTCAATCAATCTAATCCAATTAATTAATCTTTGAATTAATGACCATCCCATGTTCAAACAACGATTTGATTTGCGCGAGTCCAACTCGTTTAAGAATAAATACTCAAAGTACATATTCTTAAATATATAGAACTACAATTTTAAATCCAATTTAAATTGTATCCAATACTAATTCTTATTTAATTCCAATTAAATAATTACACTTTTAATAGTGCTTTTTAGACTTGGATTCCAAATCCAGTCTAATTGGTTCTCAAAGCCCAATTAGTATCCAATACTATTCAATTAAAGTCCAATGGGCTTTCAATTAATTCTGTAGGCATGGACTTTGGCCATTATAGATCAAACCCAAGATGCCAAGGCCCAATTAGGAATCACCATTTGCCCAAAAATCAATTTTAGCCCATTAGGCCCAATTAAATTATTAAAGTCCCAATTATCATATTTGGACTTTATGGAGATGGTTTTAGGCCCAATTGGATCCAACCCAATTGTCCTAAACCAAACTTGGCCCAACCAAGTCCAATAAGCCCAAATACAACAAAATTAGTGCGCCGTGCCACGTGTCACCATCACAGCCGATCTGCTAACGTGCGTCGTGCCACGTGTCATCATCCTACGGTGTCGACAGTCACCATCACCACATGTCGCCACGTGTCACTCCACCTATCAGCCACGTCATCGTCCACATCACCGGTTGACCGAGTCAAAATGCCACGTCATCGACACGTCATCATCAACCAATCACAGCGTGCCACGTGTCATAATCCTTCGGTGTCGACACTCCATTTCACCATGTGTCACCACGTCAGCATCTATTATTGGCTCACTTATTCAAAATCGACACGTGGTAGATAAGAATCTGAGCCGACCAATCAGAAGCCGCCACGTGTCGTAATAATTGAGATCTCAGCCGCCTTGCCACGTGTCAACTTATCTTCTTATCCTGAATCGCCACGTGTCATCACCTCAGCATGCCACGCCAAAAAGTGCTGGCGTCGCGACGCTGGAGGCCTACCGAGGTCTATAAATAGAGCTCGAAATTTAAGTTTCAGATGTACCATTCTCTCTAAATTCTCTCATGTAAATTGGGAGTTTTCTATCTAGTTTCTTTTAAATTTTAGTTTTGTAATTAATTTTAATTACTTTCTGTAATAATAGTAATTTACTTCTTTACTTTTTACAGTTTTTACTATTCACCATGAGGAGGTAACTTCCCCATGCTAGGGTGAAAGGTAATCTTTTACTATTACTAGGTTAGTAAACCGATTTAATACACAAAATAAAATAACCACTTCATCTTTTAAATGATATTGAAGAAATCACAACCCTAGATAGTTTTTAATATTGAATTTTTCTTAAACCTACTTTCGACAATTTTATTTACTTGTTTAAATTAGAATTTAGAATCGTCACCTTTTCAAATCAATCAACAACCTGTTAGATACTAGTAATCATTTGACCTCATAAAATTAATAGCTTAGGTATTAAGTCCTCGTGGGATCGATACTTTTTATACTACTTGAACGATACGTGCGCTTGCGTTATACGCGTGTGTTTACGCAGGTCAAGTTTTTGGCGCCGTTGCCGGGGACTTATTTATCTTTCACTATTAGTTTTAAGGTTAGATACATTTACTTGTATCTAATTTTATTTTTACTTATTGTTTTTGTTTTCTTGTGTTTCAGGTTCTCAGAAACTTCATGAGACGAACCAGAAGCTTTGAACTCCGACCGCTTAACCCAGAAATTGAAAGAACCATCAGACAGTTGAGAAGGGAAAGACGAGAAGGCCAAGAAGCTTTAGTCAACATGGAACCTGAACCTTTGGAGGTTGCACCACCAATTCCCATTCGAGACAGAACCATTCCGGTGGTTGACAGACTCATTTCATATATTGTACTTCCTCCCTTACCAGCAAATGCGGGTGACATCAAAACATGCATTCAGATGATTCAGCAGTCAGTTCAGTTTGGGGGGGAATGCAACTAAAGATCTTAATGCCCACATCAGCAACTTCCTGGAAGTTTGCGGCACTTTCAATTACAACCGAGAAGCTGAAGAAGCAATGAGACTGCGTGTTTTTCCATACTCCTTGAAGGACAGAGCTAAAGCTTGGCTACATTCACTACCAGCAGGTTCTATCACAACTTGGAACACTTAGCCACCAAATTTCTTGCAAAGTATTTCCACCAGCCAGAACTGGAAAGCTGAGGAATGACATCACATCCTTTGTACAACAAGACTCAAAAACTCTCTACGAAGCTTGGGAAAGGTACAAAGATTTGCTCCGAAATGTCCTCACCATGAGATTCCAAAATGGCTTCAAGTCCAAACTTTCTATAATGGACTTTCTGGAATAATGAGAACCACAATCGATGCTGCTGCTGGAGGAGCTTTAATGGCAAAAGGAGAAGATCAAGCCTGGAACCTAATCGAAGAAATGGCCAACAAAAATTCTTGTGGCCAACAGAAAGGAGCATGATCCAAAGAATTGCAGGAATTTATGAAAGTGGAGCCAATAAGCAGTCAACGCCAGCTAGATCAGATATGCAAATTCATGGAGACTCTTACCACTGAATCCACAAGTTCACCATATGGAGGAGCACCAGAACCAAACCAACTTTAAGAAACGGTGAATTATGTCAACAATTTCAACAGACAGGGGAACAATCCATATTCCAACACCTACACCCAGGGTGAGGAATCATCCAAATTTTTTATATGGAGCAACAATTCAGGGCAAAAGAATATCCCACCACCTGGATTCTAGCAACAGAACAAAAGCCAGGATTTTGAAAAAAGAACCAGAAATGAAAGGAATGAGATTGCAGAGATGTTCAAAAAGCAACAAGCAGCATATGATATTATATTTCAAAGCCAATCTGCTTCAATCAAAGCACTGGAGAATCAATTGGACAACTGGCCAATGCTCAGAGTTACAGACCGCCAAGTAATCTTCCCAGCAACACAGAACCCAATCCAAGGAACCGAGGAAAGAGCAATGTCAAGCCATTACTTTGAAAAGCGGTACTTGAGATCAACAAAGATATTGGAAATCAAGTAACATTGAAGAACCTCCAAAAGATGCAGTTCCACAGATGGAGGAAAAAGAAGCAAAGGAAAAAGAACCAGAAAGAATCACTCCACCTCCACCTTTTCCACAGCGACTTCAGAAAAATAAACTTGACAACAGTTTGCTCGATTCCTGGAGGTGTTCAAAAAGCGCATATCAACATCCCATTCGCAGAAGCGTTGGAAGAAATGCCCAGCTATGTTAAATTTATGAAAGATATTCTTTCACAAAACGGAGATTGGGAGACTACGAGACAATAGCATTGACGGAAGAATGCAGTGCCATTATTCAGAGGAAACTTCCCCCGAAGTTGAAAGATCCTGGCAGTTTCTCACTGTCTCATGCACCATTGGAGAACATTATATCGGTAAGGCTTTATGTGATTTAGGTGCTAGTGTTAACTTGATCCTTTTTCTATTTACAGGAAACTGCAGATTAGAGAAGCAATGTCTACCTCAGTCTCGTTGCAACTTGCTGATTGAACACTAGCATTTCCAAGAGGTGTTGTTGAAGATGTGCTGGTCAAAGTTGACAACTGATTCTCCCAGCAGATTTCACCATCCTTGACATGGAAGAAGACAAATAAGTACCTATCATTCTTGGGAGACCATTCTTGGCTATAGGTAAAATTGTGATTGATGTGCAAAAATGAGAACTGACCATGAAAGTGCAGGACCAAGAAGTTACCTTTAATGTTTTCAAAGCCATGAAATTCTCGAGTGATGAAAAGGAAGAAGAATGCTTCAGAGTTGATGTTGTTGACAGTATCGTTCAGGATACTGAGCTAAATCCTACAGATACACTTGAAGCTTACATCACCAACATGACTGACAGCGAGCTAGATGCTGAAATCCTGGAATGTATCAACTACCTTGACAAACCATTCCGATTCAAATCAACACCACCAGTTGAAAGCTTGGAACTACCAAAGAAATATCGAATCAAGACTTCGATGAAGAACCACCACAAGCTAGAGCTGAAGTTACTTCCGAGCCATCTCAGGTATGCATTTCTTGGAAACTCTTCTGAATTACCTGTTATTATTTCTTTTTCACTAACATTGGAGCAGAAGAAAAGTTATTGAGAGTATTACGAGAGCACAAAAAGCCATTGGCTGGACTATAGCAGACATTCGAGGCATTAGTCCATCATTTTGCATGCATAAGATTCTGATGAATGATGAGTACAAACCCACAGTGAAGCATCAACGGAGACTCAATCCAATCATGAAGGAAGTCGTAAAGAAAGAAATAATCAAATGGTTGGATGCTGGCATCATTTACCCAATCTCATATAGTAGTTGGTGAGTCCTATACAGTGTGTACCAAAGAAAGGAGGAATTACTGTGGTTACCATGAAAGAACGAGCTAATCCCAACAGAACGGTGACTGGATGAAGAGTATGCATGGACTACAGGAAGCTGAACAAAGCCACGAGAAATGACCATTTTCGCTACCATTCATTGACCATATGTTAGACAGACTGGCAGGACATGAGTTCTATTGCTTTCTGGATGGTTATTCAGGGTACAAATCAGATTGCCATCGCACCAGAAGACCAGGAGAAAACTAATTTTACATGTCCCTATGTACTTTTTCTTTCCGCAGGATGCCATTTGGATTATGTAATGCCCCTGCTACATTTCAGCGTTGCATGATGGCCATCTTCTCAGACATGCTAGAGCAGAGTATGGAGGTTTTTATATGGATGACTTTTCTGTGTTTGGAGATTCTTTTGACCATTGCTTGCAAAATTTGGAACAGGTGTTACAAAGGTGCGAAGATACAAACCTGGTGCTCAATTGGGAGAAATGCCATTTCATGGTACATGAGGGCATTGTTCTTGGACACCGGATCTCACAAAAAGGAATCGAGGTAGACAAAGCAAAGATTGAAACAATTGAAAAACTACCTCCGCTGACATCAGAAAAAGGAATTCGGAGCTTTCTCGGACATGCAGGATTTTACAGGAGATTTATCAAAGACTTTTCCAAGATTGCAAAACCTCTGTGCAATCTTCTGGAGAAGGATGTGCCTTTCAACTTCACCAAAGAATGCCAGGAAGCTTTTGAGATCTTAAAACGGAAGCTGATTTCTGCCCCCATCATTGTAGCACCAGACTGGACCCTTCTATTTGAAGTAATGTGTGATGCTAGTGATTTTGTTGTAGGTGCAGTTTTGGGACAACGCAAAGCAAAGATTTTCCACACCATTTACTACTCCAGCAGAACTCTGAATGAAGCTCAACTCAACTACACAACCACTGAAAAAGAGTTGCTCGCAGTTGTGTATGCTTTTGACAAATTTCGCTCCTATCTGATGGGTCCCAAAGTGGTGGTCTACACAGATCATTCAACAATCAAATACTTGATCACGAAGAAAGATGCCAAACCCAGATTGATCTGTTGGATACTTCTTCTGCAAGAATTTGACGTGGAGATTCGAGACAGGAAAGGGACGGAAAATCAGGTGGCAGATCATCTATCGAGGCTCGAGAATGGAGAAACATCTGACCAAGATCTGTCAATCAAAGAAACTTTTCCAGATGAATAGTTGTTTGCCATGAAACAGCAAGATGCCCATTGGTATGCTGACTATGTCAACTACATTGTGTCAGGAAAATGGCCGTTGGAATGGACAACTCAGCAACGGAAGAAATTCTTCAAAGAAGTCAAGCACTATGTCTAGGATGAGTCGTACCTGTTCAAACGGTGTGCTGATCAATTATTGAGACGATGTGTTCCACATGAGGAAGTCAACAGTGTTTGCAGCACTGTCATTCATCACCATATGGCGGACACTTCAGCGAAAACAAAACTGCAGCCAAAGTCCTACAATCAGGTTTGTTCTGGCCCACTCTTTTTAAAGAAGCTTATCTTTTTGCTCTTCAATATACAGGTGCCAGAAAATGGGGAATATTTCATGGGACCCTTTGTTTCATCATTCGGAACCTGTACATCCTGGTTGCTGTAGACTACGTCTCCAAATGGGTAGAAGCAATTGCACTGCCATCCCATGATTTAAAAGTCGTGATCAAATTCCTGAAAAATAATATTTTTACTCGGTTCGGAACACCTCGTGCAATCATCAGTGATGGTGGCACATATTTCTGTAACAGATACTTTGACGCACTCTTATCTAAATACGGAGTTACTCACAAAGTTGCCACTGCTTACCATCCACAGTCAAATGGACAGGTTGAGGTTTCAAACAGAGAGATCAAAAGAATCTTAGAGAGAACCGTTGGATCAACAGGAAAGACTGGTCTATAAAACTAGATGATGCATTATAGGCCTACCGAACAGCTTACAAACACCCATTGGTATGTCCCCATATCAATTGGTGTTTGGGAAAGCGTGTCATCTGCCAGTTGAGCTTGAACAAGAGGCGTACTGGGCACTGAAGAAGTTGAATCTTGATTCACAAGCTGCAGGAGAGAAACCTTCACCAACTCAACGAATTAGAGGAATTTCACCTACAGGCTTATGAGAATGCCAGATTGTACAAAGAAAATACCAAGAAATGGCATGACCGAAAAATAGTGCACAGACAGTTGGAACCAAGGCAGCAGATGCTGTTGTACAACTCAAGATTGAAACTTTTCCCTGGAAAGTTGAAATCAATGTGGTCAGGTCCATTTGTAATCACTCAGGTTTTTCCATATGGAGCTGTTGAGTTACTAGATCCCAACACCAACGAAACATTCAAGGTTAACAGTCAGCGTGTCAGTCACTACTGGGGAGAATCATTTGAGCAACAAAAATAAAGTGTCACACTTTCAGATCCAGCCTAACGATCGAGAAGTCAAGTCTAGCTGTCGACGTTAAACTTAGTGCTCGCAGGGAGGCAACCCATGCAAAATGTGTATATATTGTGATTTGGTGTGATTTAATTTTGTGAGTTTAGTTTTTACAGATTAAGTCCTTTCACGATGGAAGAAGCTCTCGCAAATCTTCACAAGCAATTTGCTTCTCTCCCTCAAAAATCTCTGATCAAAGTTTACAAAGCTCGCTTGGAACAGATGAGACTACTAACGATCCATGGTGTTCCTAATGATAATCGTTGGGTAATTGAAGCACGGGTCCGATTGGCAGGTGAGTCTTATGAATCTTTTATTTCACATCTGCCTGGTTTTGGAAAAAGCACATATGCAAAGAAACGTAGAGCTAAGCAAATGGGTGTTTGTTACAAATATGCACGCTGGAATTGCAATACTCGTTGTCGTTCTTTAGGAATGTGTCTGATAATCGCGAAGACAAAATTAAATTCATTAGGGATGGCTTGAGTAAGGAGTCTTTAGATGATATATCTTCAACTATTGAGACGCATCCCAGTGGATATGTTCACATAGCCTTCGCAAATTACATACACAATTTCAAAAAGAAAGACAACAGTTAAGTCTCGGGAATCTGACTCAAAAAGACCCTCTTTGCCAATTTATAAGAAAATTGGATGGGAAGCTTGTCCCTGACGCATAGACGTCAACCAAGCCGCTACTTTTCTTGTAATATTATATCTCTTTGTCTTTTCCTAATAATTGTAATTTGTTTTGTTGTTTTCTTTTATTTTCTCCGACAGGATCCAGATCTTTTTGACTATCACGATTTGTTTAACTAATAATTGTCATTTGGCAGGTACTAGTGCTATTATTTTACTCACCATTTTCAGGTATTATAAATTCAACTCATCATTGCACTTTTGAAGACATCCAGAGTAAAACATGGAAGCCACTTCAAGAAGACGAGTTGAAAACATTTGTGTGTTCTGCGGTAGTAGTGTTGGTACTAAGCCACAATACGTAGAAGCAACACAAGAATTGGGTCGAGTTAGCTGCAAGGAATATGCACTTAATATATGGCGGAGGAAATCTTGGACTTATGGGGATCGTTTCAAAGGCGGTACAGGAAGGAGGCAGTCACGTTTTGGGAATCATCCCAAAACCCTTGGCAGAGGCAAATCTTATTGAACCATCAAACGGAGAGGAACTGATAGTGCCAGGTATGTCTGAACGATTGGTAGAAATGATTAATCGTGCTGATGCTTTTATTGCTTTGCTAGGTGGCTTGGGCACATTAGAGGAAATTTTTATAGGGCTATCTTGGGCGAACCAGAACATACACCATAACCTGCTTGGACTGTACAACGTTGAAGGATTTTATGATTTTCTTTGTGTGTTTCTTGATGATGCTCGGAGAAATGGGTTCGTGTCAAAACCTATGAAAGAACTCCTCTATACTGCCAGAACTGCTCCGGATCTAATAGACCAACTCTTAACCTATGAACCACAAGTTGACCCGATCCTTTCAAAGATAAATTGGTCCGAGGACGATCGTGGTAAGAGGCATCGGATTAATCTGGATCTTAACCTTTAATTTCCTGTAGAATTTCAGCTGACCAGATATTATCTTCTAAACTCTTCTTCTATTGTTTAAGACATTGGGGACAATGTCTCATTTAGGTTTGGGGGAGGGAATTAGTTGATCAGTACCTTGTTTTTAGTTTGTTTGTTATTTTTATTTTTAGTCCAAAATTTTTCGAAAAATACAAAAAAATTGAAAAATTTTCAAAAATTACAAAAATATTTTGGTTTTTGTGTTTTATTTTGACTAAAAGGGTGAAATTGGTAAGAGATAGCTGAGTAAGGAGTTTCCACTCCTGAGACGTATCTCAAACCTATTTCGAAACAAGTTAATTTTGTTTATTTCCTTTTGAATTATTTAATTTGTAAATTCTCCATAAAATTGACTAAAATGGATCTTCATATGCTCAGTTGACAGGTATTATCAACATGCATAGTAACATACGGACATGAACTGTAATTGAAAAGTTTGTAATATTCAGTGCTCTAGTTTAATTGGAGGAAGCATCTCAAAAAACAATAGAGTAAAAAAAAAAATCTGAGATACGAGTTATTAAGTCTGTAAGGGTGTTTTAACACCTACTGCCCTAAAGCCAACTGTTTTGGGAGTCACTGGCCCAAAGCTCGCTACATGGATCAAGGATGTTGCAAAAATATATATATCTGAAGTCTGAGTAATTAAGTCCGTATGGGTGTCTTAACACCTGGTGCCCTAAAGCCAACTGGTTTGGGAGCCACCGACCCAACACTCGCTACATAGACGGAAGGTATTGTATATAAATAAAAAAAAAAAAAAAAATCAAAGAAAAAAAATCAGAAAAATTATTCCATTGCTACAAAAAGGTGTGAATTCTGATAAAACTTTAGGATAAAAATTACTCTCTCTATCAACTGCACTTATGACTGTTGTAGGCAAAAATGAGTTGTTTAATATTTTGTTGGCTGTGTATATGGAAAATGGTAAATATAATCGGAGAATTTACTTATTCAGTAATTTAGAAAGAAAGAAAATAACTAGTAACTTGGAGTAGAAATATCACTTGATTAGTCACTAACTTCTTTATTCTCTTTTCACTTGTCTTTTTGCTTTTATGTGCATTAGTTTCACTACCTTTTTACTTTTGTAAAATATTTGTGGGTATCATTGATGTAAACCCTCACGAGACTACAACTCGTCCACTAGGGACACCTGGGGTTTTAAAGGCTTGTTGCATATGCTAAATGAAACCGTGATCCCTACGAAAGTGGCTTAGTTAAATTTTATTTTAAAGATGTTTATGTTATTTTATTCTGTGTTTTGCTCGATGACTAACAAAATGTTAGGTTTGGGGGTGTGATGAGTGGTAATTATATTACTATTTCCCACTCATTTAACCTAATATTTTGTATAGTTTCTTGAGTTTTGTGAATATTTTGATGTGTTTTGTGTTATTTTGTAGATAAATAAAGTTTCAGGACTTTCTGGAGGTGATTTGGGGCCAAAACAGTGAAAACATACGAAAAGGGCATTTTGGTCATTTCTTGCGTCGCGACGCACAAGCCTTTGGCGACGCGACGCCTAACGTATGCCGAACAGTACTAACGTGCGTCGGGTCCGCAAGTCAGAATCTGAGAAAAGTTTGACTTTGCTAACGTGCGCCGTGCCACGTGTCACCATCACAGCCGATCTGCTAACATGCACCGTGCCACGTGTCATCATCCTACGGTGCCGACAGTCGCCATCGCCACGTGTCACTCCACCTGTCAGCCACGTCATCATCGACATCACCGGTTGACCGAGTCAAAATACCACGTCATCATTAACCAATCACAGCGTGCCACGTGTCGCAATCCTACGGTGCCGACACTCCCTTTCACCATGTGTCACCACGTCAGCGCCACGTCAGCATCTATTATTGGCTCACTTATCTGAAATCAACACGTGGCGTATAAGAATCTGAGCCGACCAATCAGAAGACGCCACGTGTCGTAATAATTGACATCTCAGCCGCCTTGCCACGTGTCGCCTTATCTCCTTATCCAGAATCACCACGTGTCATCACCTCAGCATGCCACGCCAAAAAGTGCTGGCGTCACGAAGCTGGTGGCCTATCGGTGTCTATAAACAGAGCTCGAAATTTCAGTTTCAGATGTACCATTTTCTCTAAATTCTCTCATGTAAATAGGAAGTTTTCTATCTAGTTTCTTTTAATTTTAGTTTTGTAATTAATTTTAATTACTTTCTGTAATAATAGTAATTTACTTTCTTTACTTTTTACAGTTTTTACTATTCACCATGAGGAGTTAACTTCCCCATGCTAGGGTGAAAGGTAATTCTTTTACTATTACTATTTAGATTAATATCCCTTAAATATAATATATTCACTATTTAAAATTTGACTTAAAAAGGATACCGCCAGATTGGTCGGTTGGTAATTCATTTTAATCTGGTTTAAAGCTAACTAATCAAGGATACCGTCAGATTGGTCGGTTGGTAATTAAATTTTCTTACCGCCTATATGGCAGGTTTATTTTGATTCCGCCTTTATGGCTGATTGGACTTAATTTGACTTAATCAGGTTACCGCCTATATGGCTGGTTGGTAAAATAATCACAAGTTTATATATTATATTATGGGAGATATCTAAATTGTAAATAGTAAAAGTTGATCCTTTTACCTTAGCATTTTATTTTATTGTAATTTACTTTTCAGTTTTTACTTTACCGCAATTACTTTTCAGCATTTTTACTTTATGTCTTTTATTTTCAAGTTTTTACTAGCCCTAGTTATGTGTTGTAACTAAATTAGTTATCTGGGGTTGTGGTGACTTTTAATATCACCGATTTATAAGGGGTTATTTTATAGTTTGGGTAATTTAAAGGTTTACTTATTAAGTCTTAAGCCTAATGTATCTTGTTAATTGGCTACTAATAAGATTGATCTGTAAAAATCTAAAATGAACTAGACATAGGGATTTTAGGTTTCAGCCTTAGACTTAATAACCCACGATCTTCCTTTAGGATAGATAACCCTTTAATAGATTTCCTTACAGGATATACATATACCTGTCGGGCGGCGGTAGCCATAATTGGAACTTAAACTTAATGAATCCAGATAATTTGGTTGACATAGACATATGGTTCAATTGGGTTAAACTGGGTATTTGCGTCTGACCATCGACAGAGACTTTCACATAATTTAGTGTTCCAGGTTAGTAAACCGATTTAATACACAAACATAAAATAACCACTTCATCTTTAAAATGATATTGGAAGAAATCACAACCCTAGATAGTTTTACTCGTGTTATACTCGTGTGTTTACACCGGTCAATGTCCAACATAAATTAATGCAAAAACAATCCATTAAACATGTTTAGGCTCACGGTTTTGGCAAGGAAATTATCATGCAATTTGATTTCAATCCAATTAAATCAACATCTAACATACATTTCATGCCAACAACACATCCAATTGTCTAATTTTAAAAAAATCACCATGAGTCCTATATAGGGTGCATTCGGCCAAGGGGATGGATTTGGGGATTTTTGATCTAATCAATTTTTCTCAATTCCTTAGATGTACAAATCCAATTCAACATCATCCAACCATAACCAAACAACCAATTTAGGCAAATCATGCTCCAAACACAAAATCCCCAAATTAAAGTCATGAACCCTAGATTTTCAAATCAAACTTAGGATGGCTTTGATACCATTGTTAGTGTCCTACACATGCCACAAGATCACTAAGATGATTTGTTGTGTGAAAAATCAAAGACAAGTTGCGGAAAAACTTACTTTGATCGGATGAGATTCAAAACTTTTCTTTGTATTTGTTGAAGCTGCAAGCTTTGTAGAGTGTTTCCAATACTTGGGTGAGTTTCCCTATCACCTTGATTCACTCATTTATGTGCTAGCAAGAACAAAATTGAAAGAAAAAATTTCTCCTCCAAGAAGAAACCCATTCGGCCAAGAGAGAATAAAATGGTAGAGATGAATACTTTCAACTTAATTCATTTTTTGACTTAAAAAAAAGTGTGTGTGTGTGTTGTGTGTAAAAGTAGTAATAAATACTTTAAACAACTTCCATCACACTTATGACAAGTTGATGTGAGTTAGTGGGTCCCACCACTTTGAATTCAAAATTCAAGTTGGTTCACACAACAAACTTTGGGCCCGGTTACGTTTAATCCGACTAAATGAATTTTCCGTCACGACGTAATTAAATCCAATTTAATTAAATAATAATGCCCAGCAAAATTATTACGGAAATCGCTTACGAATTAATTCCAAAATAATTTGTTCACTTGAATTAAAATCCAATTTTAATTCCGCATTGAAATCCAATTTCAATTAATATATCTAATATATTATTTTAGCCCAAATAAATAAATTAAATAGAAAAATTCAATTTAGCTATTAAATTTATTTTATCGATTAATTCCAAATTAATCGCGTTCTCTCTTCTAGTCGAATTAATACCATATTAATTCTTGACGCAATTAGTCCCAGATTAATTCTCTCTTTGATAATTAATCCCAGATTAATTTATTACCGTAATTAATCCCAAATTAATTTTCTCTCTCATAATTAATCCCAGATTAATTATGTTCGAGTCAAATCTCATCGGTGAATCTTTGGGAAGCGACCCAATAGATCCATGGATATGTTGGTAGTAAATCCGGTTGTCGGACTATCCGAACACGTGCGTACCCGGTACCACATTCTCACCGATTTACAAGACATGGTTGGCTTCTAGCAAAACATCGTGCCTACCCAATTCTCCAGAAATATTCAACAAAGAATATACAATCTTTATCAGGCGTAGTATACAGTGTATTGCGTATTACGATCCAGTATCTGATGTCACATGCTAGGCCTGGGGCTGGAATTATGTATGCCACGTACGAATCATTTATCGGATCACTAGCAACTAGTCTCTTTAATCGGATAATCATGACCTTGTCATACTATCCCGATAGCTGCAGTATATAAGAGTACCAGTTTTGTATCATTTGTGATCATCATCTCCATATGACTGAAGTTAAACTTCCATCTTAACATCACACCCAATACACTACGATTCTTAGTAAACCCAGAAGAGGCGTACACAGAACCTGTTAAAGTCCCGGACGACCAAAACCAAAGCGTACTGATTGTCGCAAGTATTAGCGATGCAAGTCTCAGGTTAAGACCACATACACCTACCCTGATTCGGATTCCCATAGACACATAGTCATACTACCAATGAGATTCCAATGAGTCTATCCAGAGCGAAGTTGTTCCCGATCTAACGGCTAACAAAACCTCATATCACACTTGCATAAGTATCATATACTTAAATATATAAGAACTATGTCGTTAAGCTTCCATAACGCGCACAAGTGAAATACTAGTCTATTTCGTATTATCGATGTCCAGTCTCGATAATACTACGACTAGGGATATTTAATGATTAAACCTTTCTTGGATTAATATTGTCTCATATCTTATTAATCTGGTACTAATCATATGGAATTTTATTATTTATATATCCAAGTAATCCAATTACAAATTATAAAAGAGCAATTTTCTTTGTCACATAGTTAATTTGTACAAAGAACACCATGTCTTTTACAAATAGTGATGTTATGGGTCATAATTGTCCAACATTAAGTTGTGAGTTTTTGAAGTTTGGGTGTTGGTAGTATGTTGTTGATGTCTAGTATTGTGATTGTTGATGGGTGTTGAAATTGAAAAATCACATTTGGGGAACTTTTGGTTTTCAACTTTAAATAAGAACATTAGGTAAAGATGAAGAGTTTTGGAGGGTGATAAGATGTTGAAAGTTTGATATAATGATATTAAAAAATTCTATTTGCTTGTGTTGGATATGTAATAAGGTTTAGAGTTAGTCATTGAAGGAATGGGAATCTGGCCCCGGAATCGGCGTTGAGTCGTGATGCGCCAAGCTTGCGTCGCGACGCGAACGAGACAAAGACGTGCATTTGATTTACACGGGCGCGTCACGACGCAGATGGGACCGACGTCGCTACGCGAACCCAAAAACCAGAATTTTTTTCAGAAGATGTGATGCGTAACTATGAGTCTAAATTTTGTTTTACATTTCTTTTAAGGGATAAAAATGTTCTAATGGAGTAATCCAACTAGGTTAAGGAACTTAATTTGATTTCGAACCGTATTTTATAACTCATGATTCTAACTTAGTGTATTCCATATAGATACTTATCAGGAGCCGTGTTCACCCCCAGCGACGTGAAGGGAACTTGACTGGACTTCAAATATGTGAATGAAGATTCATTTTTCTTATGAATTGATTTATATTACTCGTTTCTGATTAAGATTTTCAAGACTTTTTTTTATAAGCTTTAGGGCGTTAGCCTTTTTAAATTATCAGTTAATTTTATGTAAAGTTTGATTTGAAAGTTTTAAAGTTTAAAAGCAATAATTTTGTATTTTTCGAGGTATGGGGGAAAAACCCTCCTCAGCTCTTACTTATGGAATTGACGGACATAGACCGTGTGCACACGTAGTTCAGGGCTAGGGGACGGTGATACATAACACCCCTAGACCTAGTTTCAGGGTCGGGTAGTAGCATGGATCAGCACTACCGACTCTAGTTTAGTAGCTTGGGGGACGACGATACGTAACGCCTCAAGACCACTAGTTTCAGGGACATGATTGACATGCTTTGGGGGACGGTGATACGTAACGGCCTAAAGTCATGGATTTGTATTTCCTGCTCTAGTTAGGCGTATGGGGGGACGACGATACATAACGCCCCCATGCGTCAAGTTTTCCATAGTACCAGAGATATTCTTCACAGAAAGTTTTCACAAAAGGCTTTTCTCAGCTATAAAGAAAATAACCAGTTTTCAAACAAAGTGTTGAAAATCATTTTAAGAATAAATGATTTTGCTCAGATATACTGATTCAGTTTCTTATTTTGTAGCTCCACTCATTGAGATCCTCAGGACTCACCCCCACCACTCCCAGTTCTTTTGCAGGATTCGACTTTTGGTGAGCCATGTGCTACTTTTAGAGACCCAGTTCGAGTACAAGTGTTATGCTGCAGTAACTAGTCACATGGTCCACTTTTCCAGATCTATATTCATATAGAATGTAGATCTTTAGGATGTTATTTTGTCACATCCTAGACATATATTTGATCATGTACATATACTACATATACTTTATTTACTCTCAGACATGTATATATGTTTATATTGGGTTTCATGATCTCGCATCTAAGTTTATTTAAGTTATTAAGTTGCATGTGTGATTGATGGAAAACATTGCATAGTTTTAAGATAAGAGCAAGTGTCATAGTGTATGAGTTAAAAGCTTAGGCAACAGTGGAATCTGTTGATTGCCTGTAACATTCCCGTATTGGGGATGTTACATACTTACTGTTTACAGTTGTTGTAATAATTTCATGTTCGTATTGTAATTATTATAAATGATAATGCTATTGTTAATCCAATTTGTTTCCATCAATCTTAAAACATATTCATTTCAATGGAAAATATTGGCAATCAAAAAAGTAGTTCTGCTAAGATCATGATTCCTCATGCTCCTCTTATTCAGGTTCAGAAACTCGTTGTGGTTCTTGTTCCAACTTCTAAGAAACCTGAGAAATTCAATGGATAAAATTTCAAATGTTGGTAGCATAAGATATTCTTCTACCTCTCTACGCTAGACCTTATGAGGTTTCTAATCCAACATCCTCATGTGGCTAAAAGGGGTGAAAATGATGTCAAAGTGATCAGTGCGATCAACGATTGGAATCACTCTGATTTCCTGTGTATGAATCATATAATGAATTGTTTGAGTGATTACTATACAACGTGTATTCTGATAAGAAAATAGCCAATGAATTATAGGAAGTTTTAGATCTAAAATATAAAATTTATGATATGGGAACTAAAAAAATTATGGTGGGTCGTTTCCTAGATTTTAAAATGGTGGATACTAAAACAGTAATGAGACAACCTCAAGAATTTTAGATGATTTTATCTGCGATTATTAGTGAAAACATGGTTATGAGTGAATCTTTTCGGGTTTCTGTCATAATTGAGAAATTGTCTCATACTTGGATAGAATTTAAAAGTTATCTTAAGCATAAAACCAAGGAAATAAACATTGAAAAGTTCATCCTGAAATTGCGCATTGAGAAGGAAGAAAGATATTCAAAGAGAATAGTAGTCGGTTCCAAGGATAAAACTATTGGGGTTTTCTGGCGGTGCAGCAGAAGAAGCGCGGTTCGGGCAAAATCGTAGTTTAAAATTTTTAAACTTACGAATAAATTATTCAATATCCAATATTAATAATTCACTCATATTTCACCTAAACCTATTTATTCGATATCAAATAACAACATAAATAATATAGAAACATCTCGAAACTTTTACGAAAATGTTTTTCCGCAAAATAGCATAAAACTCATTTCCGACCGACCAATGCACTGGGGGCTACCCAGGTCAGCCTCAATAGCACTTGGACAATTCGTGGGCTGCCCGAACAGTGACCAACTCACAGTTTGGGAAGCCGTTACCCGGTAACTCTGTTTTTCACCATTTTGCGTATTTTCATTCCGAAATAATTTCGATAATTATTTTTCTTGGAAAATAAAAATAAACTAATTTATTCTAATTACACAATACTCAACAAAAGTTTTTTATCCCAAAAATCAGATTTTTCTCGTAATTGCCATGAGACCCCAATAGTTTGTATTTTGATCATTTTTGTCCCAATTTGTCAAATACAAATTTAAGTGATTTCAAATCACTACAAAAATAATTTATACATATCATATACATCAAAATACAACTCACAACAAAAATCCCCAATTTCTTGCGAACTGCCTAGAACACCATCAAGTTTAGATTTTGATCAATTTGTTCCAAATTTGTTCATAACAAGTTTAGATGATTTCCAATCAACACCAAATGATTAGTATATCTTATATACATCATTATACAACAGATATATGAAAAGCCTCAATTTTGGTTTAGGTTAAGAACCTTAATTTCTCAAATTAGTCCAATTACCAAAATTAACCAAATCTAATACTTTAATCTAATTTCTACAACACCAAACAAGTCTCACCACTTTGAAACAACTCAAGAATAATTCTAGGTCATCAATGAGTGACCTCACAACTATAGAATGGAAATAAGATCATCAAATGATCAAAAGTGTGCTTATTAACTATTAATAAGCTTACATTTATTTCATACAAGCATACACCTTTCATTCAAGTTTCCAAACAACCCAACACTAAACTAAAAGAGTAGAAAAAGATGTGAACATCATATGTTGTAGCTAAGAACATAAGAATCATTTTTCCTTCTAAAGCAAAGTTGAAATTACTTACTAATTTGTAAGTTTTCTTCAAATTTTGCCTTAGCTCTTCTCTTTTTTCTCTCAAGTCTTTTGTTTATGTTTTTTTGGAGACTTCAACATTATGAAGCAAATGAAAAAAATGGAACCCTTAAATACTTAGGGTATGGCCGAAATTTTGGAAGAAAAAAGGCAAATAGATATTTTCCAATTTTAATCAAATTAAAGAAGATAAAATCAATTTGATAACCTTTTCTTTCATTGCAAAAGTCAAACATTTATACTTTAATCATTTCCTTTAATAAATATCAACTTAGATATTTTATACCTTTAATTACTTTAATTATTTAACAATTAAATAATCATTTTAATACAAATATTCATTAGGTAGACAACTAATTGTCAATCACTCATCAATGACTCCTAATTTTGGTCCTGACCGTTTCTCGTTATGACAGCTTTGGCACGTTCACAAGGAGGCGTATCAAGGCTTCACTTGCCAATGACAAACTCAAGCTACCGATGTAGTCATGATAACTTTGACACGTTCAGGATTTCCACTTTCACTTGAATTTGTCTAGTATCAATATACAACCAACATGGATAAAATTCTATCAACTACACCCTCACTGCTTTGGCAGGATCTCGGATGCAGCCATAGAAAGTTACCCATCAACCGTATTGACAAGACGGACCAAGAAACATGCATCCAATACACGTTACTTTATAGCCTTATTTTAAGCGGGGATATTCCTCAAGGAAGCATTGCTCTACATCAAATGTAGAATTTAATCTAGATCAACTTCTAAACATTTCAATTCTACCTTAGAAAACATAACATAACTTAACCATTAAATTTCAATTACGTTTCTCGTTAGCGTAGAACCGAAAAGTCAAGAAATATCTAAATTACATGCATGTGCAAACATAAAAATTGGATTACATATCATATATCAAGCATGACTAATGTAATGGATGAAGCATCAAACCTGCTCTGATACCATTTTTGTTGGGGTTTTGGACGAAGGGCGCGGCGGAAGCGCGGTTCGGGCGAAATCGTAATTTTAAAACTTTTTAAATTACCGAATGAATTATTCAATATCTAATATGAATAATTCAATCATATTTCACCTAAACACATTTATTCAATATAAAATAGCGGCATAAATATATATGAAACGTCGCGAAACTTTTTCGAAAATATTTTTCCGCAAAATGGCATAAAACGCATTTTTGACCGAACCGACTACCCAATACATATGAGGGCTGCCCAAGTCAACCCAATAGTATTAGGGAAGTTCATTGGCTGCCCAAACAGTGAAAAAGGCAGCCTTCACACGGTTGGCTCAGAAGTCACCCGGTAACGCCGTTTTTCGCCGTTTTCACTTATTTCAACTCCGAAATAATTTCTGGCAATTTTTCCAACACCCAAAACACATCCAATACATTCAAATGACATCATTTTTCATCACAAATTCACTGTTTTTCCAGATCTGATCCAGAACACAAAATTGTCAATTTTCATGCTTTAAAACCAAAATTTCAAGATTAATCCAATTAATCAAAACACCAATCAAAGTCACCACACATGAACAACCCAAGAATAATTATAGGCATTAAAAAAGTGGTCATAATACTCTACACTCTAGAATGGGAACATAGCATCAAATGAGACAATAATTACAATAATTCCATCCAAATCACTTCACACATGCATCATGACTTCCATATCCATCCACCAAAATCAAAAACCCCAATTTTAACAAAAACAGGAACCCTAGAACTATTATAACAATTCAAGAAAACAAGAAAACAATTTCCAAGCTTAGGGTTGTAGAAGATTACCTTTAATCTCTTGATTTCCTAAGTTTTTCTTGAATTTTCCTTCATTTTCTTCATGATTTGATCAAACAAATCTTAGGGCTATTTTTTCTTTTATGTTTCGGCCATGGTGGATGGTTAAAGGAAATGAAAAAAAAATTCGAATAAAAATAAGAGATGACCGACTCTTAGGGGCATTTTTGTCCAATTTTAAAATTTAATCCAATTAAATAATATTATCATTTTTGGTAGCAAATCAAATTTACACACATTTAGCTTAATTAAATCATGCCATGTGTTTCAATAATAAATAAACATATTTCATAAGTTCTATGAAATATAGATATTATTTAACTATTCAAATATTTAACAATTAAATATCTAAATAATTAATTAATATAATTTTTATTATATATGTATTTTTATTTACATTAAATAACAAATACATATATTAATGGCATGTGTCAAAATCTTATTTGACAATTAATTAATATGTATCAAATCAAATTTTGTATCAAATATAAATACATATTAATTACGATTGACCAAAAATGTCCTTATGCATGTTTTATCGTTCAACCGATTAAATGATTCGAATTAATTCATTTAATCTGATGAAGTATTATGAATAATCTGTATTATTCATAATACGTTGCCCAAGTGCTCAACGAGTACATTTCATATTGTGAGACTCCGTAAGTTTAGGTTTATCCATCACGAAATCCAAATTCATATCCATAATTCACCCACTTATGAATTATGACAACCACAAATAATCTCGCTAAACTATACAAGTCGAGGTCATTGCATACGTATAATCCCTCCGTCACAGGCTATCCATATTATACCTGGGATATAGATAAGAACGTCAAATTCGTTTGGTATAATATAGTCGAATTTCAATTTACGATCTCTAAATAACACTCGGAACTGATTTCTGAAGTTATACCACGGCCATGGATTTACTAGATCGCAAACACGTATAGGATGTCTATGCCCTATACACATGACTGACGGATTCTATCTTGATACGCACAGGATATCATGAGCATCAGTCCACACCCAACGAACAGGCAGAGGTCTGATCTGAATAGATTGATGACGTGACTGCCATCAAAGTGTGGAGGATAACTCATATACCCACAGTGGTATCTCAAGTTGAATGACCACTATGCTCGCTCAACTCGAGAAGATTCCCAATTATGTTGGTGTACCATCTATTAGGAAATCTTTAGTGAGTCATTCAGTGCTTATCAAATAAACACCTACATGTCTATACGAGTCTCCCGAGACTCATGTTTCATTGGGATAAACCATCGGACCAAGTCATGATATACGACACGTACTGGTCTTAGCGGATTTTACTAACCAACCCGTGTTAGTAAATCTTGACCAGGAACTTTATTTAATGATATACATCTTATAGTACGCTTCCCTATGTCAATTACAAACTATGTTGTAACTGCGCACTACGTTGTAAATCCTAGGGTCTTTGTCTAATATACACATATCACTAAATCAGATTTAGTTTCAATCTAATCGTAATTAGATATCTAATGGCAATTATATCGAATATGTGTACAAAAGACAAAAGGTGCTACCATTAAATAAGTAATATTATGCAAAATAGAATTGCTCGTATTTATGAATGGGACATAAATACGATCCGGATTGGCACTCCGAGCACCAACCCTAACAATTTCTCCCACTTACTTTAGTGCCAATCCACGGTATCATATACACATCTCAATGTATATCACATAGCCATGGCCCTCAAGATCTCACCTAGCACTCAAGAGGTAGGCAATAACAAGTAGGCCAACTTTAACAAATTGAGTCTGTCAAAACAAACCCAATTGTTTTCCTTGCCGACATCACTCATATTTTGTAGAACCCAATTTCTACATGAATATGACTCAGACGCTATATTAGTATTGTGCTATAGCTACTGAGTTGTCTATGTATTTAGAGATCAAATCCAAATACTAAGAGACAACCGCAAGCACTACACTAATATGAAAACTTCTAATCTATATGGTCACTATGCAACTTCATAAGTCAATATTCATAAGTTGTAACTGATTCCACTAGTTTAGTAGAATCAACGGTGACACTCCCACTGCATCTTTTCTGACTTTATATGACATACACCATCTAATGTCATAATTAGGATCAAAATTAATATGACTGATGAGTGGTAAACCTATCAATATTTCCCACTCATTTAACCTAATATTTGGTATAGTTTCTTGAGTTTTGTGAATATTTTGATGTGTTTTGTGTTATTTTGTAGATAAATAAAGTTTCAGGACATTTTGGAGGTGATTTGGAGTAAAACATTGAAAATTGACAAAAGGGCATTTTGGTAATTTGGGCGCGTCGCGACGCGCAAGCCCTTGCGTCTTGACGCGTAACATGCACCAGAGCTGCTAACGTACGCCGATTCAACGGTTCATAATCAGAGAAAATTTAACTTTGCTAACGTGCACCGTGCCACATGTCATCATCATCAGCAAATCAGGAAGTGCCACGTGTCGCAATTCTATGGTGCAGACAGTCACTATGCCACGTCAGCGCCATGTCAGTATCAATTATTGGCTCTCTTATCCCTATCTGACACATGGCGGATAAGAATCTAGCCGACCAATCAGAAGCCGCCACGTGTCACAATAATTGAGTCTCCAACAACCTTGCCACGTGTCACCTTATCAACTTATCCAGAATCTCACTCGACGAACCAGAAGCTGCCACGTCGACCAAAATGGGCGTCGCGATGCGAGCTGTGCGTCGCGACGCGCGACCCCTACTGACCCCTTTAAATAGAACGCGAAATTCCAATTTCAGTTGTACCACTCTCTCTCATCTCTTTGATGTAAAGAGGGAGTTTCCCTCTCTAGTTTCTTTTAGTTTTGTAATTAATTTTAATTACGTTTTGTAATAATAGTAATTTACTTTTTTACTTCTTACAGTTTTTATTATTCACCATGAGGAGGTAACTTCCCCAGCTAGGGTGAAAGGTAATTCTTTTACTATTGCTATTTAGATTAATCTCTCTTAAATATAATATATTCATTATTTAGATTATTGACTTAAAAAGGATACCGCCAGATTGGTCGGTTGGTAATTCATTTTAATCTGGTTTAAACCTGACTAATCAAGGATACCACCAGATTGGTCGGTTGGTAATTAAACTTTCTTACTGCCTATATGGCAGGTTCATTGACAAATCTTTTTACAGCCTTAATGACTGGTTGGACTTAATTTGACTTAATCAGGATACCGTCTATATGGCTGGTTGGTAATGTTATCACAAGTTTATATATTATATTATGGGAGATATCTAAATTAGTAGTAGTAAAAGTAATTCATTTTACCTTAGCATTTTATTTTATTTTAATTTACTTTTCAGTATTTACTTTACCGCATTTTTACTTTATGTCTTTTATTTTCAAGTTTTTACTAGCCCTAGTTATGTGTTGTAACTAAATTAGTTATCTGGGGTTGTGATGACTTTTAATATCACTGGTTTATAAGGGGTTAGATTATAGTTTGGGTATTATAAAGATTTATTTATTGAGTCTTAATCTTAAAGCTTTTATTAACTGGCCATTAATAAAATTGAACTGGGAAACTTAAAATGAACTAGACATAGGGATTTTAAGTTTAAGACCTTAGACTCAATAGCCCACGATCTTCCTTGAGGATAGATAACCCTTTAATAGATTTCCTTACAGGATAGACATATACCTGTCGGGCGGGGGTAGCCATAATTGCAACTTAAACTTAATGAATCCAGATAATTTGGTTGACATAGACATATGGTTCAATTGGGTTAAACTGGGTATTTGTGACTGACCATCGACAGAGGCTTACACATAATTTAGTGTTACAGGTTAATAAATCAATATATTACCCAACTTTAAGATAACCACTTCATCTTTTAAATGATATTGGAAGAAAACACAACCTTAGATAGTTTTTAATATTGAATTTTCTTAAAACTTACTTTCGAATAATTTTATTTACTTGTTTTTAAATTTAGAATCGTCACCATTTCAAATCAATCAAACAACCTGTTAGATACTAGTAATCATTTGACCTCATAAAATTAATAGATTAGATATTAAGTCCTCGTGGGATCGATATTTTTATACTACTTGAACGATACGTGCGCTTGCGTTATACATGTGTGTTTACGCCGGTCAATGACCTTATGGTTGCAGACTAAATTCTCCATGAATCAGAAACTCAATCTTAATATCTCTAGATAACAAAGAATATGTTTCAAGACCCATCATATGGTCTGCATCATATCAAAATAACTCGTAACAATTACGATTAAATTGATATCTTTAATCGCATATAATATAGCATTCATTACGCATCATCCTATGATACGTAAGATTGACTAGACATTCTAATCAATCTCTCTTTCGATAAAGGAATCATCTTTTATGAAAGATAAATACTATATATATAAAAGACACATTAACTGTCAAACAATAATACTAACTGTCATACAGATAGTCTTACTATGTCCTTTATTAGATCATATCTAATACATGACTAATGTGAGTATCTCACAAGTCTCTTAGTTTTATATCATATATGAAACTTTATATCAAATATAACAGAGACTATTCCCACTGTTTTCATGGAGAAAAGAAGACTTAGGATATATACTATGCTAGAAAGAAGTTTGTACGCTCCCACTGACCCTACTAACAAATATGTATTCTTTATGCTTTGATAAAATTAGACAATCTGACAGTAATCAAAATTAGAGAACACGAATTTCCAAAAAGCTTACCTGAGTCTACAATAGGCTCTATAAGCTAGTATATCAAACTGTGATCTTAGCATAATACAAACTCCAGGGTCATTCTAGAATGAATTCTTCAAACAAAGAAATCATGACGGATCTCTCATTCGAAGAAATCACTCAAGAACACCACTTTGCATTCTTTAGCCAAAATACATAGTTTAATATCAACATTAACCAACAGATCCTTAATTGTTCAATTAGTACGACTTGAGACAAGTTTTCTCAGAAGCTACAATAGATCATTGAGTATAACTTTTCTCACTGTCATACTATAAAGGTCAAACCTTTAACAAGTTCACTTTACTTTTGCTGCGCAAACAATTTACACATTTTATGAACTATTCATAACGAAAGCCTAATCAAGTTCAAAACTTGATCGTAGTAAGCCATGAACAATCTTAGATCTATGGTTTAATGGTAATTTCCGAAATCGATATCAAATATCGCTCCCATTATAAGTTTTAGGATAATTGTCTTCGATAAGAAAACAACAAAATCATTATGTATCAAATACTTTGTAAATGATTCTGACATCTTATTAAACTTATACGGAAGATGTCTAAGGGTCTATTCATCTTATTAATTATGTAGTTCCACTTATAGTTTATCATTCTCACATTTGACTTCAATAAGTCAAGTCTTTTCTATAATTTTCAACATCTGATGTTAACATACCAAGTAATAAAATAATTTTATTACACGAGATCGTATAAAAGATACTCTATGAAATAGAATACAATATTCTATTAAATAGAATAAATGATAAACTTTTACTTGTACCTCCGAGGTGCAAGTACTTTCAATTATATAACCATTATACAAAATAAAGATTCAAATCTCAAATTTTTCAAGATTCAAATTTTCTACCTATACATATCATATACGTAATTATATAAACAAATGGAACCTTAATTAAAGAGATGAATTAGTGTTACTGGAGCATAACGCCAAGAGTATTGAAAACTAATTCAGTAACACTCAATATCAAATGAATCAAATCATATAAGATTCGATTTCTCTCACTGACCAAGTCCATCAAGATGGAATCGTGGAAGTTTAATATTGAGTAAGAATCACATTCATTAAATAACTTTAGAATTAATTGCCTTAAATTCAAATGATTGATCATAACAAGTATCTTTGAACAATTCAAAGATTCACGATGAATTTCAAAGATATAGTTTTCAACACTTCAAATAGAATATCTTTGAACCATTCAAAATATTATATCCGCATTTCATCATAAACATATTGAAAGTTCTCGAACCATTCAAGACGTTCAATATATATACTTTTAGAAACACGCAACTAAGTCATGACAAATCATTAACTAAGTTACGGAGTAAACAAAATAATCTAAGGCAATTTCTAATTCATTAAACTACATACATCAAATGTATTAGTTTAATAAATTTGTGGTCCAATGACGATCATTGGTTGAATTATATTTAATCACACCCTAGATACAATATTCATTAAATGGATAAGGATATATGGTGTGATCTCGTATCAGACCATTCTTTACCATATGGAACAAGCATATAATGCTTATGTGATAAAAACTCATAAAGCACTATTCTAAGTTATTTAGTTAACCGAACATTTTCTTAATGTTTATCTTTTCATTAATGACACTACTAGTCATATTAAAATATGTAACAACTGTTTATAAAGAATAAATAACTATCCAATAGTCACAAGTTCTGATATCAAATATCAAAACAGTTATTAAATATTATTTTAAATAACTAGTCGGAAGATCTAGTATCCAATACCTATAGTTGTTGTATTGTGAGAATCAATATCCTCTATACACAACTATACACATCTCATTTCTTAAGCTTTATAATTTGCGTTCAATTATTCACAAAAATTTTAAATAATTGATTAGCAAACTGTGTCAGACACGTGACTTCTAAAAGTCACTAAAGCCAATAAACGTCATTATAAGATAAACAAATACTAATGGGGTTTTCTTAATGCCAGTCAAGAATCTCGAGACATAAACTGATTCGTGTCAATTCTTACTGCACAAGAAACTATTATTTCTAGACAATTATATCCTAAAGCATATATCTATTTAGATTACTTATCGTGACTTAGTAACTAAGTCACTGACCATCTTGATTTTGAAGAAAATTGGAACAACAATTCCCGATGGTTTAAACTAATCTAACAATATCTAAGTCTACTGTCATTCTAGAACCTATTCAAGAAATACACAACCATAAGTAAAGTCAGAAAACATATTCAAGTAATATGCTATGTAGTGGATTAGAAGTATAATTATATAAATAATATATAAAAAGGAAAACAAAAGCACAAAATTCCATAAAATTACACACTACTTTAGTTATGGATTTTTTTAACCCAGTAGTGTCTCCCACAACTTTACGTAATACCGTAATCCTCAATGGATAATGGGAATTCAATAATTAAATCGAATTCCATAGTGAGAGTAGGATCCCATGAATATATTTCGACTCACGGCTTTGGCTCGGTCTCGCCTACGTATATTCATTAGGTAGACAACTCATTGTCAATCACTCATCAGTGACTTCTGATTTTGGTCCAGACCGTTTCTCGTTATGAAAACTTTGGCACGTTCATAAGGAGGCGTATCAAGGCTTCACTTGTCAATGACAAACTCAAGCTACCGATGTAGTCCTGACAGCTTTGGCACGTTCAAGATTTCCACTTTCACTTGAATTTGTCTAGTATCAATATACAACCAGCATGGATAAAATTCTATCAACTACACCCTCACTGCTTTGGCAGGATCTCGGATGCAGCCATAGAAAGTTACCCATAAACCGTATTGACAAGACGGACCAAGAAACATGCATCCAATACACGTTACTTTACAGCCTTATTTTAAGCGGGGATATTCATGTTGGGTTCTCTAAGAACTAGCCAAGGATCTAATAAGTATAAAACATGTGAATACTCAAAGTAAGATTACAGAAAAATACTTACAACGATCGGTTGAGTGGATGTAGAGAATATCAAAATTTTCCTCCTTTAGAAGTGCTCCAAGATCTCCTTTGATTGTATGTTTGATTTAGCTCCAAGCTTGATCTTTGATTCTAAACTCTTGGGAATGGTTTCCCTAACACCTTTCAATGACTCATTTAAGTGATAGCTCTCTTGAAATTTTGCAACAAAATCTCTAAGATAGGGAGATGGTGGTTCGGCCAATGGAGAAAAAAGGGAGGAGAAAGTTTTTCAAGTTTTGTGTTTTTGTTTTTCCAAAAAACCTAATACCAAAAAGTCTCTCAAATTTGGTATATGCGTTTTCAAAAAGCTAAAGCAAATTGTTGGAGGGAAAATGCATTTAATGCCTCCAACTACTTCCATCAATCAACTTTGACACTTGATGGACAAGTGATGTAAGTTGGTGGGACCCACTTTAATTCAAAATTTAAGTGGCTTGCTCAACACACTTCGAGCTTGGGTTCAGTTAATCCGATTAAAGGAATTTTCTGTTGCGACATAATTAAATCCAATTTAATTAAATAATAGTGCCTCGCAAAATTATTACGAAAGTCGCTCGCGAATTAATTCTAAATTAATTCATTTGCCAAAATTAAAATCCAATTTTAATTCCGTTATGAAATCTAATTTCATTTAATATATGGAATATATTATTTAATCGATTAATTCTAAATTAATCGTTCTCTCTCTACTATTTGAATTTTATCCCAGATAAATTCTCGCCGTAATTAATCCCAGATAAATTTTCTCTCTCTAATAATTAATCTCAGATTGATTTTGTACGAGTCATACGCCATCAGTGAATCTTCGGGAAGCGACCCATGAGATCCCTGGATATGTTGGCAGTAAATCCGGTCATCGGACTATCCGAATACGTGCGTACCCGGTACCATGTTCTTACCGATTTACAAGACATGGTTGGCTTCTAGCAAAGCATCGTGCCAACCTAATTCTCCAGAAATATTCTTTTAAGGAATATATAATCGTTGTCAGACGTAGTATACGTAGTATTGCGTATAGCGATCCAGTATCAGATGTCACATGCAAGGCCTAAGGCTAGAATAGTGTATGCCCTGTATGAAGTATATATCGGATCATAAGCAACTAGTCTCTATAATTGGATAATCATGACCTTGTCATATTATTCTGATAGTTGCAACATAGTAGAAAACTAGTTCTGTATCCATGCGCGATCATCATCTCCATATGACTGAAGTGATACTTCCGTCTTGACATCACACCCAATACACTATAATTCTCAATAAACCCAGAAGAGGCGTACACAGAACCTGTTAAAGTCCCGGACGACCAAAACCAAAGCGTATTGATTGTCGCAAGAACTAGTGATGCAAGTCTCAGGTTAAGACCAAATATACCTACCCTGATTCGGATTCCCATAGACACATAGTCATACTACCAATGGGACTCTGAGGGATCTATCTAGAGCGAAGCTATTCCCGTACCATCGGTAAAACCAACCTCTTATCACACTTGCATAAGTATCCAATACTTAAATATATGAGAACTATGATGTTGCGCTTCCATAACACGCACAATTGCAATACTAGTCTATTCTGCATTATCAATGTCCAGTCTCGATAATACTACGACTATGGATATTTAATGATTAAACCTTCGTGGATTGATACTGTCTCATATCTTATAATCTGGAACTAATCATAAGGACTTTTATCATTTATATATTTAAGTAATCTAATTACAAAATGATAAAATAACAATTTCCATTATCACATAGTTAATTTGTATAAAAACTACAATGTCTTTTACAAATAGTGACACTATGGGTCATAATTGTTCAACAATCTCCCACTTGGCCTATAGCCAATCACTCACGTATCTAACACATGAACTATGTACATGTCGCTCAAACTTTTGCTGAGGAATAGCTTTCGTCAGAGGATCTGCAATATTGTCATCTGATGCGACCTTCTCGATCTTCACATCGCCACAATGTATGATATCACGAATCAGATGGAAACATCGAAGAACATTCTTGGATCGTTGATGAGACCGTGGTTCCTTAGCCTGCGCTATAGCCCCGTTATTGTCACAATACAATGGAACACGCTCAGCTGCTAACGGAACTACTCCTAATCCAATTAGGAATTTACGGATCCAAACTGCCTCTTTTGCTGCTTCAGCTGCAGCAATATATTCCGCTTCTGTTGTTGAATCAGCAATAGTCTCTTGCTTGGAAGATTTCCAGCTTACTGCTCCGTTGTTCAAACAAAATATGTACCTAAATTGTGACTTACAGTCGTGTTTATTGGTTTGGAAACTTGCGTCGGTAAACCCAGTTACCTCAAGTTCTACATCTCCATAGATTAAGAACGCATCCCTAGTTCGTCTAAGATACTTAAGGATGTTCTTAACCGCAACCCAATGCCATCCCCTGGATCGGCCTGACAGCAAACATATCATGGCATACATGATCGATCCGACTGCCGAAGCGAACAGGATCTGACTCATGTTGTCTCTTTCATCTTGAGTTTTAGGACACATGTCCTTAGATAAAGTGACACCATGTGACACTGGCAACAGTCCCCTCTTAGACTGTTCCATATTGAATCTCTTCAACACTTTGTCAATGTACGTGGTCTGGGAGAGTCCAATCAATTTTCTAGATGTATCCCAGTAGATCTTTATTCCCAGAATAAAGGCTGCTTCTCCCAGATCTTTCATGGAGAATTTTAATGAAAGTCAAGCTTTCACCGAATGTAGCATGGGAATGTCATTGCTTATAAGCAATACATCATCAACATAAAGGACAATGAATGTCAGTGCGCTCCCACTAACCTTCTTACATCCTCCAAAAGGTTTCTGTTAAGGAAAGCGATTTTCACGTCCATTTTCCATATTTCGTAATTGAAATATGCAGCAATAGCAAGCATAATCCGAATGGATTTAATCATGGCAACATGTGAAAAAGTTTCATCGTAATCGACAGTCGTTGACGATACCCTTTCGCTATAAGCCTAGCTTTGTACGTTTGTATGTTGCCATCCATGTCGGTCTTCTTCTTGAAAACCCATTTGCAACCAATAGGCTTTACGCCTTCTGGTGCATCAACCAGTGTCCAAACTTGGTTGGTGTACATGGAATCCATTACGAATTTCATGGCATCTTGCCATAAACCGGATTCGATACCTTGTATCGCTTCCTCATACGTAGCTGGTTCATCTTCCTCAATAAGATTAATATCCATATGAGGTGAGATCAGAAACCCATATCTCTCAGGTTGTTTTCTGACTCTCTCTGATCTACGCGGTTCTTGTGTATTCGAAGATTGTGGTACAGTTTCATCCCTGATGAACTGTTCATGTTCTATTAAGGAATCAGTGCCTAGAATAGTATCACTCCGTTTTCATCAAGTTCTACTTTCCTCCCACTAACCACTGCATTTAGGAATTCCCTTTCGAGGAAAACCGCATGTAAAACAACAAATAATTTGTTCTCTTGTGGGTTGTAGAAGTAATATCATTTGGTTTCCTTAGGATAACCTATAAATAGACACTTATCTGATTTGGGTTCTAGTTTGGTACCATCCAAACGTTTAACGTATGCCCAGCAACCCCAAATCTTCAGGAATGAGAAACCCGATTTCTTTCCGGTCCATATTTCATACGGAGTCTATTGAACAGAATTTGATGGAATCTTATTCAAAATAAGTATTGCACTGTTCAATGCATATCCCCATAAGGAAATAGGTAGCTCAGTGCGACTCATCATCGACCTTAGTATGTCCAACAAAGTTCGGTTTCTCCGTTCAGACACACCATTTAATTGAGGTGTTTCGGGAGGAGTCCACTGTGAAAGAATACCATACTCTTTCAAGTAATCGAGAAACTCATTGCTCAAGTATTCTCCACCATGGTCCGACCGTAATGTTTTAATACTTTTACCGGTCTGTTTTTCTACTTCGTGTCGAAAATCTTTGAATTTCTCAAAGGTTTCCGACTTGTGTCTCATAAGATACACATAACCATAACACGATGCATCATCCGTAAAGGTTATAAAGTATTCATATCCACCTCTAGCCTAGCTAGACATGGGCCCACATATGTCACTATGAACGAGGGCTAACAGTTCGATGGCATGTGCACCTTTACCGCTAAAAGGTGTTTAAGGTATTTTGCCTAATAAACAAGATTCGCAGACGTCATATGAATTTGGATCAAATCCGTCCAAGTACTCACTCTTCGAAAGTGTGGATATGCGAGTCTTGTTAATGTGTCCCAGACGACAATGCCACATATAAGTTTCATCTTTGTTACTTAGTTTAAGCCTTTTGTTTGTTACATTATATGTTTGAGATTGATTTATATTCAAAATATAAAGACCATTATTCATATCAGCACTGCATATCTCTTTATCATTTTTATACATAAAACACCCAGTGTTTTTAAAAACAAAAGTATACCCACATTGGGCTAATAAAGATACAGATATAATATTCCTAGTCAAACTAGGTACATAATAATAGTATGATAAGTTTAGTACATGCCCCGAGGACAGTTCCAAAATATAAGTCCCAACTGATGTGCAGGAACTGCAGATTAGCAGGCCAGTCTCTTGCTAATCTGCAGTTCCTGCACATCAGTACATATATGAGTACCACAACCAGAATCAAAAATCTAATTTTTAAAACTATAAGTAGACATGTTTATTTCTATAACAAACATACCTGAAGCCGGTGCCTTGTCCGCTTTGATTTCCTTCATGTGCGCCTTGTACTCACGGCAGTCACACTTTCAGTGACCCCGTTTGCCACACTGCAGGCATATATCTTGTGATTTGTCTTTTGCCTTCCCAGAAGACTTTGACGATTTGGCCTTGCCCTTCTTCTTTTTCTTCTTTACACCTCCAGTAGCCTTCGGCCAAGCCTTGGGAGACTGAGATGTTGAAGCGAAGTGTGCCTCGCGCTTTTTGCCCTTTAAAAGCTCTTTTTCTGCTTCACGCAACATTGCCATCAGCTCTCCAAGAGTATGGTATTGGTTCATCATATTGTAGTTCATGATGAACCCGCTCTAGCTGTCAGGAAGAGACTGCAAGATCAAATCTATAGAAGTCTCAACCTCAAAGGTTATGCCTAACTGACCCATCTGTTTAATGTCAGCAATCATCCGCGACACATGGTGCTCGACAGATGTACCCTCTGACATTCGAGAGTGAAAGAGCTTCTTCTACAATTCATACCTTTGCGATCTAAGGTTATATTGATGAAGGTCCTTCAATTTTGCCATCATAGTATAGGGATCCAATCCCTTATTTTGGCGATGAAATTGATGGGTCATTGCAGCGAGCATGATTGATTGAGCAGTTGAGTTGTCATCGCTATTAGTCTTCCAAAGCTCAAGCTCAAGCAGCTGCTCATTTCCGGGCTTAGGCCCGAGAGGTCTCTCTATCGTATAGAGCATTCTCTCAGCCCCCAGGATAATCCTGAGGTTCATATCCCAGTCAGGAAAGTTCACGCCATTAAAGACATTTTCGCCCATGATAATGTCTCTAACTCCGATCTTTCCAGCCATCTTAATTACAATAGTCAAACTATTCAATTAACGATATTTGGGTACAGTCCAACTATTACAAGAAAATAATAAAATATTAGTCCAACTAATAAATACATAAAATGACGAAATAATTTGAAAGCGCGTAATGCCAAGTATTTGAACGAAATTACGAATTCAATACTAGCCTCCCACTATTTTTCGGCAAGCCTCTAACCCTCTGTTGAGTACTCGGGAAACCTTGTTTCCTAGTGGGCTAGGATCCCGTTAAATAACACACAACCTTGACTTTGGCCAACTAGTTGTATGATATTTAACTAGATAGATCTCTAAGATCAATTGGATCTCATCCAATTCCTAGATCCGGTAGGTGGACCTCCAAGTCCTAAACATATATATAATATATATGCCAGTATATCCAATATATTTTCCTAATCTTTTTCCTCTGAATCAACTAAGCTTTGGCTTTGGTTCAACAAGCTTAATGATTCCAGTTAAGCGAGACCCATTGACTTTGGAAAGCTTCCTAATCCATGTCGATGAACAAGAAGTGACCTTGACTTTGGCCAACAAATCACAACTTGCCCAAGACATGCGATATGGAACAAAGCTTTCATGGTTCAAACACATCTGCGATGTACATTGATCTTGACTTTGGCCAACAAACCAATGCCAATCTTGGATCTTGAGAAATAACCATTCAATGGAAGGAAAACGCTTAATATTTGATTGAGGATTTTTCGCGTAAATTGGCAACCAATTTATTATCTTTGATTAAGTCTCATCATACATCCTTAAGCATGCATTCTAAAAGCATAATAAGACGCGATAAAATAATAATGATATGCGGATGGATATCTCACAAATTGTTCCTAGAACAAATCATTATATTTCCTCTCTCCGACTAGCATTATTCTAACTTCTACCCAATTACATAATACAATAAAGAAACCTCATTACATTGAGGGGAATTGGTGAGAAGAGAATTATAAAGAGTCAAAAGATAAAGGCTGGACATGCAGGTAGTGCTCCAAGCTCCTCTTTGTATGAATGATTTACACATTTGTTGACTCCATTGATGTGCTAGCATGCTTGATTTTTGAATAAAAAATCATCAAATATGAACCCTAGGTTCACGCCACTTTGAGAGAAAATGAGAGGAGAGTTCCGGCCCTTGGCCTAAGGGGGAGAGAGAGATAATTTCATATTTTGATTTTCCAAAATCAATATGTCAAATACCAAATTTCCAAAAGTTGGTATTAGTCATTCAAAATGAAAATATAAAATAAAGGTTGAGTGTAGAGATTATTTTAAGTGTTGAAAAAGCAATCCAAGGCTTACATTTTATTTCAACCACTTCCATCACAAGTCAAAAGTGTGATGTAAGTCAAGTGGGTCCCACCACTTGCAAATTTCGAATTTAAGTCGAACAATCTCAACGCGTAACTTCGCTCGTGCTCAGGTTCATTAATTCCGAATTAACGAATTTTCCATTACGACTTAATTAAATCAAATTTAATTAAATAATAATGCCTCGCAAAATTATTACGAAAGTCGCTCGTGAATTAATTCTAAATTAATTCGTTCGCCCGAATTAAAATCCAATTTTAATTCCCCGTTGAAATCTAATTTCATTTAATATATCGAATATATTATTTAATCGATTAATTCCAAATTAATCGTTCTCTCTCTTCTATTCGAATTTTATCCCAGATAAATTCTCGCCGCAATTAATCCTAGATTAATTTTCTCTCTCTCATAATTAATCCTAGATTAATTTTCTCTCTCTCATAATTAATCCCAGATTAATTCTGTTCGAGTTAAACGTCATCGGTGCATCTTCGAGAAGTGACCCATGAGATCTCTGGATATGTTGGCAGTAAATCCGGTTATCGGACTATCCGAATACGTGCGTACCCCGTACCACGTTCTTACCGATTTACAAGACATGGTTGGCTTCTAGTAAAGCGTCGTGCCTACCCAATTCTCCAGAAATATTCTTTTAAGGAATATATAATCTTTGGCAGGCGTAGTATATATAGTATTGCGTATTACGATCCAATATCGATATCACATGCTATGTCTAGGGCTGAAATTGTGTATGCCCCGTACGAAACATATATCGGATCTCTGGTAACTAGTCTCTATAATCAGATAATCATGACTTAGTCATATTATCCTGATGACTGCAGTACATAAGAGTACCAGTTCCGTATCCTGCGTGATCATCATCTCCATATAACTTAAGTGATACCTCCATCTTGACATCACATCCAATACACTACGATTCTCAGTATACCCAGAAGAGGCGTACACAGAACCTGCTAAAGCCCCGGACGACCAAAACCAAAGTATACTGATTGTCGCAAATATTAGCGATGCAAGTCTCAGGTTAAGACCAAATACACCTACCCTGATTCGGATTCCCATAGACACATAGTCATACTACCAATGGGATTTCGAGGGGTCTACCAGAGCGAAGATGTTTTCGTACAATCGGTAAACAGAACCTCCTATTACACTTGCATGAGTATCCAATACCCAAATATATGAGAACTATGTCGTTTTGCTTCCATAACACGCACAAGTGTAATACTAGTCTATTTCGCATTATCGATGTACAATCTCGATAATACTACGACTATGGATATTTAATTATTAAACCTTACATGGATTAATATTGTCTCATATCTTATTAATCTGGTACTAATCATATGGACTTTTATCATTTATATATCCGGGTAATCCAATTACAAATGATAAAAGAGCAATTTCCTTTGTGACATAGTTAATTTGTACAACAATACCATGTTCTGTACAAATAGTGATGTTATGGGTCATAATTATCCAACAAAATAATCGGTGGTTGATGAATGACCATTTGCCTAAATATCTGTTTCTGTCTGCAGTTATTTATGATGTGCGGTATGATGAAAAATATATGTTTATTAATAAAAGTTCTTACTTAATAACCGGGCATCTTACCTTAGTAAGCAGAGACTGTTCGCGTCAAACGGTAAGAACTTTTAACATCTGAGATCCGAGTAATTAATTCTGTATGGGTTTTTTAACACCTAGTGCCCTAAAGCCAACTGGTTTGGGAGTCACAGGCCCAAAGCTCGCTACATGGATTAAAGATGTTACAAAAAAAAAATCACATACCTCACTTTGCGCAGATTGTAGTAGACAGAACAATCTTAGATAGTCAGGTTGGTTTGACCTATTAACTACTGAGAATTGAGACAAACTCACCTAGTTAATAACTTAGAATCAAAGCTGTTTACAGGGCTATTCACACATACACTCAAAGTCTGATTTAGATACTTTTTTCAATGGAAAGGATTTTAGGTGTAGTATGCATTTTGAAGGTTCCTTTAACTTTGTTGGTAGACATTCTCTTAGGACATTGTATATATAGCTATTATTTTCATTTATTTTATTTCTTTCTTTTATTTTGTCTTTTTTGCTTTTGTGTGCATTTGATTGACGTTTTTGGCTTAGATTAATTTTAAGTATTTATTGTATTTTATTTTGTTATTTTTCTCGATGACTAACAAAATGTTAGGTTTGGGGATGTAATGAGCGGAAAATATATCACAATTTACCGCCCTTTTAACCTAATATTTTGTATGGTTTCTCGGGTTTTATGAATTTTTTGATGTGTTTTGTGTTATTTTACAGATAAATAAGGTTTCAGGACTCACTAGAATCAAATCGGGGCCAAAACAGTGAAAACAGACAAAAAGGGTAAAATTATCATTTTGGCGTCGGGACGCTCACACCTTCTGCATCGCAATGTGCTGTAATTATTGAGCTGCCGACACTCATCATCGCCACATCAGCACCATGTATACACCTGCGTCATCATGAAGTCAGCACAATCATTCAGCCTCATGACATGTCATCACTTACGTCAGCATCGTCACGCGCAAGCCTTCATGTGTCGCGACGCCGAGCCATTAGTCTATCGACAGCCGTGTGCCATGTGTCATATCTCTTCAAATCCGCGTACACGTGTCACAAATCAACGGCGCGTTGCGACGCGTGGGACCAAATTTTGCCAATAAATTGAGGCCGAATTCATTCAGAATTTTCATAATTTCCTTAAGGTTCTAATAAGGATCTAAGGACTGTATCTTGTTTGTTTAAGTTTTTGCAATTTAAATTATGCATTTTTATTTTTAATAGTAGTAGTAGTTTATTCACTTTTTATTTCATTTAAGTTTAGTAGTTAATTTTCTGTTGGGGGAATGGTGAAGCTTTTATTATTATAATTTGGATACCGCCTTTATGGTCAGTTGGACTTAATTAAAATTGATTTTAACCTGACTAAAGTGGATACCGCCTTTATAGTCTATTGGAATTAATTCAAAATTTGACTTAATCAGGATACCGCCTATATGGTCGGTTGGTAATATCATGCAAATTTGTATATTATAATAAGGGAGATTTCTAAATTAGAAATAGTAATGGTGGATCCCCTAACCCCAGTATTTTATTTTTAATCTTGGGAAGTGATGGAGCACAATATTCACATGTTTAATAATTGATTTAGTTATATTATGTTTAATGCTTTGGTTTGTTTATTGAATCTTAAGTTTAATACTTCTTGTTTCCTTATCACCAATAAGATTGATGTGGTAAACTTAAAATGAACTTGACGAAAAGATTTTAGGTTTCAGCCTTAGATTCAATAGCTCACTATCACACCTTAGGGTATGATGACTCTTAGGTTGATTTTCTTACAGGATAGACATATACCTGTCAGACGGGGGTAGCCACAATTGGAACTTGAACTTACCAAATTCAGGTAACTTGGTTAACATTGACATATGATTAATTGAGTTATTTTGGGTGTTTGCATCTGACCATCGGAAGAGGCTTTTGCATATCTTCGTGTTCCAGGTTAACAAACTGATTTATTACACATATATAAAAGAATCAATTCATCATTAGAATAATATTGCGTGGAATCACAACCCTAGATATTTGTGTCTTTTGTTTATTTTCCTTAGTATTTTCTTTTGTGTATTTATTTATTTAGCAAATCCATATTCAACCAACCAATCAAGCAATCATTCCTTTCTCCCTTTAATTAGATATCTGTAAATAAATAGAATCAATAATTAATAATAACAATAGAAATTAAGTCCTCATGGGATCGAAATTTTATACTACTTGACCGATACGTGCGCTTGCGTTACGTGTGTGATTTCACCGATCAAAAGCCAAGACAGTTCAGTTGAAACTCTAAACCTCTTAAGAACGAGCAACGGAAACCTAGAGTGTTATTGGGACGCCACAAAGGATTAGCAAACCTTTGATAAGCCAAAACCAGTGAGAGTAAATTTACGGTTTTTCAATACTCACGAAATTGATGTATTTTTATTTCGAGAAGTTGATGATCTAAAACATAAAGAGAACAAGTCTTTTATAGAAGGCTACAACCTTAACCCTCAACCAAAATGATAAATATTAATTAATACAACACTCAACCTTCAACCCTCAACCAAACACAACCAAGCTAATTAATACAACACTCAACCCTCAATCAAACACAACCAAAATAATATATCTTAATTAATACACCAATATAAAAGTCAAGCCTTAATAAATAACAACAATAACTAACAAACAACTATACTAAAATAGGCCTAAATATCTTGATGTTCCACGGCTTGAATAAGGTTCACCATCATAGGCTCATCCAACGTCAAGCCCATAGTCAATGTAGTAGAGGCTCGCGAATAGTCAAATATGGTCCTCTGTATGAATCCATGCATTGCTTACTAAATTTTTTATCTCAAGATCTCATGATTGGTCCTTCTGGAATATGCATAATAATGGACTGTCCTTAGGCTTCATGGGTTGCATCTTTGGCCTCATCAATTTTTATGCTCTACTGTGTGCCAATGGCTGCTTGGTCTGACCATTGAAGGAATAACAAATCTTGGTGTCTCCTCTGAAAGGAAATAGCAGGAGGTAGGTGAGTTCTTAGAGGATGTTGAATTGAGGTTGTATGTTTCTTCCAGAGGCTCCATTATGCACCATCTTCATGCACGAAATATTTCTTAGGGACCCAGACATTACAGATTACCTTTTCTGGTTAAATTTCCACTATTTTTCATATTGTTTCCTCATTGTATTCAACACTTCATGTAATTCAATATTCACGACGTTAACATTGGCCACTACAGGAAATGAGTCTTCATCAACTAACATGGTTTCTTCTTTTCATGAAACATTAGAATCTCTTTGTTGATTCTGTCTTGCATAATATTTTTGAAACCATAACATAAGTTAGTTGAATGATTATACGAATTGTGATACTTACAGTGTTTTCTTCCTTTAAGTTCTTCCTTAGAAGGTATTTTGTGATCATGAGGTAAAGTGATGAAATTTTCTTTCAAAAGCAAATAAAAAATCTCTTCATTCTTTGCAATGTCAAAGGAAAACGGTGATGATGTATTGGAATTTGTTGTCGTCTTCCATGCCTCATGTGTTTTCTTAATCAGAAAGTGACAAATATATGATTCCAAACTATTAAGATCTGCCACTACAATTTCCTAAGTATACACTTCCTGCCAGTAAGTTCTCAAGGCTGATTTCCTCAAATGGCTTTCCTCTCTTAGTAAGTTCTCAACCACATTAGCTGCCAATTCATAAAATCTCTGAACTCAATTCCCTAAAATTTCTTCCTCAACTCTATATCCAGGCTTCTTTGCGCCATCTTCATGAACTCAATTCCGATATATAAATCTTACACATATTCCTTACACTCTTAGAACGTGCAATAAAATAATATGTTGTCTCCATGTTTCTCTGTGTCACTCGAGACAACTCTGCTATGCACACCTCTGGTTCAGGTCTAAGGAATTATGTGTGAAACTGAATCTCCATTTCCTACCACGTAAACATTGAATTCCTAAGAGTTGCATATCAGGTAAAACCGTTCTTGATAAAAAAAAATCAGGAAGAAGCTTCAACTTAAAATAGGGAAAGTTATCATAATTTGCTAGTTTCCCACACTGGATGGTGAATCTAACAATATGATCCAAAAATGATTGGTCATCCTCTCTAGAAAATAAAGAAAAGTTGGGAATCATGTATCCTCTGAGATATGGGTTCTCTCTGTCAACGGTGTCAGGATATGGCTTATGAAATTTAAGGCCGCCAATTTGTCTCAGCCCTGGTCCATAAAGTTTTTGTACAACCTCCCTTTTTTTGTTTCTGCATCCATATGTTAAGGAATATGCATTGGTGGAGGATTCCCTTTATTGAACATTGGAGGATTGCCCCCGGGCCATTCCTGCAAGTGTTCCCTCTTCATAATTTAAATGATGATTATTAGAATTCACAGACTCAAAGAAATGTAGAGGAGCCATATGTCTACCGTTGCCAAATTTGTAGCCATTGGTGGCGGGAATCCTGGTTAATCCTTAAACTTTCTAATTCATGTGAGGTAGTTGATACCTTTCTTTCATTAGGGGAGAAGCAGTGGGAATGACATGAATAGTAGGTCGTATTGTGCCATTCTCTTCATGAGAGCCTCCACTAGACTGCCCCCGAGCTTTCCTTGCCAAACCTTTATTCCTCCCACTTCTAGGATTATGAGTCTAGCAAAAAAATTTATTGTTTAATCCTCTCTAGTACTTGCAAGATTTTACTTTGGCTTCTTTCCATTTTTTTTTGGGTAAGAATCTCTGCGAAATGAAACAGACTATTAGCACTCATGTTCGATGATACATTGTGTGTTGCTCTAGTATCAAGTCCTGGTCCTTAGTTCTCTTGTCCGTGAGTTTCCAAAGTAGTGAGATTCCTCTTAATTTCCTCCACTAGATGTGGAACGTTCCCTTCTTGCCCTATTATTGTAGGTGCAATCTCTGCATCTTGATATGTTGCAATATATTTCCCAAAATTATTTCTTTTCTTCAGCGACATCTTGCTTGTAGGTCCCACCGGGCATGCCAAAAATACTATTGGCTCCAAAAAGTGTCGTGCGCTAGCGTGCCAGATGAGCGGGTTATCAAAATTGAAATTGACAGTGACTGACTTTTAAAACAAGCGATTGATAACCGAGTTCTCTAAAATCCAAAAGAGATGAACAATTAAAGTTAAAACTAAGATGCTGAAAAATAAATAAATATTAATCTACTGCTATTGGAATTGTAAAAGAAAAGCTTAGATTATTGAAATTTTAATTACAAAAGGGAAGTTAGAATTACTAAAAGACTAACTCTGTTGGATTTATAATCATAAAAAAGCTAAACTAATAGAAATAGAGTTTGAATTTGAATTATTGTTGTTTGATTGAGTTGTGGTGTCCCTTAAATTGCCAATCTCCCTTGTCTTTTATACTCCTGTAAACAACTGCTCCCTTCCACGTTCTTGCCACGTCTCCACCTGTTCTTTTTGGAGAAAAATGGTGCATGATGGAAGAAATTCAAACCACGTTTGATTTGTTTGATTTTTGAAGTAATCGATTTGGTAGATAATACTTATCCCGGACTCTTTGATCTTGGGCCGAATTTATTGTTAATTGGGTTGGGCTTTACAATGGACTTTAAATAATTTGGATGGAAACAGAATGACAACACCCTATTGAATTACTGAATTACCCCCATAATCCAATATTTTAAACTCTTCCTTGTGTAACTTTTCAAAAATTGAATAACTCCATGGCTATCTCTTCCTTTAGGCTCTCGCACTCTCAATGGTCCGCCAAAAACCTAACTTCTACTCTTTCAGCTGTCGCATTCTCAAATAAAATCACAGCCGTTAATCTCCTCTGTCTCTCTTCCTATCGCTCTCCCGCTTCATGTCAACCGTCCGTTTCTCATACCTTGACTCTTCCCACTCCAAGTCTCTCCGACGAAAAATGGGAAACTCTCCGCAAAAAGAAAGTCGTTTTGCGCGTCGGCTACGTTGGTACCGATTACAGAGGTTAATTAATTTCAATTTTTTTTTTTATTTTAGATTGTTAAAATTTAATTTTTAAGAAATGGTATGTTTTTATCGCTAAATGTTTTTCTCCCCCTTTTCAGGTCTGCAGATGCAACGAGATGAACATTCGTTATCAAGTATGCTGCTTCAACTTTAAATCTCTGATTGATAATATTTCTGAGTATAATAAATTTTTGACTTTTTAGTTGCTCCTGTGGTTTTGTTGTCTCCCATTACCCATAAGGTCTGTCCTTATATTATTGAATTTTTACTGAAGTATGTAATTTTAAGTTTTTAACTTTAAAGGGCTTTTGAGTCATTGCAGTAGAGGCAGGGACCTATTTGATACAAATGGATAAGCTATGTCCTAATTTGAGAAAACACAAAAACTCAGCGATCCAGATGTTATAAACCTTTTTTTTTTTGGGCTCTTTATTTGTTCACTAGATAATTATGATTTTGAGTTTTTGATGTTTAAAGATAAGTTATTTTAAGTGAATTGTGGAATATAGTAAGTTTTGTCAAGGGCATTGATTGTGTGATGTTTTTGGTTCACCTAGCATTGATGAGATCTTGCTAAAACATATACAATTTTGAAATGTAGCTATCGAAGGGGAATTGGAAACTGCCATTTTTAAGGCTGGTGGGATCCGTGATAGTAACTATGGAAATTTGAACAAAATTGCATGGGCCAGAAGTAGCCGAACTGATAAAGGAGTGAGCTTTATTTGATTGGAATTTTCCCTTATTGCATGTTCCTTAGAATGCTCCTGTTTTCTGATGTTTTTGGCATTTACTGAATGTGCCCAAATTACATAGGTTCACTCCTTGGCAACCATGATATCCTTAAAAATGGAAATTCCTCCAGACGCGTGGAAGGAAGATCCTTATGGCATTGGTCTTGCTAAACGTGTTAATGCTCATCTTCCAAGAAATATCAAAGTTTTCAGCATTTTACCTTCACAGAGGTGAGACTTTAGTTTGGTCTTTTACTTATGATTTGTAGAGTGAATGAAGTGTCTTCTTTGATGATGTAGTTATGATGTGTGTATGACACTTCCTTATTTCCTTTTTCAGTTGGTTATCAGTTAATGTCATTATCACCCTTCGAAAAGTCCGCATTGACAATTTTCCTTTTTCATAATTCTAAGCTTACAATAAGCTTTCACATTGAACAAAAGGCCATAAAGAAAACTTTGGTGACCTAAAATTTTTTAATAAATTATTAGAGGATGGTGTAGTTTCAATTGCTCTTAGATGTTAACCGACTTTGTGCATTTTCTTTGAACAAAAACATTTGTTAATTCTATCAAAGTATTTATAACACTAAGTTTTGTTTCGCAAGTCTAAGCTGTTGTTACTAATCTTCAATCATTTGGTATCTCCTTTTAGGAGATTTGATCCAAGAAGGGAGTGTAATCTCCGGAAATATACTTACCTTCTTCCTGCTGAGATCATTGGAATCAATAGTCAGCTTACGGCAGCTGAAATTGATAGTCATGTATCAGAGTTCAAAGCTATATTAAATGAATTCGAGGTGTGGCATTATACCCGTTACTGTTTTTTCTTGCTTATCATCTCTGATTATTGAAGTTATTTCTGGCTGCTACTTAAAAAAGTTGTTTTCTTGAAGATTTGAAATGGCCTTGACTTGAGATCATAAATCTCAGCCTATTCATATAAGAACAAGTTCTCTCTCTCTCTCTCTCTCTCTCTCTCTCTCTCTCTCTTTAAATGGTTAGAAAGTTACAAGTGATGAGTAGGGATTTTTGTTAAGAAGAAAGATTTGAAAAGGGTTGAGGACTGAATGTAGCTAGTAATTAGGGTATAAAAGATGTTATGAAATAAGTTGTAAAACATAGGCTCCGTTTGGGATTGTGGCGATATAAAATGAGAGCAGATGCGTGTATAGGTGTTTGGTAAACATAGCTTTTGAAGTTGGTAAATTTTGTAACTTATAAAATGATTAATGTTATTTTATTATCAGAATTTATGCTATGCATAATGGTCATATTCTGTAGTAATATTTATATACAACACCGACCATCACTGAATCACGTAAGATCCCAAGTAGGCCTAGAATCATCCAAATACATCAAATCATAATTGGCTCTAGAATCTTTCATTACATGGTTCGCATAATTTCAATGGTTGTTGTCGCCTATCTTCATCACATATAGGTATTTCTAGTTCATATTTTCTGATCTGATTCTGACATCTGGTTATTTATGCTTTTGAGACAGACCATAACTTTTGTTTCTGAATACAACTATGGCATTTCTTGGTTGATTAAGGAGATTTCTCACATCTATCCATGAAAGCCCTGTTAGGCTGCTGGCTTTCTTCAATTTATGCATGTTTCTTGTTGCTTTTGTGTTTAAGGAATTGTGGTTACTATTGTGTTAACCATTACGCTATACTCTATAGAGTTGGACACTATTGTTTTACTTGTGCCTTTACTCGTAAGCATAACCATTAACTCTGTGGTTATTCTATATGGTCTTAAATCTAAGTTCGCAAAGTGTTAATATATTTAGTTTTCCCAATTGTGGAAATTTAATTGTGAATTACTGTTGTTTGTATTTCTCATAACTTATTTTTATATAGGTAGGGTGTGGGCAAAGCCCAAATTGATTTTTTATTCCCTATCTCCCCAAGGATTCGAAACTCAGGTTGCCAGCCCAAAAAAAATTGTTAGAAAACCATTTTTGGTCAAGCCCTTGGTGGTAAAGTTGTGTTCACTTTATTTTTATATTATGTTTTATTTGATCCATGTTCCTAACTATTGATGGGCTTATCAGAGCTTAAATACTATTATTTTGGTTTACCTATTAGTTCAAGCCTTTGAGTTGAGTGATAACTTTATTATCCGATTCATGCATCTGTAGATGACTTGTTCATTTGTTTATTTTTCTTTTTTGGTGAACTCTTTTAACAGGGAGAACACCCTTTCCATAATTATACAGAGCGATCCAAGTACAGGAAAAAACCCCATAAGACTGGACGTGTGTCAAAAAGTGAAAAATCATCTAAGGATGTTTCATTCTCTAAGGTTAAAGAAAGTGACGAAGAAGAAGATTCAGAGATTGGGGAAGCAATTTCATCAGAGGATGAGGAAACAAATAAAAATTTTATGGTATCCAGTGTGCACCGCGTTAATGGCTGCAATAAGCATGCTAATGGTTTGAAAGATCAAAATTCCAGTTCAGTCATTTGTGCAAGATGGTTACATGAAACTGATGAGACAGATAAAATTAGTGCTTCCCACTTCAGAAGGATTTTTAGCTGTTCTTGTGGGAAGCTGGAGAAATCACTTGGACTGGGTTATGTTGAAATTTCCATATCTGGAGAATCCTTCATGTTGCATCAGGTAAGTTGTTCAAGAATTGCTTTAGAAAATATGGTTTGGTAGCTTGCAATTATATTATTTGTTTGACAATTAATGCCTGACCTTAATGCTTATGCACTCACCAGATCCGCAAAATGGTTGGGACTGCTGTTGCAGTAAAGCGCAATCTACTCCCACGAGATATTTTGACATTATCTCTGGCAAAGCACTCTCGCATTGTCCTACCCTTGGCTCCCTCTGAAGTTTTATTTTTGAGGGGAAACAGTTTTTCATTGAGAACAAGACCTGATCTGACCCGACCTGAAATGCAGACAATGGTTGAATCAGAGGAAATCCTCAAGACAGTTGATGAGTTCTACACTTCTTTGATACTACCTGAAGTTTCAAAATTCTTGGACGCTTCAGAATCTCCTTGGCCAGAATGGGTTAAGAATTTGGATAAGTTCACAAGCATTCCAGATGAGCAGCTGGATGAAGTCAGAAATGCTTGGAAGTTGTGGACGGAAAAAAAGTTTGAGAGTAAAACTAGTGTTGCATGTTCAATGAAGTAAGGTAAAACCACTCTACTTTAAAATTTGTTTCTCTTTTATTTGATTACCTTTATTTTCCTTCTTTAGTGACCCCCCCGCCTCTTGATCTTAAGGCATGCTTCTGTCATTGCCAAAAATGTGAAAATTAACTGAATGCCGATTACATCTAGATGTTCTGATTATTGATGGATCATCCTAAGCCCCGCTTAGTGAATTAAGTTGATCCAGCACTTGTCACCAATCGCCAGCAAACGGGGGCAAACTTTGGGTAACTTGTTTCATTTAGACTAACGATTAAATTCTTGTCAATATGACGATATTAGACAGTATATCTGCGACTTTGACAGGGAATTGCCACAACAGAACCACATTCATGCGATATTGGTTCGGTTGATGATCGCTGGGTGGTCAAGAATGCTGTAATCTGAAACACTAGGATTAAAAAGTTTAGAGGTTAGAAATGCAGCATCTATTTTTTGACTGTTCTATATTCAATGAAAGATGTAATGTAATGTAATTTTAGGGTTTTTTTTTTCAATTTACATCTCTATTGCCATGTGTATTTTGAAATTGAAGCTAGAATTTCGTTGGATTCAAATTTTCTAGGGCGGGGCTTTTTTCACCGTATCAAGTAAATATAAACACATTTTTTAAAAGTTCCTCATGAATTCATTATTCATTCCTCTGTTACTTTAAAATTATTTAAAAATTACAAAGTAAAAAACAAAAAAAACAAAAAAAAAAAAAAACAAAAAACAAAAAAAAAAAAAACAAAACAAAAAACAAATATGCATATTATTATTATTATTTTTTTTTTTGGATATTCAAAAAAAAAAAAAAAATTGTCATGATTCTGTTAGTATTTTTTTTGTGGAAGACAAAATTCCCCTTCTAGTAGTATATATAAAAATTAAATGATGATTTTAGCAAAAAACAAAAAAAACAAAAAAACAAAACAAAAAATGCTCCAAAATGAATAACAAAGAAGTAATACATACACAAAACTAAGCAGGTCAAAATGAATTTCCCTTCAATTTCTTGACAATTCTTCACCAGCAGGAACCCAGTCTCGCACTTTCTTCATTTGGCCCAACCAAAAAATACACACACGCAGTGATGATTTTGCTTCGTGCGCACCAAAAAAGTAATTGTATAGGATGTGGCAAAGAATTCATGGCTATTTTATAAATTTAACACACAAACGTACGTATAGCTCAAGTAATATAGTGATAAAATATCGGATATCATACTCAGAGAGATTTAATATTTTCTTATCACTACCAAGATTAACCTACTTAATTTAAACTAAATTATTGGTTGGGAAATAGAGTGATTAATCTAAAATTTAAATGAAATTAAACAAAGAACAAATAACAAACGATGGAAAATCTTATAGATATAAGAACCTATGGTTGTAACTTTATTTAAGCATGCACACAATAAGTTTATGCACTTTTCATTCAATTGGGTTGTTACAAATCATTAACCTAGAACACTAAATTATCTACAAGCTTATTTCGATGGTGTCATGTGAATATATTCAGAATAAATCAATTAACTATAAGTCTATATTAATTAAATTAAACCGAATTCATTAAGGTCAAGTTCTAATATTGGTTACGCATGCACTGCATGTATATTTATATCATGTAGGGAAATTTATTCAAAAGAATTAGATCACACGCTATTATTCCACGGTTAATCCAAATTTCCTCTGTCCAATTCCTAAGGATTTAGAAAGACTATCCTATTGTTGGCCAAACAAATAAAGTAAGCATAAAAGTATAGAGAATAATAAATAATAAATAACAAACCTAAAAGAATAAAAATATACAATTAAATTACTTAAACATGCTCAAGATCCATTAAAACCCTAGATTTAATGAATTAGTTACTCATAATATTCACTAAAAATAAGCTAATCATTAATACAAGCCAAACTCATAAAAGATAAAGGTAGAGAGAAAATGGAAGAAAGAAACTCTTGTTTGCAGTCTTCGTCTTCAAACTCCAACTCCGGTTGATGCACTTGTTCTTGCCTTGCTCTAGGCGTTCTTCTATACTCTGGAGGCTCCAAAATATGTTATGAGACTTCATTTTTGGATTTGAGATGATCTTGTGCTTATATAGGAGATCTTGAAGCTCTTTCCTGATTAAAAATCGAATCCAAGACAAATTAGGACTGCTTGTTTCGTGTTACGACACGCATGAGCCGTCACAACTCTCATTTTAATCAATCACGCGTCATGACGCTACATTCATGGCATTGCGATGCGCCAAATTGCCAATGAAGCAATTTGCTCTATGGTTACTTTTCCTTCTTCAACGCGTCGCGACGCGATTCCAGCATCGGGACGCGCGTTTTGACTCCGAATTTTTCCCGATTTGCTTCATAACTTACCATTTTTATCTCTAGGTAATTCCATTGAGTCGTGATAATATTTGACCTGTAAAAACGTACCCAAAACACATCAATTCGCTCATAAAGCTCGATATCACCCATAAAATATTAAGATAAAGGGGCGGGAAATATGTATATTTTTACCGCTCATCACACCCCCAAACTTAATATTTTGTTAGTCCTCGAGCAAAACAAAATAAATATAATTTAATATAATAAAGCTAAAATAAATTAACCTAAGCTATTTTCCTAATGATCACGATTGCATTTAGCGTATGTAATAGGCCTTTAAACCCCTTGACGACCCTAGTGGATGAGTTATAATCTCATGAAGGTTTATAGTGACGACATCCACAAACATCATTCACACACACATGCAATCATGAAAAATAATAAAACAAATAAACTAGTCCTGGTAGTTACACATAATATTGTCCTTAAAGAACGTCTACAAATGAAATCAAAGAACTTTCAAAGTACTCAACACAACTCAAATCCAAGTTCTTAATAAATCATCTATGTTAGACTCATGGTGTGTGTGTGTGTGTAGAGGTTCGGTCACAGCTCGAATCCTAAAAAGCCAACTCGGTGATTTCATCTCTAAAATTGGGATTCGATGGGTCAAACTAACCTAGATATCTCAAAAGTGCCATGTATTTACTTATTAAGCTCGATATGGTATGACTTCTCTTTTTCTTTATCTTTTGACTCCCTACCTTTTAAGGTAGCATTTCTCCTCATGGTGGTCCTAACACTCGCCCATGGGTAATTTTACGCTTATCGGTTATAGGTGATTTATTTCTTCTTCTTTTTTCCAAAGTATTTGTTTTTCTTTTCTGCTATTTTCATTTTTTTTTTCAAAAGATCTCTTTTTTTTTTGTCATACCATATATCATAAATAATTACAAACAAAGACAGGATATCTAAGCAAACGGTCATTCATCGTCAAATAATTTCCTCAACTAGTCACCTTGTAAACTACTAAATCACATACTCAAGGTATAGGAAACAGTCAATTGGGCACTTATTGTTTCCAAGATTTCACCCTCGGGCAAACAAATTCATCATTAGAATATGCTTCACTATGTAAGGCTAAAAAAATAATTTTTTTTAATAGCAGGAACTAACACTAACATGCACACACCCCCAAACATAAAACTTGTATTATCTTTAATGTAAGATAAGCGTAAAGAAACAAAGAATGATGAATAACACTACCATGCGTAGAGTTGATAAGGCTCCCGCTGGTCAAAATTTTACTGCATGGACTGTGTGGTTTGTGCTAGTACCTATATAAATACACATGCAAACTATTACACACGCAAATAGCACACAAAATAAAATAAAACGAAAGTAAAGAAAACAAAACAAAAAAATAAATGAGTAGGTTGCCTCCCCGCTAGCGCTAAGTTTAACGTCTTTAGCGAGACGTTCTCTAAAGATATTCCTTCAATGTGGCTTTGGATGTTCTCGATAGGAGAGTGTCATGGGCATTAGTCTTCAAGCGCTTTTTCCAAAAATGAGGTGGCAAATATAAATCTCTTCCACTTTGTGCTTCTGCCACCTTCTTCAATCTTTTATTTTTTGGGGACTTGAAAGGAAATGTAGACTGTCGGAAAGTCTTGTATAATGCTTGACTTTGAATAGTTTTGTGATTCTGTCAAGCTTATGGGCGGTATCCATGATGCTAGAATGGTGTGATGTGTCCCCTTGCGTCATAAGATTTTCAATAGGCTCATACAACTGCTCTTGTTTAACTCTATGTTCCACCACTTCCTTATAGATGTACTTTCAAATTTATTCCTTTAGCTCTTCATCGGACATCTGCACAATGAATGCTCTAAGATCTTGATAGTGTTGGAGTTGGTGCTTGGAGCGCCAATCCGAATAATGTATTGTACATTATATTTTACTATTTATTAATAACTACATTTTCATTTCAACCTTATTAATTGTAATGTCATTATGCATATTAGTTTGATATATAAATATGCTGAGAATGACATCGACCTTAGAATAGTCATGTAGTAATATTGGACACTGGGTAGTCCAACACTGGATAGTATTACTATTATAAACTATTTTTAAAGTAAATAATCCTAGTAGTTGGTTTTGGAATACGATCGAATTCATATAACCTAGAAGACTAGCACATGTCGTATATTGGAATTGGAGTTCCAATGGCTTAACCTGATGTACCTTGAGCAATGGAAGCTCGTATAGACATGTGGATATTCATTGGAGCGAATACTGAATGACGTACAAGTGATTCCTAATAGTTGAAAGTACACACAACCGTCAATAAGAATCTCCTCAAGTCGAGTAGCATATGTGATCCTTTGACTATAGAATAACATTGATTTTATGTGTGATCCTCCATACTTTGATGCCATCTATGTCATAGACTTTTCATGGTCTGAACACTAGATGTTGGTTGGTTGCGGACCAATACACTCATAGATCAACTTGTAGAAACGGTCAAATCACTTGACATTCATTTGATGTTTTTCCAAGGTTAAGACTGAGGAATAGAGAGTTAGAATTTCTAACTTGCATCATGATATTTTCATGATGCTAGCTTCCTCTTGATGCGTTGTGTCTCATTGGGTCATGAGATTTTCAATATGCTCATACAACTGCTCTTGCTTAACTCCATATTCCACCACTTCCTCATAGATGTACTTTCGAATTTCTTCGTTTAGCTCTTAATCAGACATCTGTACAATGCATGCTCTAAGATCTTGACAATGTTGGAGTTGATGCTTGGAGCGCCAATCCGAATAATGTATTGTACATTATATTTTAATATTTATTAATAACTACATTTTCATTTCAACATTGTTAATGGTAATGTCATTATGCATATTAGTTTGATATATAAATGTGCTGAGAATGACATTAACCTTAGAATAGTCATGTAGTAATACTGGACCCTGGGTGGTTCGACATTGGATAATATTACTATTATAAACTATTCTTAAAGTAAATATTCATAGTAGTTGGTTTTGGAATACGATCGAATTCCTATAACCTAGAAGACTAGCACATGTCGTATATTGGAATTGGAGTTCCAATGGCTTAATCCGATGTACCTTGAGCAATGGAAGCTCGTATAGACATGTGGGTATTCATTGGAGTGAATACTAAATGACACATAAGTGATTCCTAATAGTTGGAAGTACACACCACCATCAATAGGAATCTCCTCAAGTCGAGTAGCATATGTGATCCTTTGAATATATGATAGCATTGATTTTGTGTGTGATCCTCCACACTTTGATGCCATATATGTTAGAGACCTTTTATTGTGTGACCGTTAGATGTTGGTTGGGTGTAGACCAATGCATTCATAGATCAACTTGTAGAAACGGTCAAATCACTTGACATTCATTTTTTTTTCCAAGGTTAAGACTGATGAAAAGAGAGTTAGAATTTCTAACTTGCATCATGAGATTTTCATGATGTTAGCTTCCTCATGGTGCGTTGTGTCCTCTTGCGTCATGAGATTTTCAATATGCTCATAAAGCTGCTCTTGCTTAACTCTATGTTCCACCACTTCCTCATAGATGTACTTTCGAATTTCTTTGTTTAGCTCTTAATCAGACATCTGCACAATGCATGCTCTAAGATCTTGACAATGTTAGAGTTGATGTTTGGAGCGTCAATCCGAATAATGTATTGTACATTATATTTTAATATTTATTAATAACTACATTTTCATTTCAACCTTATTAATTGTAATGTCATTATGCATATTAGTTTGATATATAAATATGCTGAGAATGACATCGACCTTAGAATAGTCATGTAGTAATATTGGACACTGGGTAGTCCAAAACTGGATAGTATTACTATTATAAACTATTTTTAAAATAAATATTCCTAGTAGTTGGTTTTGGAATACGGTCGAATTCATATAACCTATAAGACTAGCACATGTCGTATATTGAAATTGGAGTTCCAATGGCTTAACCTGATGTACCTTGAGCAATGGAAGCTCGTATAGACATGTGGGTATTCATTGGAGCGAATACTGAATGAAGTACAAGTGATTCCTAATAGTTGGAAGTACACACCACCGTCAATAGGAATCTCCTCAAGTCGAGTAGCATATATGATCTTTTGACTATAGAATAACATTGATTTTATTTGTGATCCTCTATATTTTGATGCCATCTATGTCATAGACTTTTCATGGTCTGAACACTAGATGTTGGTTGGTTGCGGACCAATACACTCATAGATCAACTTGTAGAAACGGTCAAATCACTTGACATTCATTTGACGTTTTTCCAAGGTTAAGACTGAGGAATAGAGAGTTAGAATTTCTAACTTGCATCATGAGATTTTCATGATGCTATCTTCCTCATGATGCGTTGTGTCTCCCTGGGTCATGAGATTTTCAATATGCTCATACAACTGCTCTTGCTTAACTCCATGTTCCACCACTTCTTCATAGACGTACTTTCGAATTTCTTTGTTTAGCTCTTAATCAGACATCTGCACAATGCATGCTCTAAGATCTTGACAATGTTAGAGTTTATGCTTGGAGCGCCAATCCGAATAATATATTGTACATTATATTTTAATATTTATTAATAACTATATTTTCATTTCAATATTGTTAATGGTAATGTCATTATGCATATTAGTTTGATATATAAATATGCTGAGAATGACATCGATCTTAGAATAGTCATGTAGTAATACTGGACCCTGGGTGGTTCGACATTGGATAATATTACTATTATAAACTATTCTTAAAGTAAATATTCCTAGTAGTTGGTTTTGGAATACGGTCGAATTCCTATAACCTAGAAGACTAGCACATGTCGTATATTGGAATTGGAGTTCCAATGGCTTAATCCGATGTACCTTGAGCAATGGAAGCTCGTATAGATATGTGGGTATTCATTGGAGCGAATACTGAATGACACACAAGTGATTCCTAATAGTTGGAAGTACACACCACCATCAATAAGAATCTCTTCAAGTCGAGTAGCATATGTGATCCTTTGACTATATGATAGCATTGATTTTGTATGTGATCCTACACACTTTGATGCCATATATGTTAGAGACCTTTTATTGTGTGACCGCTAGATGTTGGTTGGGTGTGGACCAATGCATTCATAGATCAACTTGTAGAAACGGTCAAATCACTTGACATTCATTTGTTTTTCCAAGGTTAAGACTGAGGAAGAGAGAGTTAGAATTTCTAACTTGCATCATGAGATTTTCATGGTGCGTTGTGTCCTCTTGCGTCATGAGATTTTCAATATGCTCATACAGCTGCTATTGTTTAACTTCATGTTCCACCACTTCCTCATAGATGTACTTTCGAATTTCTTTGTTTAGCTCTTCATTGGACATCTACACAATGGATGTTTTAAGATCTTGACAGTGTTGCAGTTGATGTTTGGAGCGCCAATCCAAAAAATGTATTGTATATTATATTTTAATATTTATTAATAACTACATTTTCATTTCAACATTGTTAATGGTAATGTCATTGTGTATATTAGTTTGATATATAAATATGCTGAAAATGACATCGATCTTATAATAGTCATGTAGTAATACTGGACATTGGGTGGTCTAATATTGAGATAGTATTACTATTATAAACTATTCTTAATGTAAATATTCATAGTCATTAGTTTTGGAATACGATCAAATTTCAATAACCTAGAGGACTAGCACATATCGTATATTAGAATTGGAATTCAATGGGTTAACCCGATGTACCATGAACAAGGGAAGATCTTATAGACATGTGGGTATTCGTTGGAGCAAATACTGAATGAATCATAGGTGATTCCTAATAGTTGGAAGTACATACCACTGTCAATAGGAATCTCCTCGAGTCGAGTAGCATATGTGATTATTTGACTATATGATAATATTGATTTTATGTGTGATCCTCCACACTTTTATGCCTTATATGTCAGAGACTTTTCATGGGTTGACCGCTAGATGTTCGTTGGGTGTGGACCTATGCACTCGTTAATCAACTTGCAGAAACGGTCAAAGCATTTGATATTCATTTGACGCTTTTCTAATATTAAGACTGAAATGACACTAGGTTAAAAAGATGATGCAAATGAAAAAATAATAAAAAAATGTGTGAAAAATAGATAAAATATGAAAAGAAAAGATAAAGAAAAAAATAGAGAGAAAATAGGTGAACTCCACAAAACCTACTTCACTGCTTGAAGTGTTTAGTAACCGGGAGTATCGTGAACCCCACTGGTACTTTCGTGTTAAATAAAAACTCAAATATCGAGTATGCAAAGCAACTTGAGTTCACGAAATGGTTGAGTAACCAGGGGCTCACATCACAAATGTGTAGTCTTTGCGCAAAAGGTAATTTGACGACTTAAAGAAGCTGAGGATGAGCCCTACATAAGATAAACATCTGAGACATTCTGAAAATCCTGTTGATCCTTAACTAAGTGTTAGATTACCTTGACCAAGAAAAAGATGAAAAGTGAACTAAAGTGTCAGCACTAGTCTACATTTAGCGCGAGAATAATCCAATACAGGTAGTGTATAATTCTTGGTAAAAGAACCGCACACACACTTGGAAAAGCATTCGAAAGGTGAAACCTTAGTTGAAAATGAAGTTCGAATTTAGACAATGCTTATGCCTTGGAAAGAGATAGGATTTCGAAAAAGAAATTATTTTTAGAACATGTAAAGAGTCATTGCATGATGGAAAGAATTGGAAAAGCAAGACTGATAATTTGGGGAACCCCGAGAGACAACCTAGTTAGATTAAAGACAAAATCTGACTATACCTCTGCGAAACGAATCGCAACTCTTGCACCCATTCGAGCCGAAGAATGGACAATCAGTTAGAGATCATTTGCATATAGACATTCATACATATATACGTACATATAACATTTCTTTTGCAAGAATTTTAGACAAAGCAAATCTCCAAGAAACGAAGTAAAAATACTCAATTAAAGTAAAAAATTAAAGCCTCCAATACACAGTGCACTTGACTGTCAGAAGAGCAAAACATGGGAGAGAGGCTGGCCTGAATGTAGTAACTGGGGGCAAGTTCTGTCTAGATATAATAGCTGGGGGAGACGCCCACCATGCAATTAAGATTTGGAACACCGACTAGAATTGAAAAATAGACCAACATACCATAAGACATTGGAACAAGATGCAGTCAAGTGTCGAAGCCTCTAAACAACGGAGCAACCGACAACTTAGAAAATCAAGATATGAGGGTGGGGACAGATTTGAGAGAAAACTGAGGGCGAGGTCCACCAAAAAGAGGATACTGGGGGTTGAAGATCGTTTACAATGAGATACAGAGATCGATGCGTCTCAAACCAGTCAAAGTATCGGGGATAAAAATAGACAATGGATAGCTCCAAGAATGGGGTAGAATGAAGATATAGAGATCATGACATCTCAAAATTGATCGAGGAATCATAGATCGAGGTGTCTCACACCTGATCGAGGGATGGAAAGATCGATGATCCAACAATCATCACGTAAAGAGAACGAGGCATCTCAGACGTGATCGAGGCATCGGTGGATCGATAATCCAACAATTATCACACAAGGAGATCAAGACGTCTCACAATCAATCGAGGCATCGAAAGAGGGTCTAATAACTATGACAACAGAGATCAATACATCTCACAACCGATCGAGGCATTAGAGGATCGGTGCTCTAATAATTATCATATAAAGAGATCAAGGCATCCCACAACCGATAGAGATATCGGAGGATCGAGGTTCAACAATCATCACGCAAAGAGATCGAGGCATCGAAGGATCGAGGATCCAACAATTATCACACAAAAAGATCAAGACGTCTCACATCTAACCAATGTATCAGAGAACCGGGGGTCCAAAAACTATCACAGTAGAGATCGAGGCATCTCAAACCAATTGAGGCATCAAATGATGAAGAATCCCACAAATATCAAAGCGATGATCGAGGCATATCACAACCGATCGAGGCATCAGAAGACCGAGGGTCCAATAACTATGAAATCAGAGATCTAGACGTCTCATAACCGATCAAGGTATCAATGGATCGATGGTCCAATAAAAAAACATAAAAAAACTAAGACAACTGAGATCGAGGGCATCTCAAACCAAACGATTGCATTAAACAACCAGCGGGTTCATCAATCATGACAACAGAGATCGAAGTATCTCTTAACTCTCACAAGCCATCGAGGGACCCGAGTGCCCACCTTCTTCTTCACACCGATAGAGGCATCAACAGACCCGAAGGTCCATCAACCGACATTTATCCATCAACACAGTCAGGTCAGTCTGACGATGCCAGACAAACCAGGTAAGTAAAAATACATGCATGACTTTAATAGGCATGTCTCTATCACACACTGCATAAGCCTACCAAAGTGGGGGAGACTGTAGGCATTCCATTTTTACATAGCCCGGTGATGAGTCTTTTCTAAGGGTACTGTATGAAAGTTAAGGAAGGTTATAAGGTCTAATATAAGAGAGAAATTATATACATCTGAAGGCATATGAACTCCTATAAATGACCGAAATTACATAAGTCATCAATTAAATATGGCTGCATGTAATTCCACATTCGACAGAATGCTTTCCCATGATATATATGATGGAAACTCAGACATAAATTATATAGCTAAATTTGAATAAATGGTAGTATTGTCTGTACTTGGGTTATAACTTTAAGTACCAAGGAATGAATATTCATTTTATTTATTTTGTCTTACTTGTCCTTTTATTATTTTCATAGTACTTTTCATGAGTTTTCCCGTTTATTTTTGCTTTAATCTTCACATTATTATGATAATGTGATTCTGGATTACACTGCACATCCGGCCAGACATACAGTAAATTCGCCCAGACATACATGTTATAATACATATTCAACCAGACATGACTATGTTCGGCCAACTCTAGTTAAATATATTATTATCACTTTATTTGTTGTCTTTATTCTATGATTGTGCTTTTGAATATTTTAAATAGCTTTGCATGATACTTGCATTAAGGCATGGTGATACTTCTCTTTAAACCTTGATATTATACTGACATAAGCAAGAGACTGTTCCAAACCCAAATGGGTTTAAGGTTGACCTTGTGAGGGGTATAATGCAACCTTAAATCATTCCTAGTGTTTCATACTGGGTGGCGACTCCTTTATTCTCCAGCTAGTCCCCCGTGGGATTATCCATACTCTTTACGAGGCATAGCGGTGAACCTCATTTCTCTCCCAGACAAGATAGTTGTATATGCAAGCAAGTAATACAAAAACCAGTGTAAGATAAGCTAACTTGTGCTAACCTTTTTTTCTTGATTTTCTTAAACCATTTCTTAAATATTTTATTTTTTTCTTTCTTGATCTTTCTTAAATCTTTTTACACTTTCTTGAATCTTTTTTTATTCGTTCTTTTTTTGTAAGATGTAATGTAACTAACTAACTAACAAACTAATAAAGAAGAAAATACTTTGAGCCCAAACAACCTAATCACCTCTATTCATACTAACAACTACTAAACTTGCTCTCTAACCCTTTATTTGTATTGAGGTTTGAGATGGTATGGTAAGGTATGATAAAATAAGAATGATTTTTGGGAAGAAGTTAATTTGATGAGTGAAAACCCAATTTTACCATATTATTAATAACACTCCAAATTGGAGTGTTTTCATGATTTTAATGTTGTTTTTTTATTAACTTTACATTATTTTGCCCTCCAATACCTTCCAACCAAACAAATAATGTTAGTAAACCATAATTTTATGATATCATGCTCTAAAATATAACAAGGTAAATTACTTTACTTCACCTCTTATTACATTACCTTATCTTACCATACTTTAATAAATTTCAATACACCCAATCCAAACAAATGGTAAGTAACCAAAGTTTCCTTAATTCATAAGAAACCAAACAAACCCAACAAATTGTATCTCTATTCACCCGTAATAGCCTCTTACATTACTATTCCACAATCTTCTAAGTATCTGACAAACAATCCATTTATTTATCCAATGACCCTATATTTACCATAATACTCACCATCCATGTCAGCGCTAACAATCTTGATAATTTTTCCTAACTGTTTCTCAACTTCAGTCTTGAAGATCATGAATTTATCAAGGGCTTCATACTTTTCTTTAATCAAATACAGATATCCATATCATGAAAAATCATCAATGAATGTTATATAATACTTATTATTGCAAATTATGGGTGAATAAGGCCCATTTATGTTTGTATGAATAATTTGTAAAAGATCGGAGCTACGAGTGGATTCCTTTTTCTTTATTTTGGTTAGTTTACCCTTACAAAAATCAACACATGTTTCTAGGTCGCTAAAGTCAAAAGTAGGTAGGATATCATACTTTATTAACATTTTTTCTTTCCCTAGAAATGTGGCCAAGTCTTTTATGCGATAACATGAATGAATTTTCCTTTATTAAAGTCTTTTGTCAACTTGTTCAACATTATATGAATTGAAATAGGCTTGATGCCAAGCAGAGACTGTACAATCTATATGACAAAACATAATGGCCAATTTTATTTGAGTTAAAATATATAGATACAGAACCTGTATTAAACTCAAAATCATAATCTTGTTTATTAAATTCAGATACTGATATCAAGTTTCGTCTAAAAGATAGTACATACAAGACACTTGTCAAAACAAGTTCATAATTGGAGTATAGCTTTAAACAAACATCTCCAATATAATTTACATCCACCAATTCATTATTGCCAACTACGAGCTTGAATTCATCCTTATTTGGTTTCCTCTTGTTTATGAATCCCTGCAATATGAAAGCAACATGATTAGTTGCTCCACTGTCAAGCCACCAAGAACTGGATGTGGCACTAACAAAATTGGATTCACATACAACAAAACCAAGGAGTTACATGAATGTTCATGTTTCTCCAACCAAACTTTTTATTTGGAATACTCTGACTTTTTATGCCCTTTCTTTTTACAAAAGAAACATTTAATTTCTTTCTTGAAGACATCTTTAGTACCACCCATAGCACTTGTCTGACCAGTTTTATTGTAATTCTGAAGATTATCAAAAGCTCAAAATTTATATTTCTTACCATTCTTGCAAGGCTTAGAAACAAAGAGAGTTGTATCTATATGCCCCGTCTTGAGTTTCTCTTCCTCTGAAACACATATGATAATGAAATCATTAACATTCCAAGGTTATTCCCTCAAATTATAAGTAGTTACAATTGTAGCAAACTCTGGAGGTAGAGTATTCAATACTTGATCGACAATGCAAGCATCAAGAAGAACAATATTAAGATTTTTCAGCTTGTTCTGAATATAGACCATCATCAAAATGTACTCACTAACACCTCCATTATCATTATACTTCATTGAATATAATTGCATCATAAGGGTACCAATTTCTGCATTGATTGAGACTTTGTATTTTTTAGATACAACTGTTAGGAAATCTTTTGCAATAGTGGTTTCTAGAACACAACTTAGCAAATGCTCAGGAATGGATCTCTTTATAGTCAAATAGCACATATGATTTGACTTATGCCATACTATATGCAGCTGCTTATCCGTATCAGTACTGGAACTATTAATATCAGCTGGCTTAGGAGTAGTCATAACAAGATCAATATTTGCTAATTCCAAAGCCAACTGCACATCTCTCTTCCACACTTTAAAGTTTGAGCCAGTTAACATCTCTATAGTCACAATGTTGTTGTTAACTGAAAAGGTGACAAAAGGTGGTAAAAAAGCCTGAGCCCGGTCAGGGGGTAAAAAATCTCGGGTCGGGCCCGCGAATAAATTAAAAAAATTTAATTTTTTTATTAAAAAAAAACTGGGTCGGGCTTTTCTTGGGCCCGGGCTTAAAAAATTCTTGATAAGCCTGGTCCCGGCCTGGCCCATTGCCATCCTTAAAGGTGACTGAAAAATAAATAATAATGCAATACTTTAGTTGAAGCACAACACAAAATATTAAATAATACTCCAAGTCATAAAATAGTATTATACCAAAATTTTAACACATCATTGTATAAACACCTTTGGGCATAATATACAATATGTAATTAAATGTTCTTCATATAAGACGATTTGAAAACTTATCAAATCCTCATAATTTTACCACATTTGGGTGAATAAACCACTCAGACTAGTCCATTCCCAGTCATATGTCTCATATGTAATATTTCTAAAATTTAACATACAGTCCATATCTTTGGACAGAAGACTGCCAATCAAAAAATAGAAACATCCTTAAATCATGTGAGACTGTCATCACTTAAAATATTCAATGAAAATGTCACTTTGGTGGCTGCATTTCACTAAACTCATAAGCAATTCTCACATCGGGATACACTTTATATTATCTTGAAAAACAACCTCAATAATATAATTTTATTCTTCATAGACAATGGGCTAAATTGTCCATAAAATTACATTCCTGAATATTAGGACATAATTTATGAGATATATTAATTATTTATATTTATCTATGTGTCACAAATAAATTAATTACATTGAAATTTTCTTTATGAGAGACAATTAATTCTCATTAATAAATAATAACTTTTATACCCATGTATAAATAAAAATTGATGAGATAACAAATTATCTCTTAAATTATCATACATGATTAATTATGACTTTATATTTGAATTTTGGGATAAAACTAAAGTTAAAACGAAGTCCAGGGGTCAAGTTATAATAGCGAGGGGCATGTATGCTATTTACCAGGGATAGACTGAAATCTACTAAATTTCGGGTGTGTGTGCGTGTGCTACGCGAGCTCGTTGGGGCTTACGCGAGCATGAAGCGTCTGCGCCTGATATATTTTTAAAGAATGCTACGCGAGCTCGTTGGGGCTTACGCGAGCATGAAGCATCTGCGTCTGATAGATTTTTAAAGAAACTGTCGGCACCCCTTCCCTCCCCCCTCCCATCAAACCAAACTCAGTTTCATCAATTTTTTTTAAGCAAAAGCAATAATTTGCTTATTTTAGCAAATATAATTTCAAGTGTTCGGCTTCTCAATTTCAAATAATACTTCTTTTCACCATATTTTAGTTTTCATAAATCCCAAAATTCACAGATCTAAATAATTCAATCCAATAAACCTTATGTGGTTAACTGTAACGACCGGGGATTTTAACTACTGCTTCACTGTGAGACAAGTGTGACGAAATGTAAACAATGTTTGGAAATATATGCTCTCGTGAGATGACTATCGGTAGATTCTTCGAGAATCCGATATTAGATGTTACAATGTGCCACTCCGGATAGCCCATGGTATTGGGACCGTAACTTTCTTATACGAACTCTGCTTTCTAGGAATTTTATATCGTCGGAAAGCTAAGATCGAGACCTATAACTTTCACATTGAACATTTTTCCAAATTCAAACCAAAAATAGGCTCAAAATTACATATCAAAATTTCAGATGAATAGTAACCGAGGGCATTCTAGTAAATTCTAAAACTTTCTCCAAAATTCTACACATTTCTAATTTTTAAATGCCAAGTATATAAATGATACACTATTCATGAATTCCCAAATGAGAAAAGGAGAAAGCAAGAAACATAGATGGAGGAGAGAAGAAAAAGAAGGAAAGAAGAAGAAGAAGAAGAAGAAGAAGAAGAAGAAGAAGAAGAAGAAGAAGAAGAAGAAGAAGAAAGAAGAAGAAGAAGAAGAAGAAGAAGAGAAGAAGAAGAATAATAATAATAATAATAATAATAATAATAATAATAATAAATAATAATAATAATAATAATAATAATAATAATAATAATAATAATAATAATAATAATAATAATAATAATAATAATAATAATATAATAATAATAATAATATATAATAATAATAATAATAATAATAATAATAATAATAATAATAATAATAATAATAATAATAATCTAATAATAATAATAATAATAATAATAAGAATAAGAATAAGAATAAGAATAAAAAGAGAGAAAAAGAAAGAAAATGGGGAAGAAATGAGAAGAAGAAGCAAAGGAAAGAAGATGAGCATAAATCGAGGACTTGGATAATGAAGAATTTCAAGAGAAAGAATGTAAAGAAACTTTAACCCAAGTTTTGAATTTTTGGTGTTTTGATGATTTATTGATAGATGATATTGTTAAATTATAGTATTTGATATTTACATGGGTTTAGTTATGAGAAAATAATGGTTATAAGAAATCCCCAATTTGCTGGATTTTGGAAAATAAGATTGAGTATAGATGATATGATTGGATATGATTTGGCAATGAGAATGATATTGATGGTATTTTGGAGTGAGATTGAGGTTAATTGTTTGTGTGAAAGTATGTGTTAAGTGTCAAGTAAATGAATGTAGGAAAACGTGGAGTTAAGACCATAATTTGGTCTTGCATTGCGACGCAGATAGCTCCGCGTCGTGACGCAATTTGGGGATTATCACAAGAACGTTTCTGGTTTAATTTGTGTCACGACGCGTAAGATTTTTGCATCGCGACGCGCATAGATAAAGTTTGGCAATGCTTCTGGATGATGCGCGTCGCGACACACAATGTCTGCATCATGATACGTGGTCAAAGAATCTCCCAAATCAGTTTCAAACCATCTCTGTATTACCCGAACACGTTAGAGGCTACCCCATAACTCTCGTATCGACTTTTATGTACATATTACGTCATGATAAGAATATGATACCCTCAAAACGATAGTCCTTACTTGAATAAGTAAATTTAGCTTGTTTTCGATCGATATGTTCTTAGACCATTTTCTAATCAAAATCATCGATGATAGATCATCGTAGGAACCACAAGCTCTTCAGCGAAGTGAAAGAAGGCTAGCGGAACTCCAAAATAGTGAGTGGACACACTTTTTCTTAAATTAATTTTACTTTATGATTGTTTTAATTATCAGACTTACATTTTCCGCATTTAGGGTGTTAACCAACCTTTTTTTGCATTTTATTGTAATTAAGTATATTCTGATAAATGTTTTTGAAAAAGATGTTTTCAAAACATGAGTTTCATATTTTCGAGGCATGGAGGAAAAACCCACCTCAGTATATAACTTGATTCAGATATGGAATTGACGGACAGCACATGTGCACATGTAGAGGACTGGGGAGACGGCGATACGTAACGCCCCCATATCCTAGTTCAGGACTATGGATGACAGATGCCCCTAGATCCTAGTTTCAGAGCTTGGAGGATAGAATAGATCTGCACCCCCAGTTCTAGTTCAGTGGCTTGGGGGACGGCGATACGTAACGCCATAAGACCACTAGTTTCAGGGACAATATTGGCATACTTTGGGGGACGGCGATACGTAACGCCCTCATACGTCAAGTTTTTCATATACAGACCAGTATTCAGACATTAGATTTCAGAAAAAGAATTTTCAGATATCAGATTTTCTAGAAACAGTTTTCAGAAATCAGATTTTAGAAACAGTTCAGTTTTCAGAAAGGTTAAGTTTAATAAAAGAGATTTCAGACGAAGTTTTCGGAAAAGAGTTTTCATATAAAGATATTTTTGGAACTTTGGTTTTTTTTTTTTTGCAGTTATTATCGTCCACTCACTTAGATCGTACAACTATCTAACCCCCACTTCCAGTTTCCTTATTTTACAGGTATCCAAGGAGGACGAGCTCGGGAGGACGGATACTGTTACAGTCACTAGGGTTTGGAGCCCACCAGTTCAAGTCATAGAGAGTATGAGTCTAGACAGAGTCAAGTTAAAGTCTTGTACTAGTCTTTGATTATGTGTAATCGTTGTAAAAACAAGTGTTATTAAGTATACAGTAATTAATATTGAGTTTGTTTTCTAAGTTTTTAAGTTCGGGCTACGGTCCCACACAAAGTATAATCAATTAGGGAAAAGATTATTAGTATTTGTTTATGGTTATAAAGTCAGAGGCTTATGGGATTAGTACAGTCTATCCCCTGCCAGTAGCATCTCCCAGATCGGGGATGTTACAAAGATGGTATCAAAGCATGGTCTAGGGAGTTAGTGACTGCAGTAGGCAGAGTGTTGGGGTCTGGTATATGCAGTATGTTTGGGATACTCGTATGCAAGACACTACCTCTCCAGTATCTGATCCTCGAGTACGTCCTCAAAGTTCCATAGACATGTTAGTAAGTTTTCCTAGATCATTCGAATAGTATTCCTTACGAGAAAGTTATACTTTAGATCCAAGATAAGAATCTTTCCTAAAGTTATCCTGGCCTATCACAAAAGTTCAGAATGAGCTAGGAAATTAAACAGCAATTATTTAAGAAAAGTTACCCAAAGGAATGGGATAGGAAAACTATGAGAAAGCAAGAAAGAATGTATAGATGTTTAGATAGTCAGAGATAAAGAAAGAAAAAAAGACAGAAATAGATAGTAAAGTTCCAAGAGTACCTTCCCAGGAAAATAGAAAGAGAAAGAAAAAGTTAGAAAGAGAAGTAAATGATAGAATGTAGATATCTAAGCAATCAGAAGTAAATAGAGATAGATGTACGGAAACAGATAGATAAGAAAATGTCAAAACCTATAGTAGTAAGAATCAGAGACACAGAGTTAGATAATAAAGGATAATACCAGAACTTATAGTAAAGAAAGAGTATCGCAAGCCTAAACTAGAATAAAATGCTGAGCAAATCCAAGCAAATTTTATTTCCCTCAAGCGAGATTCATTTCCTCCTCAGTAATTTCTTCCAAATTGACCCAATAAATCTCGAGCACCTCGTATAGATAGCGAGTTCCCCGAATAACCAAGAACAATCATAAGGCAAAGGAGCAAGAAATCAGGATTATTCGTAAGGGCTTCTTATAGATGTGAGATGCCATAAGAATGAAGAGATTTTAGATTTCCTGAACTCAAGCCCGTAGGCAAATAAGACGGATGACGACAAAATCAACGATTAGTTACCCTAGTTAAGGAATCCAATAGATAAGGCCCCGACCTACCCAGATCCTCACCCCTCCGTGATGCCAGTCAAGGAAGCTGTTCTGATGGAGACTAGCTCATACCTACTATTATATGAGAAATAGACTCTACAAAGATACAAAATACTAGAACAAGGATACCGAAACTCATCAAAATATGACATGTTTGCCATAATCTTTACCAGGATAGACATAGACGATCGTAAGAAGCCGACGAGAGTTCAAAAATGGAAAGATCTAGGAAGGTAAATTACCCAGAAAGAGGTTAAGGAAGTTTTCAAGGATATAAAAAAGAGAACCCAATATAGCCTAAAAGATCTAGAGAAGGCAGCACAAGATTTACAGTACTAGTAGAAGTCCACACGATAAATTAAACTCAGCATGACCTACAGAGTAGCCCAAAGTATATAGGAAACCGTGGAAGTACAAAAGAGTAGACCCGTAACATTGAAGATATTTAGGAGTGAAAAAAATATTAGTATAGACAGTAGAACGAGATGCCATAGCAGCGACTTATAGCAGAGAGCAGATAGCAGAGATCTAGGAAGTAGTCAAAAGAACGAATCATCACTAGACTCAGTAGTATGGCGTAGAGCCAAAGAGATAGGATCTGAAAAGGTAAGAAGGAAAATAAAAGTGTCAGGAAGATTCAATACGTTTAGAGACATGGGTAATGTAGTTGGGAGACATCCAGAATAAGTGAAGACTCTAACTAAGTCAGTGAGCATAAGCCCACCTCTCAACTTAGAGACCATTAAAAAAGAACCAGTAAAGTAGAGGAGAAGCATGAAATAGAATAGTTTGAAACTACAATAAGTTGAGCTAAGCCTGGAAGCCACAATAGAATTAAGGAACCCTTAAAAAAGTAAAATTTTTTAAAATTACAAAGAGATCAGAGAGAACGACACTTAGGAACATAGTGAACAACTTCTAAAGAGTCTCATGGTATTGAGAATAAGGACTAGGTAAAGAGTAGTACATGAACCAAAGATTTAGTAGAATATGTCATCAGTAATCAAAATAGATAGAGGTTTCAAGAAAGTAAGGATGTAAGGAGTTTAAGAAACTGAGACACGAAAGAAACCTTTATAGCGGAGCAAGTCTCTTAGGAAAGATAGCAAAGAGAGTATAGCAGTACTCAGAGAAAGAAAATAGCGACTTTAGATAGTTAAGTAACAGAAATTAACTGGAAGGAGTAAAGAGGCAGTACGAGGAAGTTGTTAGGGAACATGACTCTAGAAGGATTTTGTAGAAGATGTGGAGTGATCAATTGTTGAAAATGATCAGGAGTTAGGTTGGAGAAGGCAAGCCAGATAAGTTTTAGCAGTAGTACCTAGTGTAGGAAAAGACAACAAACATGTATATATAAGAATCTTAGACTCATAGACAAAGAATATATGTCACTAGATTACCATAAGCAGAAAAGCCTCAAGATAAGTTCTCAACCCTCATTAAACAACAACAATGAAGATAGACTCTGATGTTCATCTTAAGATATTCTCACAACCAAGAGAATGCGTAGTTGAAAGATATCGAAACAGAAAACCTTTAGATATAGTACAAGGACAAAATAAAAGAAGAAATAGTTCCAAGTGAGAGATTTAGAAGAAAATTTATTTAGATGAAACGGTGAAGAGAGAAAGTACTAGTTAAACAGTGACGAGAATGTAAAAGAACAACGTTAAACATGACTAGAGAAATATAAGAGATGACATCCTTCGAATAAGGATGTAGAGACATAGGCCAGACAAGTCCCTGAGATAGAATAGAGCAAGAGAAAATATAAAAAGGTTTAGAAGAAAGATAGTCTATAAGAGATGATTAAGAGAGAAAAATCTAGTCAAGCATTTATGGAAGGCAAAAGAGACAGCCATAGACATAATCCGAGAATCATAGAAGTTGATACCCCTGCGAATAAAAAGACAGAAGCATAGATCACAGGAGTCCAGTTATAGGATAAAGCCGGATATGAGGAAAAGACATCATGAGAAAAGCTAGTAATAATTCAGATACCGAACAAACAATAACAGATGTGTATAATGATAAGACAGATTTACAATAGTACTAAGGAATAGTCAGCATAACAGATAGTAACCGTGCTTGTACCAGCATAGGAATCAAAAGTGCAGAAAAGTACACAGTTCTAGCATAAATGCACAAGATTAGACTTACGAGGAGTATTACCAGGGGAACTACTTTGAAAAAATGTTCTAAGTATGGGAGTCGCTGAGTAGCAGTAGAAGTACATGGAAATATTAGTTATGAGTTAAGAGATCATAAACCCATAAATAGATATATATTTGAAAAACTCGAAGAGAGAAGCTCACAAGTAAATGAGGACTTAGTAAGGAGAAAAGAGAAAGATCAAATAGTCAGCTAAGATTTGGAGCCAAGAAGATGTGTAGAAAAATATATCTTATAAAGTCATTAAGTGATTACGTAATGAAGGAAATATTGAGGTTTCAAATCAAAATAGGACTAAGATAAGCTGGACGGCAGGTCACGAACATAGTAAAATTTTTGGATCGATAATTCATGTGGATTGTTGAAATAAGGAAGGTCGAATATAGTTGGAGGTTTAGAAATAAGATTTCCTTGACATGTAAGAATAGTTTTAGTATGACAAGAGTTTTCCAAAAGTTTTAAACTCAGAAGGAAAATAAGTATATCAGCAGCAGAAATGGAGGTAAAGAAGATAATGTAGCATAATTACAAGATATTCCCGAACCAAGACAAACCCGCGAGGTAGACCCCATAAATGATTCGAGGACGAATCATATTTAAGGGGGAGAATTTGTAACGACCGGGGATTTTAACTACTGTTTCACTATGAGACGAGTGTGATGAAATGTAAACAATGTTTGGAAACATATGCTCTCGTGAGATGACTATCGGTAGATTCTTCGAGAATCCGATATTAGATGTTACAATGTACCACTACGAATAGCCCAAGGTATTTGGGCCGTAACTTTCTCATATGAACTCCGATTTCTATGAATTTTATATCATCGGAAATCTGAGATCGAGACCTAAAACTTTCGCGTTGAACATTTTTCCAAATGAAAACCAAAAATTGGCTCAAAATTACATATCAAAATTTCAGATGAATAGTACCCGAGGGCATTCCAGTAAATTCTAAAACTTTCTCCAAAATTCTACACATTTCTAATTTTTAAATGCCAAGTATATAAATGATACACTATTCATGAATTCTTAAATGAGAAAATGAGAAAGCAAGAAACGTAGTTAGAGGAGAGAAGAAGAAGAATGAAAGAAGAAGAAGAAGAAGAAGAAGAAGAAGAAGAAGAAGAAGAAGAAGAGAGAAAAAGAAAGAAAATGGAGAAGAAAGGAGAATAAGAAGCAAACGAAAGAAGATGAGCATAAATGAAGGACTTGGATAATGAAGAATTTCAAGAGAAAGAAGGTAAGGAAACATTAACCCAAGTTTTGAATTTTTGGTGTTTTGATGATTTATCGATAGATGATATTGTTAAGTTATAGTATTTGATATTTACATGGGTTTAGTGATGAGAAAATAATGGATGTAAGAAATCCCCAATTTGCTAGATTTTGGAAAATCAGATTGAGGGTAGATGATAGGATTGGATATGATTTGGCAATGAGAATGATATTGATGGTATTTTGGAGTGAGGTTGAGGTTAATTGCTTGTGTGAAGGTATGGGTTAAGTGTCAAGTAAATGAATGTAGGAAAGCATGAGTTAAGACTAGAGTTCTGTCTGGGGATTATCATATGAAAGTTTATGGTTTAATTCGCATCGCGACGCGTAAGGTTTTTACATCGCGACGTGCATAGCTAAAGTTTGGCAATGCTTCTGGACGATGCGAGTCACAATGCGCAATGTCTGCGTCACGACGCGTGGTCAAATAATTTCCCAAATCAGTTTCAAACCATCTCAGTATTACACGAACACGTTAGAGGCTACCCTATAAGTCTCGTATCGACTTGTATGTACATATTATGTCATGATAAGAATACGGTACCCTCAAAATGATAGTCCTTACTTGAATAAGCAAACCTAGATTGTTTTCGATCGATATATTCTTTGACCATTTTCTAATTAAGATATCAATGATAGATCATCGTAGGAACCACAAGCTCTTCAGCGAAGTGAAAAAAGGCTAGTGGAACTCCAAAATAGTGAGTGGACACACTTTTTCTTAAATTGATTTTACATTATGATTGTTTTAATTATCAGACTTACATTTTCCGCGTTTAGAGTGTTAACCAACCTTTTTTTGCATTATATTGTAATTAAGTATGTTCTGATAAATGTTTTAGAAAAAGAAGTTTTCAAAACATGAGTTTCATATTTTCGAGGCATGGAGGAAAAACCTACCTCAGTATATAACTTGATTCAGATATGGAATTGACGGACAGCACATGTGCACATATAGAGGACTAGGGGACGACGATACGTAACGCCCCCAGATCCTAGTTCAGGACTAGGGATGACAGATGCCCATATATCCTAGTTTCAGAGCTTGAAGGGTAGCATAGATCTGCACCCCTAGTTCTAGTTCAATGGCTTGGGGGACGGCGATACGTAACACCCTAAGACCATCAGTTTCAGGGACAGTAGTGGCATGCATTGGGGGACGGCGATACGTAACGCCCCGAAGTCATGGATTTGCCCTTTTGGCTCTAGTTAGGCGTATGGGGGGACGTCGATACGTAATGCCCCCATACGTCAAGTTTTTCAGATACAGACCAGTATTCAGACATTAGATTTTTAGAAAAAGAATTTTCAGATATCAGATTTTCAGGAAATAGTTTTCAGAAATCAGATTTTAGAAACAATTCAGTTTTCAGAAAGGTTAAGTTTAATAAAAGAGATTCCAGACGAAGTTTTCGGAAAATAGTTTTCATATAAAGATATTTCTGGAACTTTGGTTTTTTTTTTTTTTTTTTTTTGCAGTTATTATCGTCCACTCACTTAGATCGCACGACGATCTAACCCCCCCCCCACTTCGAGTTTCTTTATTTTGCAGATATCCTCAGAGGACGAGCTCAGGAGGACGTATACTGTTGCAGTCAGTAGGGTTTGGAGCCCACCAGTTCAAGTCAGAGAGAGTAGGAGTCTAGTCAGAGTCAAGTAAAAGTCTTGTATTAGTCTTTGATTATGTGTAATCATTGTAAAAACAAGTGTTATTAAGTATATATTAATTAATATTGAGTTTGTTTTCTAAGTTTTTTAATTTCGGGCTATGGTCCCACACAAAGTATAATCAATTAGAGAAAAGAGTATTAATATCTGTTTATGGTTATAAAGTCAGAGGCTTATGGGGTTAGTACGGTCTATCCCATGCCGGTAGCATCTCCCAGATCGGGGATGTTACATTAACAATTGGATCAATTATTAACAACCATTAACAGACCAACAGATCAAGATAAATATGGATTCAACAAAAAATTCATCAAATTTTTTCTCAACTTTATGAAAAATCCATTGATTTTAAGATTGTGTTTTTGTTCTGACACCACATGTTAGGATTTTTTATATTTTACAACATGATTTTTATCACAATAACTTAGAATATAAATTAACGAATTATTCGGATGATTCACATAGCGTACCTGATTTTGAATCCATAGATACAACGAAATTTTTTGATAGATCTGTTGACAATTATCACCATCTTCTCCCTTCTTTTTTATGGTGAGAAACTTATTCTCCCTATAAGCTTCCTTATGTTTTTTCCTTATGATGCATTTTCCCTATGCTTCTATTTCTTTCTCTCTTTTTCTCCGAATACCTTTCTTTTGCTCTCGGCAATTAAAAAATTGCATTCAACATACTTTGCGCTCATATTTTATAATACATTTGCTTAAACTGAGATTTTATGTAAAGCTTATCCTTAATGATTTATATCAAATCTTTAATAATGTATATAATAATGTATAAATGAGATTTGATGTAAAGCTTATCTTTATGATTTATTTTACATCAAATCTCAATAATGAAATATTAATTAATTGGAGAGAGAGGAAAATATGTTTATTTATACAACTAGATGAAGCTTATTGAGTAAGCTATTATGAGGGAGTGAGACTTTACCTCACTAATTTATCGAGTGTAATGAGCTCATCCATGAAAAACCCATAATCATTCCAAAGCCCGTTCTGATTTCCGCATATCAATTAATATAGAGTCCAGCCTATTTTATTAGAATGGAAAATTGGGCTTCACAATTTCTATTACAAAACTAATTATCTTAACGCTTTATTAAAACCTATATCACAATTAATAGAAGCCTACAATAATATTAGAATAAAATATTCTAATATTCTCTCACTTGGGTGATATCAATTGTGAATGTTTTAATGCTAAGAATACTTTATGGATCCAATATTGGTTCAAAAATAACTATAGTATACCATTCCGTCCAATAAGATCATAAATATAAAATCATGGTGGTACTTACATTATAATGCAGCATAGTCCCTTTCATGGTCACGTATATCAAACAACCTTATTGACATGAACAAGATATGATAGAGCAGTAAGATACAATAGCATTCTCTTTATGATCTAAGAATTCATGTGTTATTTTCTTTTATCGGTCACTAATTTCTTTACTTTAGGCAGCCTAGGCACACATGAGAAATCAAAGCTTAAATAATAAGCATGTATGTCTTTTATTTCTTTATTATCTCGAGATAAAATTTATGTGTCACAAGACATACCAACAAAGCTTTTTAACTTTATGCCCCAAACCAATGTTTATGACTGACACACATCGTAAGACTTTACACAATAATAAATCAAACAATAATTATTAATATCTTTCAATGAAATGCACTTTTATAGATATTAAACAATAGACATTTTTGGAAGGTTGTTGACTGCCAAAGTATTATCTTTGCAATTATCTATTTAATGTGATACCACGACATACAATTCGAGAGGATTTGGTTTAAATCTTTATATATTCTCCGGGAGTAATATATTTTCTATTTAGTAAGATGTAGCTAGTAGCATTTTTAGATGAACAACATTATTTATTTAATGTAAATTATTTTTCCCATTTGTCTTTGCTTTCTCAAGAGTAACAGAAAAATCTAATATGCTTGTTCTGCTTCTTTCAGCTATTGCGAGCATTAAATTCTTTCTTTGGAACAGAAGATTATATAGCTCCTGTTAGTGACTTTGTATATTCTCTAAAGACTGTTGTAAGTTTTTGATATAGTTTCCCGAAAGTGATTTTCACTTCATGTCTTACGAGTGGAAACAAATTGCAGTATAATTTTCAAATTTATGTCTCCATTCTTTGTAGGAAATTATAACTCGTGCTGGCCATACAAGTTCTTTGTAGGAAATTTTCTTTCTATTTGAATTTTTTTTATATATTTTTTGTATATTAAATTATATAAGCATAATTTTTAGTTTATTTAAGGTTACATTTACTAGTAATTTTCTCAAAGTTGTGTATGTATTTGGTAATTTTAATGCATTATATGTTATTTACATTCTTTTTCTCATCCATGTAAATGACTTGCACGATGACATTCCATAATGCTAAGAAAGCTGCGTAATAGTAATATTAAATTGTTTCACACGATAACATTACGTACAAATATTTTAATGGAATTTATACCTATATTGTAGCATTGATAAAATGTTATAAGCATTGAAAAAGTTGTATTATTATAGTTCTACAAAGGATAAGTGGTAGCGTTATAAAATCGCTATTAAAAATATATGATAGCATTTTGTTAGGGTTGGTGTTCGGAACACCAATCCGAATCGTATTTATGTCCGATTCATGAATACGAACAATATATTTTCATAATATTACTTATTTATGGTTACACCTCTTGTTTTTATATACGTATTTGATCTAATAACTATTAGATTGAAACTAAATTTGATTTTGTGATATGTATATAGTAGACAAAGACCCCATTTTTTTACAACGTAGTGCGCAGTTACAGCGTAGTTTGTAATTGACATTTGGGAAGTGTCACTATAAGTTGTATATTCTCAAATAAAATTCATGGTCAAGATTTAGTGACATGGGTCGGTCTGCTGAGACCAGTAATGTCGTATATCGAGACTTGGTCCGATGATTGATCCCAATGAACCATGAGTCTTGGGAGACTCTTATAGACGTGTAGGTATTTATTTGATAAACATTGAACAGCTCACCGAAGATTTCCTAATATATGGTACATCAATGTCAATAGGAATCTTCTCGAGTCAAGTAGTATAGTGGTCATTCGACTTGAGATACCACCGTGGATATAAAAATGTTTGGTCAAAATTTTGAATTTTTGACTCGAGAATATGTTTGGTCAAAATTTTGAATTTTTGACTTTATGGGTCAATTGATAAATTTTCATAAGTTGGCATTAATTTTTGTTTGACCCAAAATCTAGGGGTGCCTTTAATATTTGTCATCCCAAATATTAAAAGCTTTTTCCTCCCCCCCCCCCCCCCCCAATGTGCAGCCTCTCTCATCTTTCTTTTCTTCGTATTTCTTCTTTTTTCTTTTTTTCTTTCTTTTTTCCTTCTTCGTGTGCCTGAGAGAGAGAGATTTGGCCATGGGTTGTCGTTTTCCGCGAGTGGACTAGGGGAAAGGATATAGCAGGCTATGAGGAGCATTTTGGTGGTGGTGGTGATGCCAGATATGGTCATTTTCCGGCGAAGGGATAGCTTGAAGATTCTGGTGGTTTTTGGGCGATTCCCTGTAAATTGGAGCTCCGTTAGGTGAGTGACCACCACCACTGGATTCAGAACGACGACGCGCACATTTAGATGGCAGCGGTGTGTCTGGGCAGAATATGATGTTTGACATCCCAAACGTATTGGTTCGATCCTTTCGTGCGGTAATGGACCCGAACTATAATTTTTTATATTTGTCGTGTTTTTATGTGTTTAATTACCGATTTTGGATTATTTGAATTATTTTGATATTTGAGTTTTGATTTTTAAATTGTTATTTTCAGATTGTGGTATTGGATTTGAAGTATGGTTGGGTGGTTGTTGTTGGCCTCTGATGGGCATTTGTGGTATTGAATTGTAAATGTAAAGCCCGTGTTTTAAATGAAACCATGTCGGTTTTTCGTTATATTCGTGCGGAAGTTTGATTTTATGCGTTTTACAGCTCAGGTTTCGAGATGTCGCTTTTGGGTGATCTTTGAGTGGTCACCAGTCAGCGAGACCTGCGTGCCTCGAAGAACGTACTGGGTGAGCCCGAAGAGAGTTTTGTAGTTGTTAGACTAATGATATTGGCTTAGCGCATTTAGCATCATTGTGAGACCGGTTTCACGCTTCAAGCGTGGGGTTGAGGTATGGATTCGGTACTCGTTTTGATTGTGGTTTTAGATTTATATATATATATATATATATCATTATTTTTTACCTATGAAAATAATGTGAAATGTATCTTAATATTAGACATGTTTTATGGAAATATGAAATGGCGCGTTGGGCGGCACTACGCGACCATAATAAGTTTTATTATTTTATTTTTATAAATATCTGCATGGTAGTGTAAATGTAAATTGAATCGGACTTGGATCGGTAAAAACATTAAAAATTGGATATATTAAAATTGCTATATGTGGAGCCCCGTTGTGCCGCACAACTTAGTTATTATTGTTAGGATCATATCAGAGAGACGTAGCGGAAGGAGCGCGTTTCGGGCGAAATCGTAGTTTAAAATTTTTAAACTTACGAATAAATTATTTAATATCCAATATTAATAATTCATTCATATTTCACCTAAACATATTTATTCGATATCATATAACGACATAAATAATATAGAAACACCGCGAAACTTTTGCGAAAACGTTTTTCCGTAAAATAGCATAAAACGTGTTTCCGGCCGAACCGACCGACCAATGCACATGGGGACTGCCCAAGTCAGCCCCAAAAATATTTGGACAGTTCGTGACCTGTTCGAATAGTGCCCATTTCACTGTTTGGCCAACCGTTACCCTGTAACGCCGTTTTTCACCGTTTTCGCGTATTTTCACTCCGAAATAATTTCCGATAAATATTTTTCTTGGGCAATTAAAATAAACCAATTTATTTTAATTACTCAATAAATAAAAACTGAATTTTTATCTGAAAAATCAGATTTATCATTAATTGTCGTGAGACCCCTAAACTTTACATTTTGATCATTTTGGTCCTTAAATTGTCAAATACATATTTAAGTGATTCCAAATCAATCCCAAAATGATTTATACATGTCTAATACATGAAAATACAATTTACAACAAAAATCCCAAATTTTCTAAAATTGTCGAACAGCCCCAAGATTTTCCAGGATTTACAATTTGGTTCTTTTTTGTTCAAAACACATCAAGATCAAATCCAATCAATCCCAAATTTAATATACATCATATATACATCAAATTAAATCACATATATGAAAATCCACAAAATTGGATTGGGTTAAGAACCCTAATTTCACAAATTACACCAATTGCACAATTTACACTAAATTGATAAAATTCAACACTTTAATCAATCCAATACCACACCAATCAAGTCTCACCATCATGAAACAACTCAAGAATAATTCTAGGTTATTTATGAATGGCTAAGCAACTCTAGAATGGCAAATTTATTCACCAATTAATTAAATAAGCTTAATTACTCCTAATTAGTTTATTAATTAATTATACATGCTAAACACCTTCCAACAAGTCTCAAACCAATTTAATTACATACTTAAAGAGTAGAAAAAAATTCTAAGCAATACATGTTAAGGCTTGGAAACATGGAAACAATTTTCTACTGGAAGAAAGTTGGAAAATACTTACAAAAATCTAATTTTCTTTAAGCTTTCTTCCTTTATTCTTCAAGTTTCTCTCAAACTTTCCTTTGTAATTTATTTGTTAACTTGTTGTTGTTATTGAAAATGAAACAAAAATCCTTATATACTTCCATCATTTGGGCGTGAATGACATGAAATATAAATTCAAGATTTTTTAATTTCATTTCAATTTCCATTTGATAAGTTACTTGTTTAAAATGATCACCATCACCTTTACAAGTGTTACCAATAAAAACATGTCATTTCTTAAAGCTAATCATGGTAAAGATATTTGTTTTTAAATTAATTTATTTATTTAACAATTAAATAATTAAATAAATTAAATACAAATATCTTAAATATATGTATTATATTTACATTAAATATCTCAAATACATATATTAATGATATATGTCAAATATCATAATTTGACAATTTAATTAATGTGTATTTAATAATATCAAATATTAAATACAAATACACATTAATTCGGAAATGACGATTAGGTTCTGATTGCATGTATTTTTTGTTTAATCGTTAAACGAGTTATAAATAATCAGTATTATTCATAACAGTTGTCCTAGTGCTCTACGAGTATATTTCATTAGTGAGACTCTATAGATTCAGGCATATCCGTCATAAAATCCAATTTCGTGTCCATAATTCACCCACCCGTAAATTATGACGACCACGGATAAACTCGCTGAATCATACAGGTCGAGGTCATTGCATACGTATAATCCCTCCATCACAGGTATCTGGATTATCCCAGAGATATAGATATAAACATCAAATCTCTATAGGTATAATCGTGTCGATGTATCTATTAGCAATCATCTAAATAACACTCGGAACTTACTTTCGAAGTATACCATGGCCATGAATTTAACATATTGCTAATCATATAATGAATACTTATGCCCTGTACATAGGAATGACGGGTCCTATCTTGATACACACAAGATATCATGAGCATGAGTCCATACCCAATGAACAGACAGATGTCTGATCTAAATAGATCGGTGACGTGACTGCCATCTAAGTGTGGAGGATAACTCATATATCCACAGTGGTATCTCAAGTCAAAGAATCACTATGCTACTCAACCCAAGAAGATTCATATTGACTTTGGTGTACCATCTATTAGGTAATCTTCGGTGAGTCGTTCAGTGTTTATCAAATAAACACCTACACGTCTATACGAGTCTCCCGATACTCATGGTTCATTGGGATAAACCATCAGACTAAGTCCGATATACGACATGTACTGATCTCAGCGGATTTTATTAACCAACCCGTGTCAGTAAATCTTGACCATGAACTTAATTTGATAATATATTTCTAGTAGTAACGCTTCCCAATGTCGATTACAAGCTACGTTGTAATTGCGCACTACATTATATATTATCGGGTCTTTGTCTAATATGTATATATCACTAAACACAATTTAGTTTCAATATAATGAATTAGATCGAATATATATAATAAAAGACAAAGAGGTGCTACCAAAAATAAGTAATATTATGGAAAAATGTATTGCTCGTATTCATGAATCAGACATAATTATGATCCGGATTGGCGCTCCGAGCACCAACCCTGGTTGACCCGTTGTGGTAACTGTTACGCGCCCCAAGTGGCACTATTTGGACGGTGATGATGTGTCCCTGGATGAGAGTCCCGAAACCTGCGCATGATGTGTTTATTATTACCCCGTTGTGGCATTTGATCATTAAGAGCCCTTCGTGGCATATGATCATGCTTGTTATGTGGCCCCGTTGTGACACATTGATTATTCTTGGCTACTGTTTGAGGTGACCAGTTATGCGGCCACATGTGGCACATTGTTTGTTTACAGCTCCAGTGTTGGGAATCTGGTTACGTGGCCCCGTATAAAATTTCACTCACACGTTTTCATTTAAATGATTAATGTTTTCGATGATGTATATTTTATTTATATTAATAAAAGATATAAATTACCGTTATATCTCAACTCGCATCCTCGATATTATTTTATTGGACATATATATCTATGTATTATACTAACCATGCATGATTTTTGTAAAACCAATTAAGGTGAGTGCACTAATCCCTACTGAGCACATGGTTTCGCTCACCTCTCTATTTAATATTTCACCTTGGAGCCTCGGAGAGTGAGCGGGTTTGACTCCTCGAGAGTGTTCGGATCGTGTTGAGTAGCTTTCTTGGTTTCAGTGGTGCTAGTGTATTCGTGGAGGTAATTGATTTGTATTTAAGATTATCATATTGTGTAGTTGTTTAGCTGATGCATTGCATAGTCGGACCATTATTTGAATTTTAATTATTTATTTCACTACAGGTGTTCATATTTAAACTATGGGAATGTTTTGGATATATTCCATATGATTTTATATTTTCTTTTGTTTTAAAGTCCTTGGGACATATTTTGAAATTTTACATTTTGGTCCCATTTGACCAAGTCATATTTGACTTTTTGACCATTTTCTGCTGACTTTTTGACCATTTAATTGGTCTTATTATAATTTTACTTTATTTATTTAACCAGTTAACTTTGGCCCCGGTTTTGGGTCGTTATAATATTTTTGATATGAGAGCGCCAACTTTACTTTTTTTGGGATGTGACACCTGTCAAGGAAATATTTTTTGTTTTGATTTTGTATTTTCAATGTTTTGGTCCATATGCATCTTCTTAGGGCACAAGTCTAGTAATATAATACATAGTCAGTTGTAAGTGTCCGTGAAAAGATTATGATAGTGCTATCTTGATGCCGACATAGGATTGAAAGCTTGTAGGACTAGGGCTTCAGAGTTGGGCCATTTTGGGCAGCCTAAAAGGTTATTATCTTACTTGTTGGGTAAGAAGTTGTTGCATAATTTTCGAAGTTCCATCTTTTGGAATAAAAGGGTTTGACTGCTGGTCAATATCAAGTTTGGTTCGTTGAGCTTCTCCGATGTTTTCTTCACTCGTTTGTGGATTCCGCATGGCAATGTGTGACATTCCGGGAATGGTTATGAGTCTGGTTGCGAACTCGTTAGGTCTTGAGAGTTGGTGAATAGATGCTTCCCTTATTCCTGTATTTTATGTTTTTCAAATTATTTACGTTTACGTTTTACATATTCGGTTTACGTTTTCAAGTTGACGTATTAGTTTATGTGTTTGGTTTATGTCTTCAGTTCAAGTCCCCACTAATGTTTTTAGTTATGTTTTTATGTGACGTTTTTAGCTTACAATTACATGCCATGTGTTTTGAATTTCATTTTCAAAGGCATATTCCCATGATTAAACATACTGATTATGATTCTATTTGGACTACGTTCATCTCACACCTATTCCAAAATAGGTAATTGACAGGCGTAAACACATGCGTATAACGCAAGCGCATGTATCGTTCAAGTAGTATAAAAAGTATCGATCCCACGAGGACTTAATACCTAAACTATTAATTTTATGAGGTCAAATGATTACTAGTTACTAACAGGTTGTTTGATAGATTTGAAAAGGTGACGATTCTAAATTTAAAAATAAGTAAATAAAATTGTTCGAAAGTAGGTTTAAGAAAGTTCACTATTAAAAACTATCTAGGGTTGTGATTTCTTCCAATATCATTTTAAAGATGAAGTGGTTATCTTATAGTTGGATAAAATATGATTTATTAACCTGGAACACTAAATTATGTAAAAGCCTCTTCCGATGGTCAACTACAAATATCCAGTATAACCCAATTGAACCATATGTCTATGTCAACCAAATTACATGGATTCATTAAGATTAAGTTCCAATTATGGCTACCCCCGCCCGATTGGTATATTCCTATCCTGTAAGGAAATCTATTAAAATGTTATCTATCCTCAAGGAAGATCGTGGGCTATTGAGTCTAAGGTCTTAAACTTAAAATCCCTATGTCTAGTTCATTTTAAGTTTACCAGTTCAATTTTATTAATGGCCAGTTAATAAAAAGCATTAAAATTAAGACTCAATAAATAAACCTTTATATCAGTCAAACTATAATTTAACCCCTTATAAACCGGTGATATTGGATTTCATCACAACCCCAGATAACTGGCTTAGTTACGACACATATTTACGAGTAGTAAAAATTTAAATAAAATAAAAGACATAAAGTAAATTCTGAAAATTAAATACTGAAAAGTAAATTGCTGAAAAGTAAAAAAAAAAAGTAAAAAGTAAAAAGTAAAAAGTAACAAGTAAAAAGTAAAAAAAAATGAAAGTAAATTACTGAAAGTAAATTGCTGAAAAGTAAATTACTGAAATTAAATAAAGTAAAAGTACAATAAAAGAAAATGTCGGGGTTAGAGGATCAACTTTTATTACTACTATTTTAGATATCTCCCTTAATATAATATATTAACTTTGCGTGATAATTACCAACCAGCCATATAGGCGGTATCCTGATTAAGTCAAATTAATAATTAATTACCAACCGACCAACCAGGCGGTATCCATACTTAGTCAGGTTAAAATCAATTTATAATTAATTTCCAACCGGCCAATATAGCGGTATCCTCATTAAGTCAGATTTTAAATAGTTTATATTTTATATTTAAGGGAGATTAATCTAGATAGCAATAATAAAAGCTTTACCTTTTACCCCAGCAAAGGGGAGTTACCTCCTCATTGCTTGAAAAATAAAAACTGCAAAAGTAAAGAAAGAAAAGGTTTGTGCGTAAAAGTAAATTGCGGAAAGTAAAAACTGAAAAGTAAAGAAAAGAAAATGCGAAAGCGGAAATTCATTACTGGAAGCTGTAAATAAACAAACAAGATACAATCTTCTTATTTATTCATTAGGAATTTCAAAGAAGAAAGTATATTTTTACAAATGAAATGGCTTGGTATTTATAGGCAAAATTTTGCCTATATCAAATCATCCATCAAATTCTCCACCAAATCCATTATTAATTTCTCCACTAATTACTCCACCAAATCCATAATTGCTCCACTAATTTCTTATATTGTTTGGTGTTGATTTGATAATTTTTATTATTATTTATTAATTTATATTTTGCTTTGAAAATGATTGATAATGACTTTAATAATTACACATCACACACTTCTGGATTGTTCATCAATTTCGGTCATGAACTCTTCAGAATTCGAAAATATTTTCTCTTTCAAAGTTGTAGATCTTTGAGTCTTCTTTAATCTGGCACTTGAATTAGCTCAATCTGATATCTGAGTAAAACGTTATGCCTAAACTATGACAGATGCGCAAAACTGGAATTCCCAAAACTGCACTTCGTCAAAACGCCCTTTCAAGTTTCCAATCTCCAAAATTAATATATCAAGTCCAATAATTGCCTTTATTTGACCCATATTTCATCCTAAATGATTTCATTAAGACCCGATATTATTTTATCTGCAAAATAAACTAAAACACATCAAAACGTTCATCAAACCCGAGAAACTAAACAAAATATTAAGTTAAAGGGGCGGTAAATATTGATATATTTTCCGCTCATCACACCCCCAAACCTAACATTTTGCTAGTCCTCGAGCAAAACAACAAAATAAAAATAAAATTAAACTAAGCCATTTTCGTAGGGATCACGGTTGCATTTAGCATATGCAACAAGCCTTTAAACCCCTAGGTGTCCCTAGTGGACGAGTTATAGTCTCGTGAGGGCTTACAGCAACGATACCCACAAACGTTTTACAAAAGTAAAAAGATAATAAAACTAATGCACACAAAAGCAAAAAGACAAGAGAAAAGATAATAATGAAGTTAGTGACTAATCAGGTGAAACTTCTACTTCAAGTTACTAATTGTTTTTTTTCCTTCTAAATTACCGAATAAGTAAATTCTCCGATTATTTTTACCATTCTTCATATATACAGCCAACAAAATATTAAACAACTCATTTTTGCCCACAACAATCATAAGTGCAGTTGATAAGAGAGTAATATTTTTGTCCTAAAGTTCTATCAGATTTCACACCTTTTTGTAGCAATGGAATAATTTTTCTCATTTTTTGAATTTTTTTCTTTTATTTTCTATTCTATTTTTTTATTTATATACAATACCTTCCATCTATTTAGCGAGTGTTGGGTCGGTGACTCCCAAACCAGTTGGCTTTAGGGCACCAGGTGTTAAGACACCCCTATGGACTTAATTACTCAGACTTCAGATATATATATTTTTACCGCATCTTCGATTCATGTAACGAGCTTTGGGCCAGTGACTCCCAAACCAGTTGGCTTTAGGGCACTAGGTGTTAAAACACCCGTACAGACTTAATAACTCGGATCTCATACGTTTTTTTTTTTTTTTACTCCATTGCTTTTTGAGATGTTTCCTCCAATAAAATTAGAGCACTGGATATTACAAACTTTTCAATTTTAGCTCATGTCCGTATGTTACTATATATGTTGATAATATCTGTCAACTGAGCATATGAAGATCCATTTTAGTCCGTTTTAAGGAGAATTCACAAATTAAATAATTCAAAATGAAATAAACAAAAATTAACTTGTTTCGAAATAGGTATGAGATACGTCTCAGGAGTGGAAACTCCTTACTCAGCTATCTCTTACCAATTTCACATTTTTAGTCAAAATAAAAACACACAAAAAAAAACAAAAAAAAAAAAAAAAAATATTTTGTAATTTTTGAAAAAATTTCAATTTTTTTTGTATTTTTCGAAAAATTTTGGAGTAAAAATAAAAACAACACACAAACTAAAAATGAGGTACTGATCAACTAATTCCCTCCCCCAAAGCTAAATTAGACATTGTCCCCAATGTCTTAAACAGTAGAAGAAGAGTTTAGAAGATAATACCTGGTTAGCTGAAATTCTACAAGAAATTAAAGGTTAAGATCCAGATTAATCCTACGCCTCTTACCACGATCGTCCTCGGACCAATTTATCTTTGAAAGGATAGGGTCAACTCGTGGTTCATAGGCTATGAGTTGGTCTATTAGATCCGGAGCAGTTCTGGCAGTAAGAGGAGTTCTTTCAAAGGTTTCGACACGAACCCATTTCTCCGAGCATCATCAAGAAACACACAAAGAAAATCATAAAATCCATCAACGTTGAGCAGTCCAAGCGGTTTCTGGTGTATGTTCAGGTTCGCCCAAGATAGCACAATAAAAATTTCCTCCAATGTACCCAAGCCACCTGGCAAAGCGATAAAAGCATCAGCACGGTTAATCATTTCTACCAGTCGTTCAGACATACCTGGCACGATCAGTTCCTCTCCGTTTGATGATCCAATAAGATTTGCCTCTGCCAAGGGTTTTGGGATGATTCCCAAAACATGACTGCCTCCTTCCTGTACAGCCTTTGAAACGATCCCCATAAGTCCGAGATTGCCTCCGCCATATATTAAGTGCATATTCCTTGCAGCTAAGACTCGACCCAATTCCTGTGCTGCTTCTACGTATTGTGGTTTAGTACCAACACTACTACCGCAAAACACACAGATGTTTTCAACTCGTCTTCTTGAAGTGGCTTCCATGTTTTACTCTGGATGTCTTCAAAAGTGCAATGATGAGTTGAATTTATAGTACCTGAAAAGGGTGAGTAAAATAATAGCACTAGTACCTGTCAAATGACAATTATTAGTTAAACAAATCGTGATAGTCCAAAAGGTCTGGATCATGTCGGAGAAAATATAACAAAACAAATTACAATTATTAGGAAAAGACAAGAGATATAATATTACAAGAAACGTAGCGGCTTGATTGACGTCTATGCGTCAGGGACAAGTTTCCCATCCAATTTTCTTATAAATTGGCAACAGGGTCTTTTTGAGTCAGATTCCCAAGACTTAATAGTTGTCTTTCTTTTTGAAATTGTGTATGTAATTTGCGAAAGGCTATGTGAACATATCCACTGGGATGCGTCTCAAGAGTTGAAGATATATCATCTAAAGACTCCTTACTCAAGCCATCCCTAATGAATTTAATTTTGTCTTCGCGATTATCAGACATCATTCCTAAAGAACGACAACGAGTATTGCAATTCCATCGTGCACATTTGTAACAAACACCCATTTGTTTAGCACTACGTTTCTTTGCATAGGTGCTTCTTCCAAAACCATGCAGATGTGAAATAAAAGAGTCAGAAGACTCACCTGCCAATCGGACCTGTGCTTCAATTACCCAACGAATGTCATTAGGAACACCGTGAATTGTCAGTAACCTCATCCGTTCCAAGCGAGCTTTGTAGACTTTCATCAGAGATTTTTGAGGGAGAGAAGGAAATTGCTTGTGAAGATTTGCGAGAGCTTATTCCATCTTGAAATGACTTAATCTGCAAAAACTAAACACACAAAATTAAATCACATGAAATCACAATATATACACAAATTGCATGGGTTGCCTCCCTGCGAGCGTTAAGTTTAGAGTCGTCAGCTAGACTTGACTTCTCGAACGTTAAGCTGGATCTGAAAGTGTGACACTTTCTTTTTGTCGCTCAAATGATTCTCCCCAGTAGTGTTTGACACGCTGACTGTTAACCTTGAATGTGTTGTTGGTATTGGGATCCAGTAACTCAACAGCTTCATAAGGTAAAACCTGAGTGATCACAAATTGACCTGGCCACCTAGATTTCAATTTTCCAGGGAAAAGTTTTAACCTCGAGTTGTACAACAACACCTGCTGCCTTGGTTCCAACTGTCTGTGAACTATATTTCGGTCATGCCATTTTTTGGTCTTTTCCTTGTACAATTTGGCATTCTCATAAGCCTGTAAGCGAAATTCATCCAATTCGTTGAGTTGGTGAAGTCGTTTCTCCCCTACAGCTAGTGAATCAAGATTCAACTTCTTCAGTGCCCAGTACGTCTTGTGTTCAAGCTCAACTGGCAGATGGCACGCTTTCCTAAACACCAATCGATATGGAGACATACCTGTTGGACAAAATGACCCATAGCGTCACTATTTGTACAGATCATGGTGTTGTTGTACAAATTAACTATGTAACAAGGAAATTGCACTCTCATCATTTGTGATTAGATCACCATAGATATATAAATGAAGAGAGATCCCTATGATTAGTTCCTGGATTGAGAATGATATGAGACAGTATCAGTCCACGAAAGATTAATCATTAAATATCCCTAGCCGGAGTATTATCGAGATAGGACATCGATAATGCGGAATAGGCTAGTATTGCACTTGTGCGCGTTGTGAGGGCACAACGACATAGTTCTCATACATATAAGTATTGGATACTTATGCAAGTGCGATAGGAGGTTGTGTTTCACCGATGGTACGGGAAACAGCTTCGCTCTGGATAGACTCTTCGGAATCCCATTGGTATTATGACTATGTGTCTATGGGAGGTCGAAATCAAGGTAGGTGTGTATAGTCTTAACCTGAGACTTACATTGCTAATACTTACGATAATCGATAGACTTTGGTCTTGGTGGTACAGGGCTTTAACCGGTTCTGCGTACACCACTTCTGGGTTTATCAGAGAGTCGTAGTGTATTGGGTGTGATGTCAAGACGGAAGTATCACTTCAGTCATAATGGAGATGATGTCACGCAGGATACGGTATTAGTGCTCTTAAGTGTTGCGCAACCATCGGGATGTTATGACTAGGTCATGCATATATCGATTATAGAGACTAGTTACCAGACATCCGACATGTGCTTCGGACGGGGCAGACACTTATCCAGCCCCAGCCCTAGCACGTGACTATCCGATACTGGGCCGATATACACAATACTACGGTATACTACGCTGTGATACAGATCTATATATTCCTGTAAGAATATTTCTGGAGAATTGGGTAGGCATGGCGCTTTGCTAGAAACCAACCTTGTCTTGTAAATCGGTATAAACGTAGTACGAGTTACTTACGTGTTCGGATAGTCCGACGACCGTATTTACTGCCAACATATCCGGAGATCTTATGGGTCGGTTCCTGAAGATTCACCGATGACGTATAACTCGCACTTTAATTAATCTGGGATTAATTCGATGAGAGAGAAAATTAATCTGGGATTAATTACGGAGATATTTTATCTCGGATAAAATATCGTTAAAGAGAGAGAACAATTAATTTGGAATTAATCGGTAAATTAATATATTTGATATATTAAACGAAATTGGATTTCGACGCGGAATTAAAATTAGATTTTAATTCGGGCGAACGAATTAATTTAGAATTAATTCGTTAAGCGATGTGAATAGTGATTTCGCTAGGCGTGATCATTTAATTACGACGCAACGGAAAATTTGTTAATTTGGAATTAGCGAACCCGAGCCCGGGATTGTTGCGAGCGCATTCGCATTTCGAATTCGAGTGCGGCACGCAAGTCAAATCAAGCGTCAAATCGCAAGTCACATCAAGCGTCAAATCACATGTCACTTTGAGTGATGTGACATTTGAGTGATTGATGTGAGATGAAAGGAAGCATTAAATGCTTTGCTTTTTGAAATTGAAAATGGTAAATGACTTATTTAATTTTTGGAAAATATAAATAAACCTTTTACATTTTTTCTTTTTCTAATTCATTCTTTCTCTCTCTTTTTACGGTTTCTTGTGAAAACCCTTTTCCCTCGAATTTCTTCTTCTTCTCCTTCACGGTTTGGAACCGTTTCATCTTCTCAAAATTTCTGGTTTGACCGAATAAAAGGGAAGCAAGGAAGAAGACTTAGTGCTAGCACACCATGAGTGATACAAATGTGATATGGAAGTGAGTTCGTGAGCTTGGAAGCTTGGAGCTTGGAGCTTCAATGGTGTCTCCCATGGCCGAACCTTGGAGAAGCCGAACCAGTCACCACCGTGCAGCCCCTCACACGCGCAGCTCACTGCCGAGCAAGGGAGAGCAGTTCGCACTCCATCTTTGTTGCATCTCTACCGATCAATGTGAGTTATTCCGCACCTCCTTTGATATGTATTCAACTCTTTTATGCATGATTTATGATCCTTGGGACTTGATTGAAACTCAACAATGGTATCTTGAGCCATTTGTGCATAAAACGAATTTAGGGTTCTTGAGCAAAATTTGGGGCTTTTTGATTTAAGCATGATTTTGAAAAATTGTTTGTTTAAAAATGTTTGTATATGAATAACTTAGAGTTATATGTAATCAATTTGAAGAAAAATTAATTGGATTGATTTTCCCCAATTTGCTTATTGTTGGCCAAAATTGAAATTTGGGTAAATTTGATTTTGAGCATGTTTAATGAAATTTGATGATTTAGAATGCTTAAAGTATGTTTAATTGAGGATTGATTAGATCAATTTGATGAAAAAGTGTTTGGAACAATTTTCCCCAAATTGCTTTGGTTGGCCGAATTTGGAAAGTGCCCTAATGTCTTGGATTTTTGATTTTTTGTTCATTGGATGACTTGGAAATCATTTAGGGATGTTGAATTTATGTTTGATTGGGTTCAATTGGATTGAATTTGATTTGGGCATTTTTCCCCTTATGGCCGAGACTTTAGCATGTGTTAATTGGGTTTGATTTTGATCAAATTATGTTGGACATGATTAATTGATGATAAGCATGATTAATTGGACAAATTTAGTGTTTTGGAAACTTTGATTTGGGTAATTAATAATGCTATACACTTTAGGTAATTTAATTGGAAAATTTGGAATTTTTGAAATTAAATTATTGGGCCTTAAAATTGGATTTGGGCTTTTAAAGTTGTTATTGGCTTATTGGACTTTGTTGTACAAAGTTGGTTTAGGCCAAAATTGGTTGGATCCAATTAGGCCCAAAACCGCTTCGAAAAGGCCCAAATGCGACTAATGAACCTTTAACGTTTAATTGGGCCTAATGGGCCTAAATTAATTTATGGGCTTATGGGGTAACTCCCGGATTGGATTTTGGTTATTCGGTTTGACCCGAGTTGACCAAAAGTCCACGCCTCAAGAAATTAATTAAAAGCCCATTGGACTTTAATTAAATTAATATTGGATATTAATCGGGCTTTGAGACCCGTAACGATTAAATTGGAATTTAAGTCGTAAAGGTTTATTTTATAAAGTGTAATATTTAATTTGGAATTAAATAATAAATTAGAATTAAATACGTATTAAATTGGATTTAATCATGTAAATTAATTTAATTCGGGATTTGTACTTTAAGTACTTGTTCGCAATACGAGTTTGACTCGAACAAAATCAAATCTTTGTTTGAACATTGGATGATCACTAATTATCAGATTAATTAATTTGATTAGATTGATTGATAACATGCTTGTATGAATACATGGTTGTGATGCATGAATAATGTATATCGGATGGATATTAGTCGGGTGGGGCGATTTTGGAAATTGTAATAAATTTGATTTATTAATTGGACCTGCGAGTCCAGCCTATCTCCTATTTCTTTGTATTCTCTTCTCACCTATTCCCCTCAATGTAAATGAGGTTTCTTTAGAAGTGTAGTGTAACGGGTAGAAGAAATATTGTGTGCTAGCGGGAGAGAGAAAGTGAGAGATTTGATGTAGGATCAATGTGTAAAATATACATCCGCATATCATTATTATTTTATCATATGCGCTTTATTATGTGTTTAGAATGCATGTTTTAGGGTGTATGATGATGAGACCTTAACAAAGATAATAAATTGGTAGCCAATTTGCACGTGAAAAACCCTCGTTAAATATCAAGCGTTTATTTTCCTTCCATTGAGTGATTCTTGCTCAAGATCCGAGATTGGCATGGGTTGTTGGCCAAAGTCAAGCCCTTGTCCGTCGAAGATGTGTTTTAATCACGAGGCTTTGTTCCATATCGGTGTCGTGTCCAAGTTGTGGTTTGTTGGCCAAAGTCAAGACCACTTCTTGTCCATTGACATTGATTACGAAGCTTCCATGTCAATGGGTCCGCGCTTGACTGGGATCACTAGGTTTGTTGTGTCAAAGCCAAGGCCTAGTTGATTCAGAGGAAAAAGGTTAGGGTATACATTCGATGTATAGGCATATATAAGATATATGTTTGGGACTTGGATGTCCACCTACTGGATCTAGGAATTGGATTGGATCCAATTGATCTTAGAGATCTACCTAGTTAATTATCATACAATTTGTTGGCCAAAGTCAAGATTGTGTGATATTAACGGGATCCTAGCCCACTAGGAAACACGGTTTCCCGAGTACTCGACAGAGGGTTAGAGGCTCGCCGAAAAATAGTGGGAGGCAAGAATTGAATTTGCAATACTCGTTCAATACTCGCCATACGCGCTCATTCAAATTATTTCGTCGTAATATTAAATGTTAGTTGGACTAATATTTAAATTGTTGTTTTAATAAACAGTTGGACTGTATTATACATGATTATATATAATTGGATTAATAATTGGAATCAATATTTGATTTAATTTCAGTTTGTTTATTACAGTTTTATAATCAGATTATAGTGAATCAATGTAATTGAGGATTATTTTGGATTATATTTGATTATATAGTTGGACTATTATAATCATTATAATATATATAGTACCACTAATCGTTGATTAAATAGTTGGACTATTGTAGTCAAGATAAAATTGAAAAGTTGGATATTTAAAATATAATCTGGGATTAAAATATTTTAAATGATTTAATTTTCAAATTGGGAATAAATAATAGGTTACTTTATTTGATAAAATAACTTATTATACCTTAAGCCCAAAATTAACAAAATAAGTAGAGCATAAAATCTTTGGAGATTTATGTGATGATGACTTTAATGCTTAATTTAATAACTTGTCATAAATCTAATTTTAGATTTAAGAAGTATTAAAATGCAATTTATAATTCTTGGAGAATTATTGACTATTCTAGAGGAGATAAAGTCAAAGTTTGCAATTGGGCATGTAGCACGAGGTGCACATCGTTCGATATTCTAAAAACCCAAGGCTTGGCCTAAGGTTCCTAAAATATTGAAAAGAATAATTGAAATATACCAAAGTGACTACCATTTGGATATGGCAGACACGAAGGAATTAAAGAAAGGGCAAGGCTCTTACTTTGAAAATGTTTGTCTTAGTTATGTTCACAACTAGTATTGAAATTAGATTTTAAATACTTAGTGTGGTACATAAAATATATGTATTGATGTTCAGAATCTGCTTTGAGCAGGATACTGACTTCAAGCTGAGATTGCTCTGCGAATCGGAAACGGGACGAAAGTCACTGTTTCGACCGTAGATACCTAAGTTTAGGAACTACCATTTGGGTATGTACTTAAATTAGGAACTGTTATAATGTAACTAGTTTGACTAGAGACATTATCTCTATATCAGTGCTTAATCCATTGTGGATAAACCTTTATATTCTAGAACACTCAGTGTTTCATTATATAAAGATGATACTGAGATAAAAACATTAGATGTGAATAACAGAATTTATATTTTGAATATAATAAAAAATCTCAAAACATATAAAATGACAAATAAATAGCTCAAATTGATTTGATCAAATAGAGACTTATTTGTGGCATTGTGTCTATGACAGAATTAAACAAGACTCGTATATCCGCACTTTCGAAGAGTGGGTACTCGGACTATTTTGATTCCAATCAAATAAAGTCTACGAATCTAGTTTAATGGGCAATGTGCCTAAAAACATTTACTTAGTAAAAGTGTAAATGCCACCGATCTGTTAGCCCTATTCATGGTGAAGTTAGTGGGCCCATATCTAGCTAGGCTAGATGTGAACATGAATATTTCGTGACCTTAACGGATGTGGCATCACGTTATGGTTATGTGTTTCTTTTGAAGAACACAAATCAGAAACTTTTAGAGTTTCGACATGAAATAGACAAACAGATCGGCTATAGTATTATACCGTCACGGTAAGACCGTAATGGAAAATACTTAAGCAATAAGTTTCTTATATACTTGAAAGAGTATAGTATTCTTTCAAATGAGGACTCCTCCCGGAACACGTCAAAGTGACGGTGTGTCCGAACGGATTAACCGAATCATGTCAGACATGATAAGGCTAATCATGAGTCGCTCTGAGCTACCATTTCCTTTAACGGATAAGTTTTAACAGTGCAATAACTTATTTAGAATAAGGTTCCATATAAATCTGTTTGACAGATGTCATATAGGATATGAACAGGGAAGAAACAAGGTTTTTCATTCTTGATAATTTGGGTATGCCAGGCATAACGTTTGGATGATACCAAACTAAGGACCCAAATTGGATAAGTGCCAATATAGGTTATCCTAAAGGAAACCATAAGTATAGTACATATAAATCTCACATGAGAACAATATGATTGTTGCTCACCATGCGGTTTTCCTAGAGGAATACCGATATGCAGTGGTCAGTGGGAGGATGGTGATACTCGATGAAAATTGGAGTAATACTATTCGAGGCACAAAATCCTTAATGGAACACATATAGTTCATCAATGATGAATTTTATACCATTAATCTTCGAATACACAAGAACCGCGTAGATCGGAGAGAATCAGAAAACAACCTGGGGTATGGGTTTCTGATCTCACTCACCTCATAAAGATGTCAATCTTATGAAGGTATATCCACCGACTACGTTTTGAGGAAGTGATACGAGGTATCGACTCCCTATTATAGCAAAGTGCCATGAATCCGAAATGGATTCCATGTATAACAACTATTGAATACTAGTTGTTGTACCACAAGGCATTGTGCCTATTGGTACATTAAACGTCTTCAAGGAAGACATACATGGAAGGCAACATACCAACGTACAAAGCTGGGCTTTTGACGGAAAGGTATCGTTATCAACATTGTGTTAATAACGGTTCAAACCTTTACCTGTTGCCATGGTAAATCCATTTTGAAGATGCTTGTTGATAACTGCATATTTCATTTATGAAATGTGTCAGTTGCAGATCAAAATCGCTTTCCTGAAAAGGAAACCTTTTGGAGGATGCTTACAACATCTTGACTATTTTGTATAACCGACAAACAAGGTTTGCGGGTTATTCGATCCATGTTTGGATTGAAACAAGCATAAGGTTCTTGGAACTGACGTTTTGAAATAATCATAATGGTTTATGATTTGACTCAAAATGAAATAATTCTTGTGTATATAAGGAGGTTAGTGGGAGGGCACTGACAATGAAATTCCCATAAAGCAATCGGTGAAAGCTTGGCTTTCATAAGAAATTCTCCGTAGAATTCTGGGGAGTAACAACCTTTATTCAAGGAATAAAGATCTACTGGGATAGATTTGGAGTTGTTAACACTCTCTGGGAAATTATACATTTAAAATGTACTTGATATGATGTCTCATACGCTTTGAGCATATTGAGTCACAATCGGGTCAATCCAAGTGATAGTCACTGGATTGAAGATTAAGAACATCTGTTAGTATCTGAGAGAACTAAAGATGCTGTCTTAAATTATGGAGTAGGAGAACTTGAAGTGACTAGGATCACTGTTGCAAGTTTCCAAACCGGTAAATACTGGCGTACTATAAAGTTTGAACACTGGGACAGTGAGCTGGAAATCTTCCGAGCAAGATAACTGTTGCCGAATAAACAACAAATGCGGATTATTGCTGCAGCTGAGGCAGCAATAGAAGCCATTTGGATCGAAAATAAATCTAATTAGATTAGATATAGTTCTTTTAGCAGCTGAGCTAGGCGTCAGCACAGGCTAAGGAATTAAAGGTCTCATCGACGATCCAGATATATACTTCTATATCATCTGATTCGTTCGGATCATACATCGTGGCGATGTGATGATCGTGTAAATCGCGTCAGACGATAATTAAACAAATCCGCTGACGAAACCTTTCCTCAGCAATTTGAGCGAACCGTTCATAGTTCGAGTGTGGGACACTTGAGTGACTGGCTATGTGCCAAGTGGGAGATTGTTGGACAAAATGACCCATAGCGTCACTATTTGTACAGATCATGGTGTTGTTGTACAAATTAACTATGTAACAAGGAAATTGCACTCTCATCATTTGTGATTAGATCACCATAGATATATAAATGAAGAGAGGGCCCTATGATTAGTTCCTGGATTGAGAATGATATGAGACAGTATCAGTCCACGAAGGATTAATCATTAAATATCCCTAGCCGGAGTATTATCGAGATAGGACATCGATAATGCGAAATAGGCTAGTATTGCACTTGTGCGCGTTGTGAGGGCACAACGACATAGTTCTCATATATATAAGTATTGGATACTTATGCAAGTGCGATAGGAGGTTGTGTTTCACCGATGGTACGGGAAACAGCTTCGCTCTGGATAGACCCTTCGGAATCCCATTGGTATTATGACTATGTGTCTATGGGAGGCCGAAATCAAGGTAGGTGTGTATAGTCTTAACCTGAGACTTACATCGCTAATACTTACGATAATCGATAGACTTAGGTCTTGGTGGTACAGGCTTTAACCGGTTCTGCGTACACCACTTCTGGGTTTATCAGAGAGTCGTAGTGTATTGGGTGTGATGTCAAGACCGAAGTATCACTTCAGTCATAGTGGAGATGATGTCACGCAGGATACGGTATTAGTGCTCTTAAGTGTTGCGCAACCATCGGATGTTATGACTAGGTCATGCATATCCGATTATAGAGACTAGTTACCAGACATCCGACATGTGCTTCGGATGGGGCAGACACTTATCCAGCCCCAGCCCTAACACGTGACTATCCGATACTGGGCCGATATACACAATACTACGGTATACTACGCTTGATACAGATCTATATATTCCTGTAAGAATATTTCTGGAGAATTGGGTAGGCATGGCGCTTTGCTAGAAACCAACCTTGTCTTGTAAATCGGTATAAACGTAGTACGAGGTACTTACGTGTTCGGATAGTCCGACGACCATATTTACTGCCAACATATCCGGAGATCTCATGGGTCGGTTCCTGAAGATTCACCGATGACGTATGACTCGCACTTTAATTAATCTGGGATTAATTCGATGAGAGAGAAAATTAATCTGGGATTAATTACAGAGATATTTTATCTCGGATAAAATATCGTTAAAGAGAGAGAACGATTAATTTGGAATTAATCGGTAAATTAATATATTTGATATATTAAACGAAATTGGATTTCGACGCAGAATTAAAATTAGATTTTAATTCGGGCGAACGAATTAATTTAGAATTAATTCGTTAAGCGATGTGAATAGTGATTTCGCTAGGCGTGATCATTTAATTACGACGCAACGGAAAATTCGTTAATTTGGAATTAGCGAACCCGAGCCCGGGATTGTTTGCGAGCGCATTCGCATTTCGAATTCGAGTGCGGCACGCAAGTCAAATCAAGCGTCAAATCGCAAGTCACATCAAGCGTCAAATCACATGTCACTTTGAGTGATGTGACATTTGAGTGATTGATGTGAGATGAAAGGAAGCATTAAATGCTTTTCTTTTTGAAATTGAAAATGGTAAATGACTTATTTAATTTTTGGAAAATATAAATAAACCTTTTACATTTTTTCTTTTTCTAATTCATTCTCTCTCTCTCTTTTTACGGTTTCTTGTGAAAACCCTTTTCCCTCTCTTTTCTTTTTCTTCTTCTCCTTCACGGTTTGGAACCATTTCATCTTCTCAAAATTTCTGGTTTGACCGAATAAAAGGGAAGCAAAAGAAACTTAGTGCTAGCACACCATGAGTGATACAAAGGTGATAGGGAAGTGAGTTCGTGAGCTTGGAAGCTTGAAGCTTGGAGCTTCAATGGTGTCTCCCATGGCCGAACCTTGGAGAAGCCGAACCAGTCACCACCGTGCACCCCTCACACGCGCAGCTCACTGCCGAGCAAGGGAGAGCAGTTCGCACTCCATCTTTGTTGCATCTCTACCGATCAATGTGAGTTATTCCGCACCTCCTTTGATATGTATTCAACTCGTTTATGCATGATTTATGATCCTTGGGACTTGATTGAAACTCAACAATACCAATGGGTGTCTTGTAAGCTGTCCGGTAGGCCCATAATGCATCATCTAGTTTTGTTGACCAGTCCCTCCTTGTTGATCCAACGGTTCTTTCTAGGATTCTTTTGATTTCCCTATTTGAAACCTCAACCTGTCCATTTGACTGTGGATGGTAAGCTGTGGCAACCTTGTGAGTAACTCCGTATTTGGATAGGAGTGCATCGAAGTATCTGTTGCAGAAATGAGAGCCACCATCACTGATGATTGCACGAGGTGTTCCGAACCGAGTGAAAATTTTCTTTTTCAGGAATTTGATCACGACTTTTGAATCATTGGATGGTAATGCAATTGCTTCAACCCATTTGGAGACGCAGTCTACAGCAACCAGGATGTACAGGTTTCCGAATGATGGAACAAAGGGTCCCATGAAATCAATACCCCATACATCGAATATTTCCACTTCTAGAATGTTTTGCAACGGTCCTTCGTTTCTCCTGGAAATATTTCCCATTCTCTGGCACCTGTCACATTAAAAAGCAAAAAGATAAGCATCTTTAAAAAGAGTGGGCCAAAACAAACCTGATTGTAGGACTTTGGCTGCAGTTTTGTTTCCACTGAAGTGTCCGCCATATGGTGATGAATGACAGTGCTGCAAAACACTGTTGATTTCCTCATGTGGAACACATCATCTCAGTAGTTGATCAGCACATCGTTTGAACAGGGACGGTTCGTCCCAGACATAGTGCTTGACTTCTTTGAAGAACTTCTTCCGTTGCTGAGTTGTCCATTCCAACGGCCATTTTCCTGACACAATGTAGTTGACATAGTCAGCATACCAAGGGACTTCCTGTTGTTTCATGGCAAACAGCTGTTCATCTAGAAAAGTTTCTTTGATTGACAGATCTTTGTCAGCTGTGTTTCCATTCTCGAGCCTCGATAGATGATCTGCCACCTGATTCTCTCTCCCTTTCCAGTCTCGAATCTCCACGTCAGATATTTGATTTCTGAATGATCTGTGTAGACCACCACTTTGGGACCCAACAGATAAGAGCGGAATTTGTCAAAAGCGTACACAACTGTGAGCAACTCCTTTTCGGTGGTTGTGTAGTTGAGTTGAGCTTCATTTAGAGTTCTTCTGGAGTAGTAAATGGTGTGAAAAATCATTGCTTTGCGTTGTCCCAAAACTGCACCTACAGCAAAATCACTAGCATCGCACATCACTTCAAATGGAAGGGTCCAGTCTGGTGCTACAATGATGGGGGCAGATACCAGCTTCTGTTTTAAGATTTCAAAAGCTTCCTGGCATTCTTTGGTGAAGTTGAAAGGCACATCCTTCTCCAGAAGATTGCAAAGAGGTTTTGCAATTTTGGAAAAGTCTTTGATAAATCTCCTGTAAAAACCTGCATGTCTAAGAAAACTTCGAATACCTTTAACTGATGATGGTGGAGGTAGTTTTTCAATTGTCTCTATCTTTGCTTTGTCTACCTCAATCCCCTTTTGTGAGATCCGGTGTCCAAGAACAATGCCTTCTTGCACCATGAAGTGGCATTTCTCCCAGTTGAGTAACAAGTTTGTATCTTCGCACCTTTGTAACACCTGTTCCAAATTTTGCAAACAATGATCAAAAGAATCTCCAAATACAGAAAAGTCATCCATGAAAACCTCCATACTCTGCTCCAGCATGTCTGAGAAGATGGCCATCATGCAACGCTGAAATGTGACAGGGGCATTACATAATCCAAATGGCATCATGCGGAAAGCAAAAGTACCATAGGGACATGTAAATGTAGTTTTCTCCTGATCTTCTGGTGCGATGGTAATCTGATTGTACCCTGAATATCCATCCAGAAAGCAATAGAACTCATGTCCTGCCAGTCTGTCTAACATCTGGTCAATGAATGGTAGCGGAAAATGGTCATTTCTCGTGGCTTTGTTCAGTTTCCTGTAGTCCATGCATACTCTCCATCCAGTCACTATTCTTGTTGGGATTAGCTCATTCTTTTCATTGCTAATCACAGTAATTCCTCCTTTCTTTGGTACACACTGCATAGGACTTACCCAACTGCTGTCTGAGATGGGGTAAATGATGCCAGCATCCAACCATTTGATGATTTCTTTCTTCACGACTTCCTTCATGATTGGATTGAGTCTCCGTTGATGCTCCACTGTGGGTTTGTACTCATCGTTCATCAAGATTTTGTGCATGCAAAATGATGGACTAATGCCTCGAATGTCTGCTATAGTCCAGCCAATGGCTTTCTTGTGCTCTCGTAACACTCTCAGCAACTTTTCTTCCTGCTCAAATGTTAGTGAAGAAGAAATAATAACAGGTAATTCAGAAGAGTTTCCAAGAAATGCATACCTGAGATGGCTCGAAAGTAACTTCAGCTCCAACTGTGGTGGTTCTTCAATCGAAGGCTTGATTCGATCTTTCTTTGGCAGTTCCAAACTTTCAACTAGTGGTGTTGCTTTGAATCGGAATGGTTTGTCAAGGTAGTTGATACATTCCAGGATTTCAGCATCTAGCTCGCTGTCAGACATGTTGGTGATGCAAGCTTCAAGTGTATCTGTGGGATTTGGCTCAGTATTTTGAACGATACTATCAACAACATCAACTCTGAAACATTCTTCTTCCTTTTCATCACTCGGGAATTTCATGGCTTTGAAAACATTAAAGGTCACTTATTGGTCCTGCACTTTCATGGTTAGTTCTCATTTTTGCACATCAATCACATTTTTACTTGTAGCCAAAAATGGTCTCCCAAGAATGATAGGTATTTCTTTGTCTTCTTCCATGTCAAGGATGATGAAATCTGCTGGGAGAATTAGTTTGTCTACTTTCACCAGCACATCTTCAACAACACCTTTTGGAAATGCAAGTGTTCGGTCAGCAAGTTGCAATGAAACTGAGGTAGGCATTGCTTCTCCAATCTGCAGTTTCCTGTAAATAGAAAAAGGCATCAAGTTAACACTAGCTCCTAAATCACATAAAGCCTTACCGATGTAATGTTCTCCAATGGTGCAGGGAACTGTGAAACTGCCAGGATCTTTCAACTTCGGGGGAAGTTTCCTATGAATAATGGCGCTGCATTCTTCCGTTAATGCTACTGTTTCGTAGTCTCCCAATCTCCATTTTCGTGAAAGAATGTCTTTCATGAATTTGACATAACTGGGCATTTCTTCCAAGGCTTCTGCAAATGGGATGTTGATGTGCAGATTTTTGAAAACCTCCAGGAATCGAGCAAACTACTTGTCCAGTTTGTTTTTCTGAAGACGCTGAGGAAAAGGTGGAGGTGGAGTGATCTGTTCTTTTTCCTTTGCTTCTTTTTCCTTTGCCTCTTTTTCCTTTGCCTGTTTTTCCTCCATCTGTTGTTCAGCTTCTTTTGGAACTTCTTCTTGGGTCATCTTGATTCCAACAACCTTTTCCTCAGCGTCTTCAGAAAAACAAACTGGACAAGTAGTTTGCTCGATTCCTGGAGGTGGAGTGATCTGTTCTTTTTCCTTTGCTTCTTTTTCCTTTGCCTGTTTTTCCTCCATCTGTTGTTCAGCTTCTTTTGGAACTTCTTCTTGGGTCATCTTGATTCCAACAACCTTTTCCTCAGCGTCTTCAGAAAAACAAACTGGACAAGTAGTTTGCTCGATTCCTGGAGGTGGAGTGATCTGTTCTTTTTCCTTTGCTTCTTTTTCCTTTGCCTCTTTTTCCTTTGCCTATTTTTCCTCCATCTGTTGTTCAGCTTCTTTTGGAACTTCTTCTTGGGTCATCTTGATTCCAACATCTTTGTTGATTTCAGTACCGCTTTTCAAAGTAATGGCTTGACATTGCTCCTTCCATCGATTCCTTGGATTGGGTTCTGTGTTGCTGGGAAGATTACCTGGTGGTCTGTAACTCTGAGCATTGGCCAGTTGTCCGATTTGATTCTCCAGTGCTTTGATGGAAGTTGATTGGCTCTGAAAGATAGCATCGTACTTTTTTAACTGAGCCAGCACTTCTGCTATTCCTGGTTCATTTGCCTGCTCCTGGCATTTGTTCTGTTGCTGGAATCCAGGTGGTGGATAGTTCCGATGTTGGCCTGAATTGTTGCTCCATGAAAAATTAGGATGATTCCTCCACCCTGGGTTGTAGGTGTTGGAATATGGATTGTTCCTCTGCCTGTTGAAATTGTTGACAAAATTCACCGTTTCTTCAAGTTGGTTCGACTCTGGTGTTCCTCCATATGGTGAACTTGTGGATCCAATGGTAAGAGTCTCCATGAATTTGCATATCTGATCTAGCTTGGTGTTGACTGCTGTATTGGCTCCACTTTCATAAATTCCTGCAATTCTTTGGATCATGCTCCTTTCTGTTGGCCACAAGGAATTGTTGTTGGCCATTTCTTCGATTAGTTCCGAGGCTTGATCTTCTCCTTTTGCCATTAAAGCTCCTCTAGCAGCAGCATCGATTGTGGTTCTCATTATTCCAGAAAGTCCATTATAGAATGTTTGGACTTGAAGCCATTTTGGAATCTCATGGTGAGGACATTTCCGGAGTAAATCTGTGTACCTTTCCCAAGCTTCGTAGAGGGATTCTGAATCTTGTTGTACAAAGGATGTGATGTCATTCCTCAGTTTTCCGGTTCTGGCTGGTGGAAAGTACTTTGCAAGAAATTTGGTGGCTAAAGTGTTCCAAGTTGTGATAGAACCTGCTGGTAGTGAATGTAGCCAAGCTTTAGCTCTATCCTTCAAGGAGTATGGAAAAACACGCAGTCTCATTACTTCTTCAGCTTCTCGGTTATAATTGAAAGTGCCGCAAACTTCCAGGAAGTTACTGATGTGGGCATTAGGATCTTCAGTTGCATTCCCCCGAACTGAACTGACTGCTGAATCATCTGAATGCATGTTTTGATGTCACTTGCATTTGCTGGTAAGGGAGGAAGTACAATACAAGAAATGAGTCTGTCAACCACCGGAATGGTTCTATCTCGAATGGGAATTGGTGGTGCAACCTCCAAAGGTTCAGGTTCCATGTTCACTAAAGCTTCTTGGCTTTCTCGTCTTTCCCTTCTCAACTGTCTGATGGTTCTTTCAATTTCTGGGTCAAGCGGTCATAGTTCAAAACTTCTGGTTCGTCTCATGAAGTTTCTGAAAACCTGAAACACAAGAAAACAAAAACAATAAGTAAAAAGAAATTAGATACAAGTAAAGGTATCTAACCCCTAAACTAATAGTAAAAGATAAATAAGTAACCGGCAACGGCGCCAAAAACTTGACCGGTGTAAACACACGCGTATAACGCAAGCGCACGTATCGTTCAAGTAGTATAAAAAGTATCGATCCCACGAGGACTTGATACCTAAGCTATTAATTTTATGAGGTCAAATGATTACTAGTATCTAACATGTTGTTTGATAGATTTGAAAAGGTGATGATTCTAAATTTAGAAATAAGTAAATAAAATTGTTCGAAAGTAGGTTTAAAAAGTTCACTATTAAAAACTATCTAGGGTTGTGATTTCTTCCAATATCATTTTAAAGATGAAGTGGTTATCTTATAGTTGGATAAAATATTGATTTATTAACCTGGAACACTAAATTATGTAAAAGCCTCTTCCGATGGTCAACTAGAAATATCCAGTATAACCCAATTGAACCATATGTCTATGTCAACCAAATTACATGGATTCATTAAGATTAAGTTCCAATTATGGCTACCCCCGCCCGACAGGTATATTCCTATCCTGTAAGGAAATCTATTAAAGGGTTATCTATCCTCAAGGAAGATCGTGGGCTATTGAGTCTAAGGTCTTAAACTTAAAATCCCTATGTCTAGTTCATTTTAAGTTTACCAGTTCAATTTTATTAATGGCCAGTTAATAAAAAGCATTAAGATTAAGACTCAATAAATAAACCTTTATATTACCCAAACTATAATCTAGCCCCTTATAAACCGGTGATATTGGATTTCATCACAACCCCAGATAACTGGCTTAGTTACGACACATATTTACGGGTAGTAAAAATTTAAATAAAATAAAAGACATAAAGTAAATTCTGAAAATTAAATACTGAAAAGTAAATTGCTGAAAAGTAAAAAAAAAGTAAAAAGTAAAAAGTAAAAAGTAAAAAGTAAAAAAAAAAAAAAGTAAATTACTGAAAGTAAATTGCTGAAAAGTAAATTACTGAAATTAAATAAAGTAAAAGTATAATAAAAGAAAATGCTGGGGTTAGAGGATCAACTTTTATTACTATTATTTTAGATATCTCCCTTAATATAATATATTAACTTTGCGTGATAATTACCAATCCGCCATATAGTCGGTATCCTGATTAAGTCAAATTAATAATTAATTACCAACCGACCAACCAGGCGGTATCCATACTTAGTCAGGTTAAAATCAATTTATAATTAATTTCCAACCGGCCAATATAGCGGTATCCTCATTAAGTCAGATTTTAAATAGTTTATATTTTATATTTAAGGGAGATTAATCTAGATAGCAATAATAAAAGCTTTACCTTTTACCCCATCAAAGGGGAGTTACCTCCTCATTGCTTGAAAAATAAAAACTGCAAAAGTAAAGAAAGAAAAAGTTTGTGCGTAAAAGTAAATTGCGGAAAGTAAAAACTGAAAAGTAAAGAAAAGAAAGTGCGAAAGCGGAAATTAATTACTGGAAGCTGTAAATAAACAAACAAGATACAATCTTCTTATTTATTCATTAGGAATTTCAAAGAAGAAAGTATATATTTTACAAATGAAATGGCTTGGTATTTATAGGCAAAATTTTGCCTATATCAAATCATCCATCAAATTCTCCACCAAATCCATTATTAATTTCTCCACTAATTACTCCACCAAATCCATAATTGCTCCACTAATTGCTTATCTTGTTTGGTGTTGATTTGATAATTTTTATTAATTATTTATTAATTTATATTTTGCTTTGAAAATGATTGATAATGACTTTAATAATTACACATCACACACTTCTGGATGGTTCATCAATTTCGGTCATGAACTCTTCATAATTCGAAAATATTTTCTCTTTCAAAGTTGTAGATCTTTGAGTCTTCTTTAATCTGGCACTTGAATCAGCTCAATCCGATATCTGAGTAAAACGTTATGCCTAAAATATGACAGATGCGCAAAACTGGAATTCCCAAAACTGCACTTTCAAGTTTCCAATCTCCAAAATTAATATATCAAGTCCAATAATTGCCCTTATTTGACCCATATTTCATCATAAATGATTTCATTGAGACCCGATATTATTTTATCTGCAAAATAAAACTAAAACATATCAAAACGTTCATCAAACCCGAGAAACTAAACAAAATATTAAGTTAAATGGGCGGTAAATATTGATATATTTTCCGCTCATCAGTAATAAACAATGCATAAGCTTATATGCATAAGCTAGTACGTGTCAGATTTTGGTGACTGTGTCAACTCACTTTATATTTTCAAAGTGCTTGTTCTCGTTTTCAATTTTGGTTTTTGACCATGATTTCAACATCATGTTTACGTTTGTACTGCGTAGTTCACTTTTTGCTCATGTTATATTTTACAGTTTTCTAGTCATGTTTTCATGTTCTCAGCTTATTGACGTCTTTTATGCGTCATGTTTACCTGTTCAAAACTTATGTTCTTCATGTGTCATGTTTACATGCTTTCAGTTGTCGTCTTCTGTTTGTCATGATTTTAGTTTTCGATTGACATTCTTCATAATTTCATGTATACAGTTCATGATTCAAGCTTACGTGTCACATTTACATGATTTTATTTAACGTTCTTCTATGTATTTCGCGATGCCTCATGGGGATTGATCACCCCTATAGACTCATTCGCATTGAAGTTCATGTTTATGTTTTCGCTACATGGTTTGATTTCACCTTATGTTATGTTTTATAGTTTGTAATCATGTTTTCATGTTTACAGTTTATAGGTGTTTCTATGTCTTCATTTGACATTAAGTCGTTTTCAATCAGATTTCTCTTGATGTTGAAATGACTCATGTCTTTTAAGGTCATGTTTATGTACTTTCGTATCATGTTATATTTTCATATCACGTTTACATATTTGCAGTCCTGACGTAGTTTTAAGTCTTGACGTGCTTTTTGATTTTTCACTTTTACGTGCGACCACATTGAGATGTTTCAGTTTTCAAGTTCCATCGTAATTTACGGTCATGTTATGGAATTTTAGTCTTATTGCAGCTTTGTGTTTATGTTTTCCAATTTCAGCTTCTTAGTTCATTTTGCTTCTCGGGTCAGAAACCAATGGTACCACGGACAAAGCTATGAGGGTGCAGGTTTTGGACTTGAGATTCATCCTTAATGTGAGGCCCAAAGTTGGCAATACTTTATTAGTGGGTTCATTTGTGTGACATAGTTTTGTATGACATCATGCTTTCGGACTTATTGATGAAGTGTTTGACCTCCGTACATGATATTGTACTTAGATCTTTTTTGTATATTTTGAATTTCAAGACGAAATTCTTTTGAGGAGAGAATGATGTAATAACCCAAATTTTGAGTAAGGTTATTATAGTCTTTTTACTTAAAAGTATTTGGTCAAAATTTTGAATTTTTGATTTTAGGGGTCAATTGATAAATTTTCATAAGTTTGTATCAATTTTTGTTTGACCCAAAAATTCAGGGGTGCTTTTGATATTTTCCAGCCAATATTTAAAAAGCTTATTCCTCTCTCTCCCCAAAAATGTTCATCCCCTCTCATCTTTCTTTTTCTTCTTCTTTCTTTTTTCCCTTTCTTTTTTCCTTCTTTGTGCGCTTAAGAGAGAGAAAGATCCAGCCATTGGTTGCCGTTTTCTGGCGAGTGGGCTGGGGGAAGGATAGAACAGGTTGTGAGGAGTATTTTGGTGGTGGTGGTATCGCCGGAGATGGTCATTTTCCGGTGAAGGAATATCTTGAAGATTCCAGCGATTTTTGGGTGATTCACGGCAAACTGAGGCTCCATTAGGCGAGTGACTACTATTATTGGATTCATGACGATGGCGCGCACATTTTGGTGGTAGTGGTGTGGCGATACACTAGCGCGTGGGCTCCCACGGTGACACATGTGGCTACGCGTGAAGGCCACGTGCCAATGTGTCTGGGCAGAATCTAGTTTTTGACATTCCCAAAGAGTAGGTTCGATCCTTTCGTGCGGTAACAGATCTGAACTCTAATTTTGTATATTTATCGTGTTTTTACACATTTAATTACTAATTTTGGATTATTTTAATTATTTTGATATTTGAGTTTTGAGTTTTAAATTATTATTTTTTGGATTGTGACATTTGTGGTTGGGTGGTTGTTGGAGGCTCCAGATAGGTATTTGTGGTATTGAATTATAAATGGAAAGCCCATGTTTTAAACGAAACCATGCTGTTTTTCCTTTAGATTTGTGCGGGATTTTGATTTATGCGTTTTACATCTCAGGTTTCGAGATGTCGCTTTTGGGTGATCTTTAGGCGGTCACCTGTTAGCAGGACTCGTGTGCCTCGTAGAGCGTGTCAGGTGAGCCCGAAGAGAGTTTTGTAGCTGTTAGACCAACGGTATTGGCTTAGCGTGTTTAGCATCGTTGTGAGATAGGCTTCACGCTTTAAGCATGTGGTTGATGTACAGATTCAATACTCATTTTGATTGTGGTTTTAGATTTTTTTTATATATAATTATTTTATGCCTAAGAAAATAATGTGAAATTTATCTTAATATTAGACATGTGTTTATAGAAATGTGAAATGGCGCGTTGGACGACACGCCTCGACTATAATGAGTTTTATTGTTTTTTTTTTATAAATATTTGCATGGTAATGTAAATGTAAATTGGATCGGACTTGGATCGGTTAAAAAATTAAAAATTGGATATATTAAAATTTGTATATATGGAGCCTCGTTGTGGCGCACATCTTGGTTATTATTTTGCTAGTTGTTGCACTTATTTGTATAGAGCCTCGTTTTGGCCTACTTTATGGACTCCGATTGACCCGTTGCGGCAACTATTACGCTGAAACTGAGAAGCCCTTCATGGCATATGATCATGAATGTTACGTGGCCCCGTTATGGCACATTGATTATTCACGGCTACTGTTTGAGGTGACCGGTTATGTGGCCCAATGTGGCACATTGTTTGTTTATAGCTCCAGTGTTGGGATTTTGGTTACTCGGCCCCGTGTGGCATTTCACTCGCACGTTTTTATTTAAATGATTAATGTTATCGATGATGTAAATTTTATTTATATTGATCAAATGTATAAATTATAGTTATATCTTAACTCGCATCATCGATACTATTTTATTGGACATATATATACATGTACTATACTAACCATGTAGGGATTTTGTAAAACCAATTAAGGTGAGTATATTGATCTCTACTAAGCACATGGTTCCGCTCACCCCTCAATTTAACATTTCAGATTAGACCTTGGAGCATCGGGGAGTGAGCGAGTTTGACTCCTCGAGAATGTTTAGATTGTGTTGAGTATCTTTCTTTGTTTTGGTGGTGCTAGTGCATTCGTGGAGGTAATTGACTTGTTTTTGAGATTATCAGACTGTGTAGTTGTTTAGGTGATGCATTGCATAGTCGGACAATTATTTGAATTTTAATTATTTATTTCACAACATGTGTTCATATTTAAACTGTGGGAATATTTTGGATATTTTCCATATGATTTTATATTTTCTTTTGTTTAAAAGTTCTCGGGGCATATTTTGAAATTTTATATTTTAGTCCCTTTTAACCCAGTCATGTTTAGCTTTTTCACTATTTTCTACTGATTTTTTGACCATTTGACTGGTCTTGTTATAATTTTACTTTATTTATTTACCATATTGTCATTGTCCCCCGTTAAGTGTTTAGCTTTTAGAAACTTAATGATTGCTTAAATACAAGTTGTGCTTCAAGATACAAACTTTAACTATTACCTCTTAGACAGTGACAGCCAAGATTTCAAGATCGATAAGAAAATTTAAGTTTAAATTGAATAAATTACATCATATTTTCTTTCGAATTTATAGTTAGAGATATGATTTCAAATGATAGAGAAAGAGAAGAGAAAACTCTAATGTAAACTATAAATATTATTTGAGAATTGAGAGACAGAAAAAGAGATATATATATATATATATATATATTAAAAATAAGTAAATCAATTGTCTAATTTAAACTATAAAACCAACGAGATTTGGATCATTTACAATATTAATACCTAAAATAGTCTTAGAATTTTTGTTATGATATGAATTATAACTAAAAAAGTATTCAATCCGTACAAAATGCGGGTGTTATGATAGTTATAGTAAAATATAAATAACCTTATAACAAAGAGCACGAGTGTTTTTATTTATTTATTAACTATTATATATTCTTTAAATTACACGTGGACGTTTTGGTCTACAAGACAACCGCAAATTTTGATTTGGAGAGCACGAGCAAATTAGGTTAAGTAAATGAAATTATCAATTTGGAGGGTATTTGTACAAATTTTGATTTTCAGGTCTACAAGACAACCGCAATTAATTCGACAAACCAGAAACAGCGGGACTCGATTTGATGGCGAGGCAGGGGGAGAGCTCTTCAGCTCAACCAAAACCCGCAAACGAGAAGCCCGTCATTGTTAGGGTTAAACGCAAAGCCACTCACGGTTCGCTTGAAGCTTTCTGTAAGTTATTCTTTCTCTCATTTCTTTGATTGTAGGTGTTTTCTTTTTTAAATTTTTTTTGGGGTGTGTTTTAGGGTTGGAAATCAACGAGAGGCCACTGAAGCGGCCATTATTGGACTTTGAAAATTTATCGATCTCCGGTTCTTCCGGAAAAGGTAATTTTGGCTAATTCAATTTCATTTCGTTTTCTTTTTTTTTTGAATTTAAATTAACTTCGGAGAAATTATCGATAAAGTCATTTTCTTTGATTTTTATTCACTTTGTAAATTTATTTTAACTTAAAAAATATGTAGAAGCTTTTCTGGCCTATTCAGTTTGATGGTCGAAATCACAATTTAATTTTGTGCTATTCCATGAATTTGTGGCAACTTTTAAACTTTATTTTTAATACAACTGACCCTGACTCCACAAAGCTAATGCATTGATTGTTCTTGATTTGTACCAGAGGAATTGAAGGCTAGGAAAGTTTTTGTAAAGCATGTGGAGACTGTTACCACTTCTAAGGCAACTATTGACATTGTGCAATCATTTGTGGTCAGTATGGTAGTCTATTATATTTATTTATGGCAATAATACCTTTTTATCTGTTTGATTTTGATTTTTTTTTTTTAAAACTATCACTCTAAGAAGTTGTCTATTTAACGTTTCCCCTTTTATTGTATTTTACCTTCTACTTATATGGTCGTAAATGTTTTAACTATTGATTGTTCCTTTAGCAGCCTGATTTTTCTGAGGTGCAGGTGCTCGATGGTAAGACAAAAAATGAGGAACGCAGACGTGCTTTTAAAAAAGATAATGCAAGTACCCCTGCTCTCTCAACAATTAAATTACAGTTGCTTTTTGGAATATTACTTCTGTTCATGGTAATGAAGATGATATGGACCTTTAGCTACTCTTTGTATCTAACATGTTGGAATTTCCAATTTAATGACGCAGAGACATGATCAGAATTTGTCTAAAGCCAGACAAAACAAGGAGGTATGTTACATGCCAGAGTTTAAATAAACTAATTTATATAAAGATTCTGGAACTTTATTTTAATGATCATACTAGATATCTTTCTTCAGAATTAAAGATATATACAAAGTTTTGGCATCTTTAAATCTTGTCTTATTGTAGTTTTTTCCTAACATTTATTTCATAGATGGTTGTCCATTCTTTCTTAACCTCGTTGTTCACTGTCTTTTAATTTCCTAGGATTTTTTTCCCTTTGGATTAGGAATCTCCTTCAGCTGCATAGTGTTTTTCAGATGAACAGTTCTATTCTATGTGAAAATGCTATTCATTTGTTTTGTTTGATAATCATGGATTTAATTGGCTGGTCAAAATGTTTCATGCTATTCAGGTAGTGATAATGTTCGTCTTGATGGTATGGTATGGACAAAGTTAATTTTGTGTTGCTTGTTTGGTTTTACTGTCTGTTGCATGTTACCTAACACAAATTATGACCTGGACAAAGGCATGTTGCTGCCCACTACTTTGAAATTGCTATGTGTCATTTGATGCAGCAGTATTATGTTTGTAAGTTACTGTTTTTGCCGTCGTTGACAAGTTGATCTCAGCTTCTCAGCATCCATACCATTTCCCTTAAATTTTCTTGATAATCTTTGCTCTTGCTCTCAAAAATTTCTGAGGACTAATTCACTTCATGTACTATTATTTAAAGGACTTGAAGGTTGGTTTGTATAAATAGTTACTGCTGCGTAACCAATGATTTAGAAGCTAGAACTTTGTTTGCCGTATTGCTTTATTATGAAATGTTTGCTTAGAGTGGTTTGGTATCTTTTTCGTGATTTTAGGAGGAAAAAAGATAACATCTTAGGGAAACCGGTATTCGTACATAGTATCAGTATAGTGAAAATACTTTTCCTTGTACCTTTTCTGCTGAATTTTTAATTTATCTCCCTCTTTTCCCAATAGGTATTAGCAAAAAATGCTCGCTTTGAACAAATATGGAGGAGCAGAAAAGGATACAAAGAGGAGATGCATGACAAAGAATTACGTGAAATGTGTCATTTTTATGATGTTGTTCGTGTTGATGCTGAAGAAAGATCCAATGAGGTGCAAGAGCAGCAGTAAGTTTTGTCATCATGAAATTCATCTATCTGTCTTGCATGCATAAAATGTGGGAAATGAACCATGTGTTATTATAACAGAGATTTATCTATGGAGGATCAAAGTTTGCTGTCAAGATACCTGCCTATACTAAGAGAGTTTCTACCGAGTGCTGCTGCTGATATTGAATCTGATATGCATGCCTATTTGTCTAAACAAGGTTGTGATTTCTACTTTATTTATTTTTTATTTCTTAGAATTCACACACCTATGAGTCCCGTGAGAACTTGAATCACAGGACTTGGCCCGGTGTTATTAAAGGCGCACTTAGGCGCAAACAGCCCTGGGGCCTAGGCGCGCGCCTGATGAATGTAAGGCGCAAAATGCTACAAAATGTGTAAAAATACATAGAATAATAATGTATAAGTATGTATCAAACTATCAATTAGCAATAAATGATATTTAACTATTATTTTTTGAGAATTTTTATCCTAAATTTCATTTATAAATCACAAGTTCATATCCAAAAGCAAGATTCCAATCTTCATATAATCACATCTACATCACAAGTTCATATCCAAGAGCATAAGAGTTATATATCCACAAACAAAGAGTTCATCAAAAAATAAAACGAGCAACTAAATTTCATATCCAAAAGCAAAATTCATCAAAAAAATTTCAACTTCCAATACTTCAATCCAACTACATATCCTCATCATCAATCATCATCAAATTCAACACTGTCTTCTAACTCTTCTTCACTTGACTCTCCATCACTATTATCTTCTTTCCCAATATCGTCTTCATTAGTTTCTTCTTGATATTCTTCTTCATCAATGAGAACAAGACGGTTGGTGGATTTTGTTTTTGGCCTAGAAGTTGAGGTCGGTTCCTGTTCTTTCCCTTTTCCCTTTGAAGTTATGGTGGCTCTATTAGAAAAGTGGTAGTTCGAGTCCTATGTAGAGCATCTCCCGCTCCAAAAGCTCTAAAAACTGTACCCCAAGTTAAATCATCATCTTCAAAGACAAGCTCCTCTTCCTAATCCATTCTACTCAACAACTACTCATTACTATCATCAATAGTTTTCAAGGAAATGGGATCAATGCTATCACGATATTGGCGTTGAAGCATCAATGCTCTATTGTACTTTACAAAAACCAGATCATTTAGCTTTTTTTGATCCAACCTATTCCCTTTTTTGCTATGAATCTACAAAATATTAATATATCATTATATAATTATACATGTTAATATGTTATCTAAGGAATTTAGTAGTAGGTTTAAAAAATAAACTAACTAGTAATTACTTACATGCTCAAAAACACTCTAATTGCGTTCACATCCAGATGCACTACAAGTTAGACTTAAAACTTTAATAGCAAAAGTTTGCAATTCTGGAGTGGAAGATCCATATGCAGCCCACCATTCAGCTGTTAATTACGAATTGAAGTCAAATTCAAAATTATAATCTGAAGATGTCAAAGAATGATTTTCTAAAGAATGAAAATTTAATAAAATGCTACCTGGTGACTTTGTAGATCTATGTCTAACAGCTAAGTTCATCCCGAAAACGCCCTGAGCTATACGGTATGTTGTCAATTGATCAATAATCTTATCTTGCTTTTCAAGGTTGGGAACCAACTTTTGCAAAGACATACAATCCTATCATTATCTATTGATCTTTCCCAATATTTGGGTTTGAATAAAAGTATTCAGGATTCAAATAATACCCGTAATGGGTGATGAAGTTCACATTCCCACCTTCTGTCGATGATTTCAAAGACATCGTTATATTTCTCCTTCCTTCCATTAAAGGATTTGGCGATACACTCTTTAGCTCTATCCATAGCTTCATATATATCCCATTGGTGGCTTTTTCTCGCCATGAACCATTCGAAGCACTCCAACAAGAGGACCAAACACCTTTAGGGTATGGACAATATTATTCCAAAAACTAGGCATAAGAACAATACTTGTTGCTCGCTTACCCGCCGATTCTTTTGCCCATTTACATGTTGCCCACTCCTCTGATGTAAACATATTTCTCAAGTTGTTCTTTTGTTTATCGATGCGTTGGAGAGTATGATAGGCTGTTGCAAATCTTGTCTTTGTAGGCCTAAGCAACTTCCTTCTTCCAGTTAAATTCCTCATCATATTCAACACACGTGGTCTACTATAAATGTAGCCATTGAAAATAATCGCCTTTTTGACTGTTGAATGAACCATGGACATTTTCCCAATGTCTTCAAGCATCAAATCTATGTAATGGGCAGCACAAGGTGTCCAATATAAGTTCTGACGCTTGGCTTCCAATAGTCGTCCTATAGTTAAAATATTAAAATGTTAAACAATTAAATTACTAAACAAGTTTCAAAAAATTATATGCTGCAATATTAAAGTGTTAAACAATTAAATTACTAACCAGCTGCAATACTATATGCTACGTTGTCTGGGACAACTTGAACAACATTAGCCTCACCAATGCGCTCAACAATGTTATCAAGTAATGAAAACATTGCTTCTCCAGTGGTGGAATAACTTGAAGCATCAACTGATTCAATGAATACAGATCCTTTAGGAGAATTGACCAAGAAATTAATCAAGGTCTTATGTTTCTTATCAGTCCACCCATCCGCCATAATAGAGCAACCATACTGTATCCATTCCTCTTCATGACTCTTCAACAAATCTAGAGTACGGGCAACTTCTTTTTCCAACAAAGGCACCCTTATCTCATGATAACTTAGAGGTTTCATTTCAGGACGATATTGTCCTATAGAATCAATCTTCTTAAAAGTTGGATGATTACACAATTGAAAGGCACACCCAAATCATAAATCCACCTAGCGATATCTTCACAAGCTCTTCCCCGTAATTCTTTCTTACATGCCTCATGGATAGATGTTTGCATCATCTTCCCATCCTTTGGTCTTTTCTCAACTGTTGAATTAAAAAACAAGTGAAGCGAGCCCTTTTGCTTTGCGTTTTTTCTCTTTGAAACAATGTTAGAACTCCCCCTACAACTTTTTTCCCACTTTGATTAATTTCAACATCTACATCTTTATCACTAACCCTAAATCTTCATCAATGTCATACATTAATTCTCTCTCTTTCTCCTCAATGCTCGCAACCCTTTTTTTGTGCATGAAGTCTTTAATTTCTTCATGAACAGTAGGAGGACATTTTGTACAACTAGTTACATTTCAAAATCCCTCTACAAGGTGCTGTTTCGCTCGATATACTCCACCTTTTGAAACTTTCCCATAAAAATTTCACTTCAAATCGTTTTTATTGTTTGGGTTTGCCAAACTTGCATACTTCCATGCAGGATCCTTTCTTGATTTACTGGAACCAATACTTGAATCCATAATGATAATATTCTAAATTTCATAACAAAAATTCATATCAATGTCAACAATTCATTATAATTATCAATTTGATATCAAAAAAGGCTGCCAGGCAGAACTTGAATCTATTATTTTTTGTAACTAATAGCAGCAATCTGCTGCTGCTGTAATTTACAACAGCAGCAGCCAGCTCCAACCCAAAAAAAATTAAAAAAGAAAATAAAGGCTGGGTGATTTGGATACCGTAAAAAAAAAAAATCAATGCTGTCGAGAATAAAAAGAAAATAAAGGCCTAAAAAAATAAAAAAGAACATAAAATTCAAAAAAAAAAAAAAAGAATTAAAAAAAAAAACAACGTACCTCTTAGGAGACTGTTGTGGAGATCGTCAAATAATGAGGGCTGGCAGGTTGGGTGATTTGGAGGAGAGCGTGAGGGAGATTGTGATTTGTGAGGGAGCTTAGGTTTTAAAGGGAAAAAACAGAGGTGGCTTTGAGTGGATATAAAAATCGGCAGTTAGGGTTTTTTTGGTCTAAAATAGTCCCATTTTTAGTGATTTGGGTGGGGTTTTTGAGTCATTTGGGTTGGGTTTTGGTGATTTGGGTCGGGTTTTGGGTGGGCTATACCAAATAAAAATGGACCCTTTCTGGTGATTTAGGTGCGCCTTTTTTTAAAGATTCAGGCGTGCGCCGCGACGCGTAGGCACGCGCCTGAATCACATCGCCTCGCCTTGCATACCTTTAGGCGCATGAGCGCTCGCCTCCATATAGGCGCGCCTCAGGCGCACCTTTAATAACGCTGACTTGACCTCACAACCTCTAATTTACCTTGAGGGTATGAGACTATCAGCTACTAGCCCTAGTGGCTTCTACTTTGTTTCATTTGAAGAACATATATTTACTTAAAATATGCATTTTAAATTTGCTTTCAATCTTATGTAACAAATGAAGATTCACTTCTGGGTACTACCTCAGTGAAATAACACTTAAAATATGCATTTTAAAATATCTGAAGCAGCTTGTAGTCAAGCTTTTATTGTTGAGTACTGCTTGATAGTATTACTGTTTGTGTTTTATGTCATTTGCAGATGAATATGTATATGATTATTATACTGTAAATGATGACATGAATGTTGATGAAGATGCTTCCAACCCATTTCCTTTGTAAGAGTTGCTTCTATGTGTTTCTTTAACTACACCTCGTTTGTAATTATTTGAAGTTGATATATTATCATGGTTTAGGGTCCAAGTTGATGATGAGGAGTTCTATGATGGGCCTGATGAGTCAGAGTATGATAGCGAGGACTCAAATGGTATTGTAACTTCCAGTCCATGCTTATCCTTTTGCTCTAAGGTTCAAAATGCCCCTATTTGACTTTCTTCGTCTTTTGGTGTTCTCAGCTGAAGATAATCCCCGAAATCAGTATCCAGATGAGATTTCTGATTTGGAAGCGGAAGAAGAGGAGGTAGAGGAAGATGGAGTGGAAAGCGAGGCTTCCGATAAATCAGAAGATGAAAGTGAAAGGGGTGGTACTGCTTCAAGGGTTGTAGACCGGTTTCTTGACGATGATTTTTGTTATGATGATTTTGAAAACAACAATATTCGTTGCCATTATGATGACGATGATGATGAAGATAATGACTGTAATGCTGAAGATTGGAGGTGGTCTTATAGGTGAATTCGTGGCTATATGAGATTTTCTGTTCGTAACTGTATTAGAAATTGGTGGTTTCTCTTTGTTGCCTTCTGCAGCTCTATGATTACCTTTTCATGACTGAACTTTGGGACTAACAGTAAAATAGTGTTAGCATGGATCTTCACTTGTGTACTTTTGTATAGACTTTCTATGGTTATCACAGTTTGTACCCTGTGGATAACAAACTTGTTCTGTTTTGATCAGTGAGGCACAAATTTTGAGTTCTTTGCTTTTGTTAGTCATGATTGAGTCTCTGTGTACGTTTGACAAACATCATCTTGGAGATCTGACTTAGTAGGTTGAATTTACAAGTGAGGAGTGGTGTATTAGTGTTTTAAAACGCGCTGTCTAGGGGTGTTAAGGCGATGCGTTTTCAATCAGCGGCCTAATGCTATGTGCATCGAAATGGCTGGTGTTTTCTATTCATTTTGGCGAAATTTAGTCGCTAAAAATCGATGTTGACTATTTTCGATTTTGAAATCCTAACCCTATTTGTGTTGAATTTCATATCCTAACTGTAACCCTAATCTTAATTTATATAAAATCAATTTTCTATCTATTTTTTTAAAAAAAAATCCAAAATTTATATCAACTTTAATTTCCGAAAATTCCCTAATCACTTCAATTCTGGTTGGTTTTTAATCAAATTAATTATCTAGAAACCTTTTCTATCACTACAATAATATTTTTCTATGATCAATTTGTCAAGATTTTCTCAAAATCGGAAATCCCTTAATTGACATAAAAACCCATATTTTGAATTCTCTTATGGCCAAAGAATTGTCTAAGTTTCGCCTTGATGGCGCCTATGCATACTAAGCACTGTGCCGTCACTTGATTAGCACATAACGCATTTCAGAATATTGGTATTCACCAATATGAGTGTAAACATTGTATTTTTTATGCATAACCTGATAATGAGTCTCATGCGGAGACATCCCCTGAAAATTGGGAAATTGCAAAGATGAGTACCAGGAAGAAAAGAAACTCCAGGGAATATAGCTAAAAACTAGCCAGACATCACCTATATCCAGCCTACCTTCTCTCTAACCAGAAAATCTGACCGGATATACCCTAACAACCCTAAATCCGGCCGGATATAACACAGTTGTCATTGAATAAGCAGATTGTTAGTTACTGAAGTCAAGGGATATGATTATGTCCGATCAGATATACAATTAAAAATTAATAGTCGGCCGGACATATATCAAAGCTGCCAGCACACGTGCAAAATGTGGGGGTTTTATCAGGGCGGCGCAGCGGAAGAAGCGCGCTTCGGGCGAAATTGTAGTTTAAAATTTTTAAACTTACAAATAAATTATTCAATATCCAATATTAATAAATTATTCATATTTCACCTGAACATATTTATTCAATATCATATAACGACATATATAATATGGAAACACAGCGAAACTTTTGCGAAAGTATTTTTCCGTAAAATAGCATAAAACGTGTTTCCGACCGAACCGACCGACCAATGTACATGGGGACTGCCTAGGTCAGCCCCAAAAAAATTTGGACATTTCGTGGACTACCCGAACAGTGACCAGTTCACTGTTTGGGCAGTCGTTACCCGGTAATGTCATTTTTCACTGTTTTCGCATATTTTCACTCCGAAATAATTTCCGGTAATTATTTTTTTTAGGCAATTAAAATAAAATTATTTATTTTAATTACTTAATACTTAAAAACTGAAAATTTACCCAAAAAATCATATTTCTTGAAAATTACCGTTTGACTCTTAAATTTTACATTTTGTTCATTTTAGTCCTCAAATTGTCAAATACAATTTTGGATGATTCCAAATCAGTTCTAAAATGATTTTCAACATGTCCAACACATCAAAATACAAAATACAGCAAAATGCCCACTAAAAGACAAAATTGCCGAGAGCCCATTAAGGTTTTTCAATTTTGTAATTTAGTCCAATCTTGTTCAAAACAAGTCAGGATCAAATCCAATCAATGCCAAATTTGATATGCATCATATACACACCATAATATATCACATATATGAAAAGCCCCAAAATTGGAATAGGTTAAGAACCCTAATTTCACAAATTACTCCAATTGATCAATTTACACTAAATTGAATAAATTCAATACTTTAATCAATCCTTTAACACACCAAACAAGTCTCACCACTTGAAATAACTCAAGACAAATTCTAGGTCATAAATGAGTGGCCTTAAAACTCCATAATGGCAACTTGATTACTAATTAATCAAAAGAATGCTTAATAACCAATTATAAGCATACTTTGTTAATAAACATGCAAACATCTTTCCAACAAGTCTCAAACCAATTTAATTACATACTTAAAGACTAGAGAAAATTCTAAGCAATACATGTTGAAGCTTATAAACATGGAAATATTTTTCTAGTTGAAGAAAGTTGGAAAATACTTACAAAATCAAAATTTCCTTAAGATTTTTCCTTTGTTCTTCAAGTTTTTTTCTCTCAAACTTTACTTGTAATTTTATTTGGTAACTTGTGTTCATTAAAGAAAATGAAACAAAAAAAAATCTTATATATTTTCCTCAAATGGGCGTGAATGAGGGGAAATCAAATACAAGATTTTAATTTCAATTTCATTTCAATTTCAATTACTAAGTTACTTGTTCCATTTGGTAACTATTACCAAAAAGTAAATCAACAAGTGAAACAACCAAAACATGCCATTTCCTAACCTTAATCATGGTAAAAGATATTTATAAAACAATTACTTTAATCATTTAACATTTAAATAATTAAATAATTAAATACAAATATCTTAAATATATGTATTATATTTACATTAAATATCTCAAATACATATATTAATGATATATGTCAAATATCATAATTTGACAATTAATTAATGTGTATTTAATAGTATCAAATGTTAAATACAAATACACATTAATTAGGAAATGACCATTAGGTACCTTTGCATGTATTTTTCGTTTAACGGTTAAACGATTTATAAATAATCTCCATTATTCATAAAAGTTGCCCTAGTGCTCTGTGAGTATATTTCATTAGTAAGACTCTCTGGATTCAGGCATATCCGTCACAAAATCAAATTTCGTGTCCATAATTTACCCACCCGTAAATTATGATGACCATGGATAAACGGGCTAAATCATACAGGTCGAGGTCATTGCATACGTATAATCCATCCGTCACGAATATCCAGATTATCCCAAAGATATAAATATAAACGTCAAATCTCTATAGGTACAATCTTGTCGATGTATCTATTAGAAATCTTATAAATAACACTCGGAACTTACTTCCGAAGTATACTACGACCATGGATTTAACAGATTGCAAATCATATAATTAATATCTATGCCCTGTACACAGGACTGACGGATCCTATCTTGATACACACAGGATATCATGAGCATGAGTCCACACCCAACGAACAAGCGGAGGTCTGATCTTAATAGATCAGTGACGTGACTGACATCTAAGTGTGGAGGATAACTCATATATCCACAGTGGTATCTCAAGTCAAAGAATCATTATGCTACTCAACCTGAGAAGATTCATATTGACGTTGGTGTACCATCTATTAGGTAATCTTCGGTGAGTCGTTCAGTGTTTATCAAATAAACACCTACACGTCTATATGAGTCTCCCGAGACTCATGGTTTATTAGGATAAAATATCGGACCAAGTCCGATATACGACATGTACTGGTCTCAGCGGATTTTACTAATCGACCCCTGTCAGTAAATCTTGACCAGGAACTTAATTTGATAATATATATCTAGTAGTGATACTTCCCAATGTCAATTACAAGTTACGTTGTAATTGCGCACTACATTATATATTATCGGGTCTTTGTCTAATATATATATCACTAAACATGACTTAGTTTCAATATAGTGAATTAGATTGAATATATATTATAAAAGACAAGAGGTGCAATCATAAATAAGTAATATTATGGAAAAATGTATTGCTCGTATTCATGAATCAGACATAAATACAATCCGGATTGGCGCTCCGAGCACCAACCCTAACACAAAATTCAAACATCTGGAATCACATGCTTAATTATGTCTGGTTGGAGATGTGTCCCAAATATACATCCGACTGGACATAGGTCGATCTGTGTCTGACGCTTTGATTGACAATCACTACATACGGAGAGGATCTAAGGAAGGGATTTTATCTATCTTCCATTCTGAGAACCCCTCCATGGAACTATAAAGAAGGGGTCTCACCCCGTCACAAGAGAAGCTACAATTGACTATTGGGAATCTGCCTAACAAAAACCATAAAACTCTGAAAAACAATAACCTTAGAAAGAGAGGAAAAGAAACATTAATCAACCATTGGAGTTCCACATCTTATGGTAGGAATCCAGCAATGACTCCACACTTAGGAGGATCTTCAGAGCCACCATATACACAAAGGTACGACATGAGGGCACCATTTCTATTATTTTTTTGTTTTGGAGTTTATATACTAACACAGTATCTCTGGTCGGACGTAAATCACGTCTGGCCAGACATGAACGCACATCCGCCTGACGATAGATATCTCAGGCCACATCACTGCTCTATTTAGATTTGATATTTCAATCCTTCATGTTTCTTTCGATCTAATATTAATAATGGTAGGCATGTAGTTGTTTATTCCATTTTTTAATTTATTAATTATGCATGTTTTTGTTTTTTTGACCCCCATGTCCGGTTCACATGGTATGTCTGGCCGGACATAAGTCGATATCCGACCTACCATTAAGAATATATGCTTATCATTAAGAATATTTGGCCTACTATTGAGAATATCTGGCCTAACATTAAGAATATCCGGCCTACTATTAAGAATATTCGGCTAGGCTTCCCCGAAGCCATGCCAACGAGATACGTATTGTATTCTATTTATTCATGGTTTGCTGCTGTTTTGATCATTTCTGAATATTGATATATGTTATTATCATTTTATTGCTTCTATTATCAATTGAATGTGCTATTATATTGTAGGGGTTTTATAGGGAATATCCGGTAACGCAGCAGAACACGGAAAATCAAAATTTTTCGATTTCAATAATTTTTCTTGGATCAATAAAATAAACTTATTTATTTAATTACCCAATACTTAAAAACTGAAATTTAACTCAAGAAATCATATTTCTTGAAAATTATTATTTGACCCCTAAACTTTACATTTTGTTCATTTTAGTCCTCAAATTGTCAAAAATAATTTTGGATGATTCTAAATCAATTCTAAAATGATTTTCAACATTTCCAACACATAAAAAATAAATTGCAACGAAATCCCCAAAAAATCTCAAATTGCCGAACAGTCCTCAATTTTTCAGTTTTTACAATTTGGTCTATTTTTGTTCAAAACATGTCAAGATCAAATCAAATCAACCCAAAAATTAATATGCATCATATATACATCATAATACATCACATATATGAAAAGCCCCAAATTTAGAAAGGGTTATGAACCCTAATTTTATAATTTCTTTAAATTTACAAAATACACAAAATTGAACAAATTCAATACTTTAATTCAATCTTTGCTACACCAAACAAGTCTCACTATCATGAAACAACTCAAGAATAATTTTAGGTCATCAATGAGTGGCTTAGCAACTCTAGAATGGCAACTTGATCAAAAAAGAGCTTAAGAACTTATTTCAAGCTCACTTTGTTATCATACATGATTTTATCTATCAAACAAGTTCACAACCATTTAAACACAAACTAAAAGTGTAGAGACAACATCCTAGCAACACATGTTGAAGCTAAGCATGATATAAATAATTTCTTGGTTGAAAGGTTTAAGAAAAAAAACTTACAAAATCCAAATATTTCCAAGCTTTTACTCTTTGGTTCTTCAACTTTGCTCTCAACCTTTTTGTTATGTTTTTAGTGACTTGTTTAACCTAATGAATGAAAAATGAAACAAAACAATATATACTCTCAAAAAATGCCCTTGGCCGAATTTGTGAGCATATATAATATCTAGATATTTTTTTTTTGTTTCATTAAAGTCAATTTTATCAACTTATGTATTTGATCATTACGATATTTAATGATTTATAACAAGTCAAATAAATCAACTAAAGTCATTACCAAAAGTAATCAAAACTTAAGATATTTATATTTTAATCACTTTAATTATTTAACAATTAAATAATTAAATAATTATTTAAATACAAATATTTTAAATATATGTATTATATTTACTTTAAATATTCAAATACATATATATATATATTTATGATATATGTCAAATATCACAATTTGACATTTAATTAATGTGTATTAATAAAATCATTCATTAAATACAAATACACATTAATTAGGAAATGACCATCAGGTCCTTTTGCATGTATTTTTCGTTTAACCGTTAAATGACTTATAAATAATCAGTATTATTCATAATAGTTGCCCTAGTACTCTACGAGTATATGTCACTAGTGATACTCTCTAGATTCAGGCATATCCGTCACGAAATCCAATTTCGTGTCCATAATTTACCCACCCATAAATTATGACGACCACAGATAAACTCGTTGAATCATACAGGTCGAGGTCATGACATATGTTTAATTCCTCAGTCACAGTGATCCGGATATATCCCAGAGACATAGATGTAAACGTCAAATCTCTATCGGGACAATCATGTCGACGTCTCTATTAGTAATCTCTAAAAGAACACTTAAAACTCACTTCTAAAGTGTACCACGGGCCCATGATTTTTATTTGATTGCTAATCATATATGGACTACCTATGCTCTATACACAGAACTGACAGATCATATCTTGACACACACAGGACACCTTGAGGATCTGTCCACACCCAACGAACAGACGGAGGTCTTATCTAAATAGATCAGTGTTGTGACTGCCATCTAAGTGTGGAAGATGTCTCATGTGCCCACAGTGGTATCTCAAGTCGAAGAATCCCTTATGATACTCAACCCGAGAAGATTCTTATTGACATTGGTGTACCATCCATTAAGAATCTTCAGTGAGTCGTTCAATGTTTATCCACTATAAACACCTACACGTCTATACGAGTCTCCAAGACTCATGGTTAATTGAGAAACCATTGGAATCTAATATTCCAGTATACGACATGGATCGGTCTCAATGGGTTTACTTTTCTGACCAGGTAGTGTAAACCTTGACCAAGAACTGTCTAAGAATGACAACGTCATGATACAACTCAATGTCAGTTGCGACGCTTTTGCAACTGCATCACGACTAATCATTCTAAGGTCAATTACGTCTTTACCACATTAAAAGATATATTAAATTATAAAAACTTCTTATTTTATTCATAATAAAATGTTTACAAGAGTATTTACAAGGAAATACAACAGGGAATTGGCGCTCTGAGCACCAACCCCAACATATATTACATAAATTGCCAATGTAAAGATATTCATTCGTTTTATTTATTTTTCTTTTATTATTCATGATTGCATCACTTGTATGCCTTTAAATTACTTTTATGTGATACTGCATTATAAGATGTGGGGATACCTCATTTAAACGTAAATATTATACTAGCATGAGTAAGGGATCGTGATGAATCCAAATGGGTTTAAGGTCGAACCTTACGAGAGGCGTAGTGCGGTCCTAAATCATTCCCAGTGTTTCATACTAGGTGGCGACTCCTTTATTCTCTGATTAGTCCCATGTGTGGTTATTCGTACTCTCAAAGAGCCATGAGCTCAACACTGTAGTGGTCGTCGATGTCATAGGCATAGCGGTAAACCCCGCTTCGCTCCCAAAGATGGCGACTCCACTAGGGATAGAGAATTGGCCCCGAAAAAATATATATTGTAGCATTTATGGCGAGATTGAAGAGAATCATGTCTTTATCTTTTGCATAATTTTTTTAACTCTGATGGCGTTGCATATCGAAGAATCACTTTCACTCAAGGCGGTGGATTGGTATGTGATGATAACCATCACTTATTGGCATGTACCATTGGACGTAAAATACGTTCACTTGGCGGATCGAACCCCTTGAGTGGGGAGACCTAGTTGTAGATAACTATTCATGTCCTTAGGTATAAGAAAAGTGCGTTCACTCGGTCGATTGAACACTAGAGTGGGGAGACCAAGTCATGGGCAACCCTTTCACCGATAAAAGCCTAAGTTATACCCTTATAAGCCCACATTAAAATCTCATAGTTGTTATCCTATAGAAGCCTCCCTTATGCTTGTGTTTGGGCCCCCAATCATTTGAAGTTATTATGACATTTTTCAGTGGGATGTAAACTTCTTGGGCCTTTTTAACTGGGACAAGTTTGTATTTCATGATAATTGGGCCAAATGCTTTGAAATTATAAGGGGCCACCCTGTATGCAAATCTCGTTGGGCCTAAAAAGTTTAGTTATGATCCAAAAGCGCCAAAACATGAGTCTGATACCCATGCTAGCTTTCATCTAGAAAAGGTACGCCTTGTTTTTGCCTGTCTAGATATCTCTAAACATGTCTAAGCCTATCCCCAAAATAACTGTGTTACTAAGGGTCCAAATTCGTCGCTTTTAGACAATGACACGATCTCTATACTATATTTAGTCATTATATAAATGGGCATTTTGTCTTTTAACGATGAAACGAAACCAAAGTAGCCAAGGTTTACCTATATCATAGGGGAAAATAAGTTTATATACCCCCCATTGGTGTAAAAACTAAGCCAAACCTAGGGCAGATATGGACTTACCACGTGTGTGGGAGGAATAATGTTGGAAGGGTATATGCTAATGTTGGAGCACACCATGTTGGGGTTTTAGGGGCTAAATCCGGTAACGCAGCGGAAGCGGTGGAAAATCAAATTTTCCGATTTCAAAAATTTTTCTCGGATTAATTAAATAAACATATTTATTTAATTATCCAATAATCAAATTATGAAATAAAATTCAATAAATCAAATTTAAGTGAATTTACTGAATTGCCCTTACACTTGGTATTTTGTTCATTTTAGTCCGAAATTGATCAAATCATTTTTGAATGATTCTAAATCATTTCTAAGATGAACTTAGCATGTTCAAAACATCAAAACACCAAGAGCAACCAAAAATCCCAAAATTCCAAGTTTGGCCGAGAGCCTCACTAAATGGGGGTTTGTGCATTTTGTGATTTCATACTTCAAAACACATCAAGATGTAATCCAATCAACATGAAACTTTATATGAATCATATACACATCCTTATACACAACATAAATGAAAAGCCCCAAATTTGGAAGAGGTCTTAAACCCTAATTTTTCAATTTCTTCAAATTGGACAAATTAGACCAAATTGGTTAAATCAATTACTTCAATCATGTTTCTTCCATCCAATTAAAGTCTCAACACAATGAAACAACTCAAGATCAAATCTAGGTCATTTAAGAGTGGGTCAACAACTCTAGATTAGCAACAAAGTTTCCAAAACCATAAAAGAATACTTATAACTACACTAGTCACAAGCTTCCTCCATTATACATGCTCAACACTTTCACCAAACATTTATCCATCAAAAACACAAGGAATAAAGAATAGAAAAACTCAAGAACATCACAAGATGTTGCCCACAACAAGAGGAACAAATTACTCTCTAATGGAAGGTTGGAAATACTTACTATTTTCCAAGCTTTTCCTTGATTTTCTTTTCTTTTCTCTCTACTTTTCTTTGTCTTCTTTAATGGAGTTTAGGTTAGAAAGTGTATTAGGTTATATACCAAATGAAAAAGAAAACAATATATACTTGTTACACAAAGGCCTTGGCCGAAATTCACAAGCATATATATAGGAAATGTAATTTCAATTTCATTTGATTTCAATTTGATCAACTTGATTTAAATATCTAATAACACTTTATAGATATTTTAATTAAGTCAACAAATGCAACTTAGCCATTTAATCCAAATATCCAAATGTTAAGATATTTATATTTTAATTAATTAATTAATTTAATCATTTAACAATTAAATAATTAATTAATTAATTAAATACAAATATATTAAATATATGTATAATATTTACATTAAATATCAAATACATATATTCATTTAGGATATTAGTCAAATATCTCAATTTGACTATTAATTAATGTGTATTTAAATTAATCAAGTATTAAATGTAAATACACAATAATTAACCAAATGACTATCGGGTCCCTTTGGCATGTATTTTGCGTTTAACCTTTAAACGACTTTATAAATAATCAATATTATTTATAAATGTTGCTCTAGTGCTCTACGAGTATATTTCATTATTGAGACTCTCTAGATTCAGGTATATCCGTCACGAAATCCAATTTCGTGTTCATAATTTATCCACCCGTAAATTATGACGATCACAGATAAACTCGCTGAATCATACAGGTCGAGGTCATGGAAAATGTATAATTCCTCTGTCACAGGTATCCGGATAAATCCCAGAGATATAGATGTAAACGTCAAATCTCTATAGGGATTATCCAGTCGACTATTTTATTAGCAATCTCAAAAAGAACATTTAGAACTAACTTCTAAATTGTACCACGGGCCCATGGTTTTTATCTGATTGCTAATCATATGGACTACATATGCTCTGATACACAGAACCGACGGATCCTATCTCGATACACACAGGACACCCTGAGGATCTATCTACACCCAACGAACAGGCGGAGGTCTGATCTTAATAGATCGGTGATGTGACTGCCATCTAAGTGTAGAAGATGTCTCATGCGCCCACAGTGGTATCTCAAGTCGAAGAATCACAAGTGCTACTCAACCCGATAAGATTCTTATTGACGTTGGTGTATCATCCATTAAGAATCTTCGGTGAGTCGTTCAATGTTTATCCATTATAAACACCTACACGTCTATACGAGTCTCCCTAGACTCATGGTTCATTGGGATAAACCATCGGACCAAGTCTCGATATACGACATGTACTGGTCTCAACAGATTTGACTAACCGACCCATGTTAGTGAATCTTGACCAGGAAAAGTATTTGATAATATACATTTAGCAGTGACACTTCCCAATGTCAATTAAAAACTATCTTTGTAACTGTGTACTGTATTATATATTATCGGGCCTTTGTCTAATATATACATATCACTAAACCATATTTAGTTTCAATCTAATCGTAATCAGATCGAATACGTATATAAAAATAAGAGGTGCAACCATAAATAAGTAATATTATGGAAAAATGGATTGTTCATATTCATGAATCAGATATAAATACGGTCCGGATTGGCGCTCTGAGCACCAACCCCAACAATTTCTCCCACTTGCTCTTGTGCTAATCCACGGTATCATATACACATCTCAATGTGTATCATATACTCATGGCTCTCAAAAGCTCACCTCGCACTTAAGTGGTAGGCAACAAGAAGTAGGTCCGCTATGACATATTGAGTTTGTCAAACAAACTCCATCGTTTCCCATAGTCAGCATCATTCATATTTTGTAGAATCTAAATTATACATTAATATGACACTGATGTTATATCTATATTGTGCTACAGCTACTGAGTTGTCTAAGTATTCATGGATCAAATCCAAAATACTATGAGGACAACCGCAAGCACAACACCAATATAAAACTTCTAATTTATAAGGTCACTATGCAACTTCGTAAGTCAATACTTCATAAGTTGCATCTAATTCCACTAAATAGTAGAATCCTTCGTGACACTCCCACTGCATCTTTTGTGACTCTTTATGACGTAGACTGTCTAACGTCATAATTAGTCTCAAAACTAATATGACCCTATTGGTTGCAGAATGTATTCTCCATGAATTAGAAACTCGTTCTTAATATCTCAAAGATCACAAAGAACGTGTTTCAAGATCCATCCTATGGTCTATAGGATATCAAAATAACTCGTAACAATTACGATTAAATTGATATCTACAATCGCACATTATAAAGTATTTATTATGTCATCATCAAATGATACATAAGATTGATTAGACATTCTAATCAATATCTCCTTCGAAAAAGGAATTATCCTTTATGAAAGATGAATACTTTATATAAGACACACAATAACTGTCCAACAGTTATACTAACTGTCCAACAGTTATACTAACTGTCATACAAATAGCCTAGTTATGTCCTTTATTAGATCATATCTAATGTACGAATAATAGGAGTATCTCACAAGTCTCTTAGTTTTATATCTTATATAAAACTTTATATCAAATATAACAGAGACTACTCCCACTGCTTTCACGGAGTAAAGAAGACTTAGGTAAATCTTTTACCAGACAAACATCTCATTATTACTATAATAATGATAATGTTGTTAGGATATATAACACTAGAAAGTAATTTGTACGCTCCCACTAACCCTTCAATCACATATGTATCCTCTATACTTTGACAAGATCAGACAATCTGACTGATGTCAAAAATAGAGAACACGGATTTCCAGAAGACTTATCCGAGTCTACAATAGGCTCTATAAGCTAGCACACTAAACTGCGATCTCAACAGAACACAAACTCTAGGGCCATTCCAGAATGAACTCTTCAAACAAAGAAATCACAGCTGATCTCTTATCTGAATAAGTCATTCAAAAACGCCACTTTGTATTCTTTAGTTAAAATGTACAGTTTAATATCAACATTAACCAATATATCTCTAATTGTTCAATTAGTGTGACTAGAGATAAGTTTTCTTAGAATCTACAATAGATTACTGAGTATAACTTTTCTCACTATCATACTATAAAGGTCAAACCTTTAATAAGCTCACATTGCTTTCACTGCGCAAACAATTAGCACATATCATGAACTAATTCATAATGAAAGCGTAATCAAGTTCAAAACTTGATCGTAGTAAACTATGAACAATCTTAGATCTATGGTTCAATGGTGAACTTCCAGAATCGATATCAAATATCGCTTTCATTATAAGTTATATGATATTTTTCTTCGGTAAGAAAACAACAGAATCATTAAGTATCAAATACTCGTAAATGATTCTGATATCCTATTAACTTATATAGAAGATGTATAAGGGTTGTTTCATCTTATTAATTACGCAGTTCCATTTATAGTTTATCATTCTCACAATTGACTTCAATAAGTCAAGTCTTTTCTACAATAGTTAACATCTGATGTTACACACCAAGTAATAAAACAATTTTATTACTTAGGATCGTAGGAAAGATATTTTATTAAATAGAATACAATATTCTATAAAATAGAATAAATGATAAACTTTTACTTATACCTCCAAGGTGTAAGTAATTTCCATTATATAACTATTATATAAAAGAAATATTCAAATCTCAAACTTTTCAAGATTCGGATTTTCTACCTATACATATCATATATGTAACTATAGAAATTAATGGAACCTAAATTAAAAAGATGAACTAGTATTACTGGAGCATAACCCCAAGAGTATTGAAACTAATTCGGTAATATTCAATATCAAACGAATCAAATCATATAAGATTCAACTGCTCCCACTACTTAATTCCATCAAGATGGAATCGTGGAAGAATAATATTGAATATGAATCATATTCACTGAATAACCTTAGAACTAATTGCTTTAAATTCATATGTTTGATCATATCAAAGATCTTTGAACAATTCAAAGACTTGTTATGAATTTTAAGGATCACGTTTTCAAAATTTCAGATTGAATATATTTGAACCAGTCAAATATGTTCAATCTGTGTTTCATTAGAACAGATTGAAAGTTCTTGATCATTTCAAGACGTTCAATATGTGTTCCTTCAGAAACACGTAACTAAGTTATGACAATTCATCAACTAAGTTACGAAATAAAGAAACTATCTTAAGCAATTATTATTTATTAAACTACATACATCTAATGTATCAGTTTAATAAATCTAGTGGTCCAATGACAATCATTGGTTAAACGAGATCTTAATCACCTTCCTGAATAGAATATTCATTAAATGGATAAGGATGTGTGGTGTGATCTTGTATCAAACCATCCTTTACCATACGGAATAAGCATCTAATGCTTAAGTGATTAAACTCATAAAGCATCGTTCTAAATTATTTATTTTACCGAATAATTTTTCTTAATGTTTATCTCTAAGTCAATGACACTACTAGTTGTATTTAAAATATAGATAACAATTGTTTATTAAGAACAAGTAACTATCCAATAGTCGCAAGTTCCGATATCAAATATCAAAACAATCGTTAACTAATATTTTAAATAACTAGACGGGAGATCTGGTATCCAATACCTATAGTTGTTGTATTGTGAAAATCGATATTTTCTATACACAATTATACATATCTCCTTTCTTTAGCTTTACTATTTGCATTCAACTATTCACAACAATTGCAAATAACTGATTAGCAAATTGTGTCAAACACATTGCCTCTAAAAGTCATTAAAGCTAAGAAACGTCATTACTAGATAAACAAATACCTAATGGGGCTTTCTTAATGCCAGTCAAGAATCTCGAGACATGAACTAATTCAAGTCAATTCTTACTGCATTGTTTACAGAGTTGTCTTGTACCCTGTATGGCAAGGGTTGACGCTTGAAGTCTCGGTTGAAATGTCGATGCACCTTTTGATGAATCTTCCTGTCTGTTGGCCGCAATGCTTTGTTGGGAAGTTCTTTGTATCGTTTGGCAGTATCTTGGGTACTATTGTACTGCAAACTAGAATAATTCTCCTTCCTTTTGTTCCTCTTGTCTTCTTCCCACCTAATTTCAATTTGGGCTCGAGCCATGGTTTGATCCATTGTGTAGCATCAAAATTTAGTGAGTTTCTTGTAGAGTCCACTTTCTAAAAGTAGACCATTTCTGAATGCTTCAACTGCAGTAGGCTGATGGAGATCTGAGATAGTTATCCTTTCTTTATTGAAGCGGGCCACGTAGCTTCGCAAAGACTCTCATTTTCTTTGTTGGATGGCGTAAAGATCGTCTGAAGTCTTTTCAATCTTGCAAGAACTTGCGAAATGCTCTACAAACTTATCTGCCAACTGTTGGTATGACCCAATTGATCTAAATGGGAGATTGATGAACCAAGTTAGAGCATGACCCGCCAATGTTTCTCCAAATCCTCTGTACATTCCAGCTTCCCATTGTCATGGGGTTAGGCATGTTGACATCATTTTATACTTATAGTGGATGATATGGTCATCTGGGTAAGTCGATCCATCATACATTTTCATATCCGGAGGACTGAACTTCCTTGGTAGTTCTACAGAAGTGATAGTCTCAATAAATGGTGTGTCAGAAATGGTTTCGGCTTGGCTTTTCCTTATTGGTAGTTTGACAAATGGCAGGCTGGATAAGATTGCTTCTTTGAATTCTAACATTTCTTTGTGCATGTTGGAATCGACTTGTTGAGCTTGGTCGACTGGAGAAATTGGTACGCTAGTATGATTTCGTGGAAGGTTGCCTGGGGATGGATCATCATTTTCCACATCATTGAATGTCTCCAAAAGATTGGATGGAACCATATAATTGTTGGGATTGTCGGGAGAATCACGTTGTTGAGAGGTGGAAATGATTAGTTCCAACTTCTTCTGAAGGTTTATGTTGGAGCTTCGCATGGTCAGGTTCTCCTCCTCCAAAGTTTATAATCGCTCTTGCAGTATAGTTATTTGGGCTGCAACTGGATCTGGCATCTTCTCACTGCTTGAATCCATGAATGATGGTGCTTTAGGAACTGTAGACTGAGAGCTTTGCTTGCTATGAATAGCTAAGGCCCCACGGTGGGTGCCAAATTATGGATGCTGGATTTTGGTCGAGGTCCACAATCGAGAATTTATAGGTTGTGGCACTAGCGATCCTGAAAAACAAAGGTAGAGGAACGAGGAATATACTACCCACCGGTGTGGTGGGTTCCGGGGGCACTCCGACGCTCAAGTCAGTAGTATGAAATGAGTAGTAAATAAGTAAAATGTGAAAGTAAGGTTTGTTATTACCTTATCTTTCTTTGGGTGGCTGTGAGGGCAGTGTAAGATGTTTAGGGAATACAAAGCTCAGAGAGCTTGTATCAGAGAGCAGAGGCTTGTATGTGAGAAGCGAAACTTTCTTGCCTTGCACTACGAATTCTGCTTCTATTTATAGGTGGAGAAAGATGAATTCTTTAGTTTAGCACATGGGAAAGGGGTCCCCATAACATGTTTGAGAAGTAAACTTAATCTATGCATGTGGAGGACAAATATCATGTTTAGAAAAAAAAAAGGGAAATAGTTGGTAACGAATTGAGGTATGTTTTATATTGTCTATTGGTTTGACTTTATATGTGTAGCCTTATGTGCAAATGGTATAAAGTCTTTTTGGGCCTTGCTTTGGGTTTTTCAAAATGGCGTTAAGCTCTATAGGCTGGGCCTCTATTTGGCATTGGGTTCGAAAGAAACGATGATTTTGCCCCTGACCCAATTTTGGCCCGTACACAAATCAGAATGGAACTAAGATGAGTATGATGGCAGGCCATGGACATAGTACAAATTTGGAACTGATATTTATGTGGATAGTTGAGATAAAAAAAAGTCGAATATAGTTAGAGGTTTAGAAATGAGATTTCCCTAACATATAAGGACAGTTAAGTATGTCAAGAGTATCCATGAAGAAAGATAAGTATAGTAGCGGAAGGAAGGAAGGTAAGGAAGACAAGTATAGCAGAAACATAAAATATTCTCGAATCAAGACAAATCCACGAGTTAAACCCCAGAAATGATTCGAGGACGAATCCTATTTAAGGGGGGATAATTTGTAATGACCGAAAATCCTAACTATTATAACATCATGAAATGAGTGTTATGTAATATAAATTATGTCTGAGCATATGTACATTTATGGAACGACTTTAGGGGAAAAACGGTGAATTCTTCGAAACTTCAATGCGAAACTCTATGATGTTCCACTCTGGATAGCCCATGGTATTTGGAACGTAAATTTCTTATACAAACTCTGATTTTTATGAAATTTATATCGTCGGAAATCTGAGATCGAGATCTACAACTTTTGCGTTGAACATCTTTCCAAAATCGGATCAGAAGTAAGTAAAAAAAACATATCAAAATTCAGATGAATAGTAATTTTAGACTTAACTAGAAGAATCTCAAACCTTCTACATATTTCCACATTTTCCCCATTTTTCCAAATATCAAATAACCCCTACTATATAAAGGGAACACTATTTACTAATCACAAAAATTAGAGAAAAGTGAAGGAAAGAAGAAAATGTTGGAGAAAAGAAGAAGAGAATGAGAAAAATAGAAAAAGAAAAGAAGAAGAAATGAGAAAGAAGATGAAGAAGGAAAAAGGAAGAAAAAGAAAGTGCTAAGCACTTATTCACCAAACAAAGAAGAAGAAAATCTATCCATGGAGGCTTGAGGAATGAAGGAAAACCAAGAGAAATGAGGTGAGAAGTTCTAACCCAAGTTTTGGATATGGGTGTTTTGATCTTGTATTTGGTTGATGATATTGATGAATTATAATAATTGATGTTTATATGGGTTTGGTGATAAGAAAATGAAGATTGTAGGAAATCCCCAAATGGTTAATTTTAGTTTTAGATTAATAGAGTATATAGAATGAATGTAAGTAGAGGTTGAGAATGTTATTGATGGTGTTTGAATGATTATTGAAGGTAAATGCTTGTGTGAAATGCATAAGGAAAGATGTTGAGCATATGGGTTACTAAAGCATGATTTTTAGACCAGAATTTGGTCATGCCTCGCGACGCGGGACGTGATCTGGGAATTTTCCAAGAAATATTTATGGTTTGATACGCGTCGCGACGTGAAATGTTCTTGCGTCGCGACGTGCACGGAAAAAGTTTGGGTATGTTTCTGGTCAATGCGCGTCACGACGCGCAATGTCCTGCGTCGCGACGCTTGGTCAAAATATTACCCGAATCAGTTTTTAACAGTCCCAGTTCCACTCTAGCATGTTAGAGGCCACCCTAAGGGTCTCGTATCAACTTATTTATATATAATATACCATAATGTAAGTATGTTATACCTGAAAACGATAACGAGTATTTAAATCGATAGATTTAGCTTAATTCTGTAATACACTCCATGACTTATTTTCTAATCAGAGTTATCAATTAGAGATTATCGCAGGAACCATAAAACCTATTGGCAAAGTGACGTCAGGCTAGCAGAACCTCCAACTAGTGAGTGGGCATTTATCTTTTTAAACTGATTTTTCTTATTGATTTACTTATTTATTCTTTATGAATTGAAACTTTATTTTCCCACACATAAGGCGTTAGCCATATTGGATTTCAGTTTTATGTTAAATGTAGTATTTTTATTCAGTTTTGAAAACTATAACATGATTTTTTATGTTTTTCGAGGCATGGAGGAGGAAAAACCCACCTTAGTATGTAACTTGTACGGACATGGAATTGACGGACAGCACATGTGCACAATTAGAGGACTAGAGGGACGGAGATACGTAACGCCCCCAGATCCTAGTTCAGGACTAGCGATGATAGATGCCTCTAGATCTTAGTTTCAGAGCTTGAAGGGTAGCATAGATCCGCACCCCCAGTTCTAGTTCAGTGGCTTGGGGGACGGCGATACGTAACGCCCCAATACCACTAGTTTCAGGGACATTAGTGGCATGCTTTGGGGGACGGTGATACGTAATGCCCCAAAGTCATGGATTTGCATTCTTGGCTCCAGTTGGGCGTATGGGGGACGGCGATACGTAACACCCTCATACGTCAAGTTTTTCAGATACATACCATTTTTCAGATATCAAATTTTCATAGAACAGTTTTCAGAATAGAATTTTAAGATATAAGTTACAGTACCAGACTTTCAAAAGTAGATTTCATAAAAGTTAAGTTTTATTAAAGAGATTTCAGACATGTTTTTCTAAAAATAGTTCAGAGTTTTCAGACAAGCAAAATGATTTATATATAATTTGATTTTATGAAAGAACCTTGTTTCTTTTGAATTAAACATTTTCATTACAATATTCCAATTTTTATCGTCCACTCACTTAGATCGTTCAAGCAATCTAACCCCCACTCCCAGTTTTTCTTGTCTTGTAGGTTTTCTCGGAGGACGATCTTAGGAGGAATGATACTGATGCATTCACTGTTAGTCTCTAAGACATGCCACAAGATCCTAAACATGATTCTATGTGTGAAAATTACAAGAAAAGTGGCGGAATCACTTACATTGTAATTTGGAGAAATTTCGAAATTTCTTCTTTGGATGAAGCGCCAAGCATGTTGTTTATGCCTTAAGTGAGTTTCCCTATCACCTTATTTGACTCCTCCAAGTGCTAGATTTGTTGAAATTTTGAAGCAAAATTTCATTTCCAAGGAGAGAAGAATCCGCAACGGTGAAGAAGAATGAGAGAGAGTGTGTTGTTTCCAAAACTTGGTAGGTGTATGTGTGTTAAAGCATCAAAATTAATTATGCCAACTACTTACATCAACATTTGATATTTGATGTAAGTCATGTGGTCCCACCATATTTTCAATTCAAAATTTGAGTTGGCTTATTCAACACACAACTTGACTTGGGCCCACCAAAGTCAAAGATATTTTGTGTTCCCAAAACACAAAAAGACACGCGCAAAGTCACAAACAATTTTATCGAGTTCGTTCAATTCCGATCAAACGAATTTACCGTCACGCTATAATTAAATCCAATTTAATTAAATGATTATGCCTCGCAAAATTATTACGATAGTCGCTTTCGAATTAATTTTAAATTAATTCGTTCGCCCGAATTAAAATCTAATTTTAATTTCGTATTGAAATCTGATTTCAATTAATATATCTGATATATTATTTTAGCCACAAATAAATAAAATAAATAGAAAAATCCAATTTAACTATTAAATTTATTTTATGGATTAATTCTAAATTAATTGTGTTCTCTCTCATATACGAAGTTAATCCCAGATTAATTCTTGCCGCAATTAATCCCAGATTATTTTCTCTCTCATAATTAATCACAGATTATTTCTAACTGAGTCAAATGTCATTGGTGAATCTTTGGGAAGCGACCCAAGAGATTCCTGGATATTTTGGTAGTAAATACGGTTATCGGACTATCCGAACACATGTGTACCCTGTACCATGTTCTCAACGATTTACAAGACATGGTTGGTCTCTAGCAAAGCACCGTGCCTACCCAATTCTCCAGAAATATTCGCCGAGGAATATCATTTGTATCAGGCGTAGTAATACTAATATTATGTCATTCGTAATACTATCCAGTATAGGATGTCAAATGCTAGGCTTAGGGCTGGCTCTGTGTCTGCCCCGTACGAAGCATATATCGGATCCTGAGTAACTAATCTTTGTAATCGGGAAGTCATGACCTAGTCATACTATCCCGATAGCTGCAGCTTTAAGAGTACTAGTTCCGCATCCTGTGTGACCATCATCTCCATATGACTGAAGTGATACTCTCATCTTGACATCAAATCCAATACACTATGATTCTCAGTAAACCCAATACAGACGTACACTGTTAGTGTCCTAGACATGCCAAGGATCTCTAAACAAGATTTGTGTGTGAATAAATTAATGAAGTTATGAAAAAACTTACAATGATCGGTTGAGGAATTTCAAAAATTTATCCTCGAATGTTGAAGCTCCAAGCTTGAAAATGAGTTCCCAACTCAAGGGTGAGTTTCCCTATCACCTTTCTTTAACTCTCAAAGTGCTAGCAATGGTGAATTTTTACAACAAAATTTCAAGGAGAAGAGGAATCATGTTCGGCAAAGAGAGAGGGAGAGGATGAGTGAATAGTAACTTTCCAAAAGTTTACTTGATTTTATGTTGTTGTGTGTTTTAAATAATTCAAACACTATTGCCAACTACCACCATCACAATTTTGACAAATGATGTGAGTTGTGGATCCCACCCAATTATGAATTCCAAATTTAAGTTGGCTTACACAACACACTTTGGGCCCGGTTCGTTTAATCCGACTAAACGAATTTTCCGTCGCTAAATAATTAAATCCAATTTAATTAAAGAATTATGCCTCGAAAAATTATTATGAAAGTCGCTTACGAATTAATTCCAAACAAATTCGTTCGCTTGAATTAAAATCCAATTTCAATTAATATATCCAATATATTATTTTAGCCCAATTAAATAAATTAAACAGAAAAATCCAACTTAACTATTAACTTTATTTTGCCGATTAATTCCAAATTAATCGCGTTCTCTCTTCTTGACGAATTTAATCCCAGATAAATTCTTGTCGTAATTAATCCCAGATTAATTTTCTCTTTCATAGTTAATCCCAGATTATTTCTGTTCGAGTCAAATATCATCGGTGAATCTTTGGGAAGCGACCCAAGAGATTCCAGGATATGTTGGTAGTACATACGGATACGGTTGTCGGACTATCCGACATGTGCGTACCCCGTACCACGTTCTCACCGATTTACAAGACATGGTTGGCTTCTAGCAAAGAACCGTGCTATCCAATTCTCCAGAAATATTCAACGAATAATATATAATCTGTATCAGGCGTAGTATACTATGTATTGCGTAATACGATCCAGTATTGGATGTCACATGCTAGGCCTGGGGCTGGAATTGTGTCTGCCCCGTACGAAGCATATATCAGATCACTAGCAACTAGTCTCTGTAATCGGATAATCATGACCTAGTCATACTATCCCAATAGCTTCAGCATTTAAGAGTACTAGTTCTGTATCCTTGCGTGATCATCGTCTCCATATGACTAAAGTGATACTTCAATCTTGACATCACACCCAATACACTACAATTCTCAGTATACCCAGAAGAGGCGTACACAGAACTTGTTAAAGCTCCGGACGATCAAAACCAAAGTATACTGGTTGTCGCAAGTATTAGCAATGCAAGTCTCAGGTTAAGACCACATACACCTACCCTGATTCGGATTCCCATAGACACATAGTCATACTACCAATGGGATTTCGAGGGGTCAATCCAAAGCGAAGCTGTTCCCGGTCCAACGGATAAAAGAGCCTCCTATCACACTTATATAAGTATCCAATACTTAAATTTATGAGAACTATGCCATTAAGCTTCCATAACGCGCACAAGTGTAATACTAGTATATTCCGCATTATCGATATCCAGTCTCGAAAAAACTACGACTAGGGATATTAAATGATTAAACCTTTCGTGGATTAATACTGTCTCATATCTTATTAATCTGGCACTAATCATATGGACTATTATCATTTATATATCCAAGTAATCCAATTACAAAATGATAAAAGAGCAATTTCCTTTGTCACATAGTTAATTTGTACAAAAACACCGTGTCTTTTACAAATAGTGATGCTATGGGTCATAATTGTCCAACAATCTCCCACTTGGCCTATAGCCAATCACTCAAGTTTCCAACACCTGAACTTTGTACGGGTCGCTCATACTTATGCTGAGATATCGCTTTCGTCAGCGGATATGCAATGTTATCATCTGAAATAATCTTTTCGATCTTCACATCGCCACGATGTGTGATCTCACGAATCAGATGAAACCGTTGAAGTACATACTTGGATCATTGATGAGACCGTGGTTCCTTAGCCTGTGCTGTAGCCCAGCTCAGCTGCAAGCAGAACTACTCCTAATCCAATTAGGAATTTTATAGATCCAAAATGCTTCTTTTGATGCCTCAGCCGCATCAATGTATTCCGCTTTTGTTATTGAATCGGCAACAGTATCTTGATTGGAAGCTTTCCAGCTCACTATTTTGTTGTTCAAACAAAATATGTACCCTTATTACGACTTATAGTCGTCTTTATCGGTTTGGAATCTTACATCGGTGATCCCAGTCACCTCAAGTTCTCCATCTCCATAAATTAAGAAAGCATCATTAGTTCGTCTAAGATACAAAAGGATGTTCTTAACATCAATCTAGTGACCATCACCTGGATCGGCCTGATAGTGACTGCAGATGCTCAAAGCATATGAGACACCAGGTCACGTACATGTTTGTCAATGTAAGAGTTCTCGGAGAGTGCCAACAATTTTTAGATCTATCCCAGTAGATCCTTATTCCTAGAATAAAGGTTGCCTCTCCCAAGAATTTCATGGAGAATTTTAATGAAAGCCAAGCTTTCACCGATTGTAGCATGAGAGTGTCATTGCTAAGAAGCAATACATCATCAATGTATATGACTATGAATTTCAGTGCGCTCCCACTAACCTTCTTATATACACAAGAATCATCTTCGTTTTGAATGAAATCATATACCATTATGATCTCATCAAAACATTGATTCCAATAACGCAATGCTTGCTTCAATCCATGAATGGATCAATTTAACTTGCAAACCTTGTTTGCATGTTTTGGCACGAAAAAATCGTCAGGTTGTTGCATATAAACATCCTCCAAAAGGTTTTCGTTAAGGAAAGTGGTTTTGACGTCCATTTGCTATATTTCATAATCGAAATATGAAACTATAGCAAGCATTATCCGAATGGATTTAATCATGGCAATGGGTAAAAGGTTTCGCCGTAATCAACACCATGTTGATGACGATACCATTTCGCTACAAGCCTAGCTTTGTACGTTTTTTTGTTGCCATCCATGTCAGTCTTCACCATGAAGACTCATTTGCTACCAATAGGCACAATGTCTTCTAGTACATCAACCAGTGTCCAAACTTGGTTGGTATACATGGAATCCATTTCAAAATTCATGGCCTCTTGCCATAAAGCGGAGTCGATACCTAGTATCGCTTCCTCATACGTAGCCGGTTCATCTTCCTCAATAAGATTAATATTTACATGAGGTGAGATCAAAAACCCATACCTTTAAGGTTATTTTCTGACTCTCTCTGACCTACGCGGTTCTTGTGTATTCGAAGATTGTGGAACAGTCTCATCCCTGATGAACTGTTCGTGTTCCGTGAGGGTATCGGTGCCAGGAACAGTATCACTCTGATTTTCATCGAGTTCTACTTTCCTCCCACTTATCATTGCATCTATGAATTTCTTTTCGAGGAAAACTGCATGAAGAGCAAAATATATTTTTGTTCTCTTGTGGGTTGTGGAAATAATATCATTTGGTTTCCCTAGGATAACCAATTACAAATAAGCACTTATCCGATTTGGGTTCTAGTTTGGTATCATCCAAACGTTTAACATATGCCCAGCATCCCCAAATCTTTAGGAATGAGAAACCAGGTTTCTTTCCTGTCCATATTTCATATGGAGTTTGTCCAACAGAATTTGACGGAACCTTATTCAAAATAAGTATTGCAATGTTCAATGCGTATCCCGTGAAGGAAATTGGTAGCTCGGTGCGACTCATCATTAACCTTACCATGTCCAACAAAGTTCGGTTTCTCCGTTCAGACACACTGTTCAATTGAGGTGTTCCGGGAGGAGTCGACTGTGAAAGAATGCCATATTCTTTTAAGTAATCAAGAAATGCATTGCTTAAGTATTCTTCACCACGGTCCGACCGCAATGTTTTAATACTTTTATCGGTCTGTTTTTCTACTTTGTGTCGAAACTCTTTGAATTTATCAAAATTTTCCGACTTATATTTCATAAGATACACATAACCATAACGCGATGCAACATCCATAAAGGTTACGAAGTATTCATAACCACCTCTAGCCTAACTAGACATGGGCCCATATACGTCACTATGAACGAGGGCAAACAGCTCGGTGGCACATACACATTTACCGCTAAAAGGTGTTTTAGGCATTTTTCCTAATAAACAAGATTCGCAGACATCATATGAATTAGGATCAAATCCGTCCAAGTATCCACTCTTCGAAAGTGTGGATATACGAGTCTTATTTATGTGTCCCAGACGACAATGCCACAGATAAGTTTCATCCGTGTTACTCTATTTGAGCCTTTTGTTTATCATGTTATATGTTTGAGATTTATTTATATTCAAAATATAAAGACCATTATTAACATCTGCTGTACATATCAAAATGTCATCTTTATATACAAAATACACATTGTTCCGGAATACAAGGGTATACCCGCATTGGGTTAAACAATATATAGAGATGATGTTCCTAGTCAAACTAGGTACAATAACAGTCACCTAATGTAATTACATGCCCCAATGACAGATACAAAACATAGGTCCCAACGGCCAAAACAGTGACTCTCGTCCCGTTTCCGACTCGTAGGTCGATCTCATCTGAAGCTAGTATCCTGCTAATCTGCAGATCCTGCACATCAGTACATATGTGAGTACCACATCCAAAATCAAAAATCTAATTTTTAAAACCAGTAGTGGACGTGTATATAACAAACATACCTGAAGTCGGAGCATTGCTCGTCTTCACTTCCTTCAACTCCGCCTTGTACTCACGGCAGTCACGCTTCTAGTGACCCCGTTTGCTACAATGTAGGCAGACTTCTTAGGATATGTCCTTAGTCTTCCTAGAATACTTTGATGATTTGGCCCTGCACTTTTTTCTTCCTTTTCTTCACACCCCCAGAAGCCTTCGGCCAAGCCTTGGCCTTCTGGGATGTCGAAGTAAGGTGCGCCTCGCGCTTCTTGCCCTTCAGAAGCTCTGGATCTGCTTCTTTCAGCATCGCCATTAACTCTCCAAGAGTTTTCTCTTGGTTCATCATGTTATAGTACATGACGAACCCGCCCCAGCAGTCGGGCAGAGACTGTAAGATCAAATCTATGGAAGTCTCGGCCTCGAAGGTTATGCCCAGCTGACCTTGTTGTTCGATGTCAACAATCATCTGCGACACATAATGCTTAACAGACGTACCCTCTGACATACGCGAGCGAAAGAGCTTCTTGTGCAATTCGTGCTTCTGAGATCTAAGATTAGATTTGTGAAGATCCTTCAATTTCAACATCATACTATAAGGATCCAATCCTTTGTTCTGACAACGAAACTGAGGAGTCATTGCGGCAAGCATGACAGATTGAGCACTAAAGTTATCATCACGATGAGTCTTCCAAAGCTCATGCTCTACTATTTGCTCAACTCCGGGCTCAGGCCTGAGAGGTTTCTCTATGACATAGTTAACTTCTCGGCTCCCAGGACTATCCTGAGATTCATCTCCCAATCTGGAAAATTATAGCTGTTAAAGACATTGTCGCCCATGATAATGTCTCTAACGCTAATCTTTCCATCCATCTTGATTGCAATGTCCAACTATCAAATCAACGATTTCGGGTACACTGAAAATGCAAGGGTTACTATAGTCCAACTATATAACCAACTACAAATGGAGTAGTTTGAATACAGTCCAACTGTTCAAAGAAAGCAATAATCAATATTAGTCCAACTAATATATTTATAACAACGATAAATAAAATAAAAGAGCACATGTAAGCAAGTATTAAACGAAATTGCAAATTTAATACTGGCCTCCCACTATTTTTCAGCGAGCCTCTAACCCTTTGTTGAGTAATCGAGAAACCCAGTTTCCTAGTGGGCTAGGATCCCGTTAAATAACACATAACCTTGACGTTGGCCAACAAGCTGTATGAAACTTAACTAGGTAGATCTCTAAGATCAATTGGATCTCATCCAATTGATCTTAGATCCGGTCGGTGGACCTCCAAGTCCAAAACATTTGTCCAATATATCATCCTAACATTTTCCTCTGAATCAACTAAGCTTTGGCTTTGGCTCAACAAGCTTAATGATTCCAGTTAAGCGTGACCCGTTGACAGTGGGAAATCTTTGTAATCCACGTCGATGTACAGAAGTGACATTGACTTTGGCCAACAAGTCACAACTGCCCAAGACATGCGATATATAACAAAGCTTTCGTGGTTCAAACACATCCGCGATGGACAGTGATCTTGACTTTGGCCAACAAATCAAAGTCAATCTTGGATCTTGAGAGAGAACCACTCAATGGAAGGAAAACACTTAATATTAAAGTGAGGGTTTTTTGCGTAAATTGGCAACCAATTTATTATCTTTGATTAGGTCTCATCATACACCCTTAAACATGCATTCTAAAAGCATAATAAGGCGCGATAAAATTTAATAATGATATGCGGATGGATATATGATACAATTTATTCTTAGAACAAATCTCTCTCTTGCCACTCTCCCGCTAGCACATTACATACTTCTACCCAATTACATAACACTAAAAGAAATCTCATTAACATTGAGGGGAATTGATGAGAAGAGAAATACAAAGAGAATAGAAGGTGAAAGGCTGGACACGCAGGTCCAATTTAAATAAATTCCAAATTTACAACAATTTCCAAAATTGCCCCCACTCATCTAATATTCATCCGATATACATTATTCATACAAATACATCCAAGTATTCACACAAAGCATGCTGTCAATCAATCTAATTCAATTAATTAATCTTTGATTAATGACCATCCAATGTTCATACAACGATTTGATTTGCGCGAGTCCAACTCGTTTAAGAATAAATACTCAAAGTACGTATTCTTGAATTATATCGAACTACAATTTTAAATCCAATTTAAATTGCATCCAATACTAATTCATGTTTAATTCTAAATTAAACAATTACACTTTTAATAGTGTCTTTTAAACTTGGATTCCAAATCCAATCCAATTGGGTCTCAAAGGCCCAATTAGCATCCAATGCCAATTCAATTAAAGTCCAATGGGCTTTCAATTAATTCTTTAAGCATGGGCTTTGGCCATTATGGATCCAACCCAAGATGCCAAGGCCCAAGTTAGGAATCACCATATGCCACAAATTCAATTTAGGCCCATTAGGCCTAATTAAATTTTTAAAGGCTCAAAAGTCATATTTGGACTTTATGGAAATGGTTTTAGGCCCAATTGGATCCAACTCAATTGTCCAAAACCAAACTTGGCCCAACCAAGCCCATTAGCCCAAATATAACAATTAGCCCAATCCAATTTTAAAGACTAATTTATATTAACATAATATTCCAAATATCACATTAATTTAATTTAAGGTGTAATTAACACAATTAATCAATTAATCTAATATTTCCAAAACACTAATTAATCCAATTAATCATGCTTAATTTCAAATTCATGTCCAACACAAAATTGAAGCAAAATCAACTCATTCCAACATGCTCAAGCTCACGGCAATACATGAAATTAACATCCAATTTTGATTTCAATCCAATTAAATCAACAATTAACATTCAATTTCATGCCAATTAACATATCCAATTGTCAAATTCAAAAAATCACCATGAACATTTCTAGGGTACCATTCGGCCATGCTTAAAGGAATTGGGGATTTTTTATCCAATCAATTTTTCTCAAATCCAAAGATGCACAAATCCAATTCATCATCATATAAACACAACCAAACAACCAATTTAGAATTTTCACACTCCAAGCATAAAATCCCCAAATTAAAGTTTAGAACCCTATAATTTAAAATCAAGTTTAGGTGGCTCTGATACCATTGTTAGTGTCCTAGACATGCCAATGATCTCTAAACAAGATTTGTGTGTGAATAAATCAAGAAGTTACGAAAAAACTTACAATGATCGGTTGAGGAATTTCAAAAATTTATCCTTGAATGTTGAAGCTCCAAGCTTGAAAATGAGTTCCCAACTCAAGGGTGAGTTTCCCTATCACCTTTCTTTAACTCTCAAAGTGCTAGCAATGGTGAATTTTTGCAACAAAAATTTAAGGAGAAGAGGAAGCATGTTCGGCCAAGAGAGAGGAAGAGAATGAGTGAATAGTAACTTTCCAAAAGTTTACTTGATTTTATGTTGTTGTGTGTTTTAAATAATTCAAACACTATTGCCAACTACCACCATCACAATTTTGACAAGTGATGTGAGTTGTGGGTCCCACCCAATTATGAATTCCAAATTCAAGTTGGCTTACACAACACACTTTGGGCCCGGTTCGTTTAATCCGACTAAACGAATTTTCCGTCGCTAAATAATTAAATTCAATTTAATTAAATAATTATACCTCGCAAAATTATTACAAAAGTCGCATACGAATTAATTCCAAATTAATTCGTTCGCTTGAATTAAAATCCAATTTTAATTCCATATTGAAATCCAATTTCAATTAATATATCCAATATATTATTTTAGCCCAATTAAATAAATTAAATAGAAAAATCCAATTTAACTATTAAATTTATTTTGCCGATTAATTCCAAATTAATCACGTTCTCTCTTCTTGACGAATTTAATCCCAGATAAATTCTTACCGTAATTAATCCCAGATTAATTTTATCTCTCATAATTAATCCCAGATTAATTTTGTTCGAGTCAAATGTCATCGGTGAATCTTTGGCAAGCGACCCAAGAGATTCATGGATATGTTGGTAGTAAATACGGTTGTCGGACTATCCGACACATGCGTACCCCGTACCACGTTCTCACTGATTTACAAGACATGGTTGGCTTCTAGCAAAGCTCCATGCCTACCCAATTCTCCAGAAATATTCAATGAAGAATATATAATATATATCAGGCGTAGTATACTATGTATTACGTAATACGATCCAGTATCGGATGTCACATGCTAGGCCTGGGGCTGGAATTGTGTCTGTCCTGTATGAAGCATATATCGTATCACTAGCAACTAGTCTCTGTAATCGGATAATCATGACCTAGCCATACTATCACGATAGCTGCAGCATTTAAGAGTACTAGTTTTGTATCCCTGCGTGATCATCGTCTCCATATAACTGAAGTGATACTTCCATCTTGACATCACACCCAATACACTACGATTCTCAGTATACCCAGAAGAGGCGTACACAGAACCTGTTAAAGCTCCGAACGACCAAAACCAAAGTATACTGATTGTCGCAAGTATTAGCAATGCAAGTCTCAGGTTAAGACCACATACACCTACCCTGATTCAGATTCCTATAGACACATAATCATACTACCAATGAGATTTCGAGGGGTCTATCCAAAGCGAAGCTGTTCCCGGTCCAACGGCTAACAGAACCTCCTATCACACTTGCATAAGTATCCAATACTTAAATATATGAGAACTATGTCGTTAAGCTTCCATAACGCGCACAAGTGTAATACTAGTCTATTCCGTATTATCGATATCCAGTCTCGATAATACTACGACTAGGGATATTTAATGATTAAACCTTTCGTGGATTAATACTGTCTCATATCTTATTAATCTAGTACTAATCATATGGACTTTTATCATTTATATATCCAAGTAATCCAATTACAAAATGATAAAAGAGCAATTTCTTTTGTCACATAGTTAATTTGTACAAAAACACCATGTCTTTTACAAATAGTGATGTTATGGGTCATAATTGTCCAACATACACAGAACCTGTTAAAGCTTCAGATGACCAATACTAAAGTAAACTGATTGTCGCAAGTAATAGCGACATAAGTCTCAGGTTAAAGATCACATACACCTACCCTGATTCGGATTCCCATAGACACATAGTCATACTACTAATAGGATTCTGAGTGGGACTATCTAGAGCGAACTGTTCCCGGTCCAACGGCTAACAGAACCTCTTATTACACTTGCATAAGTATCCAATACTTAAATATATGAGAACTATGTCGTTAAGCTTCCATAACGCGCACAAGTGTAATACTAGTCTATTCCGCATTATTAATGTCCAGTCTCGATAAGACTTCGACTAGAGATATTTAATGATTAAACCGTTCATAGATTAATATTGTCTCATATCTTATTAATCTGATTTAACCATATGGACTTTTATCATTAATATATATATCCAAGTAATTTTATTACAATAATGATAAAATAGCAATGTTCTTTTGTCACATAGATAATTTGTACAAAAACACAATGTTCTTTACAAATAGTGATGTTATGGGTCATAATTGTCCAACAGTCACTAGAGGGTCTGAGTCCACTAGAGTGTGTATAGAGTTTTAACATTGTCAAAGTCAAAGTGATAGTTGTATGTCATGTACTGTATTGAATGAGTTATTAAAATTTGCTAATATATTATTATCAAAGTTGTGACATGTAGTACACTTTATGAGTATTTAAGATGCATTTCATGTCGTTGAATTGGGGCAAAAGTCCTTATGCATGAGTCTTTATGAGAGATAAGGATAGTAAAGTCAGAAGTCAGAGGCTTAGGGGAATAGTACGGCTTATTCCCTACCGGTAACATCTCTCAGATCATGGATGTTACAATTAATCACTTCTCTTTACGTCTTTCATTTTACTAGCTCACAGATCTAGGTTTTAGAATTCCGGAACTTCCACAACTTTTATGATAGCTTGGGTTTATTGGAAACTCCATTTACTAATCCTGATCTTTATTTCTCTTCTTTTTCTGAGTATTTTCGCTATTCGGTTGAAACTTTGCAATCTATAAGAGATGCTTATGACTATTAGGTCTATCTGGTGGAGTTTCTGTTGGAGAAGGAATCTTTGTAGGAAAAAAGAAATTTTACTCAGGTTTACTTAACATTTTACTCTTGTTCAGGCTTACTATATGCTCTTTACTACCACAAGTTCCGGTGTTTTCTTTATCATCTTTTTATGTACCACTATTTTTTTACTACCTTTGATTACTTAGATCATCTGTACCTTATCCTTTTACTTTTCTTATAGATTTTTCTTTATTATCTGCTTCTGTATCTTTCCCACTTACTGTCTCTGGTTACTCGAACATTTAGGTATCTTTCCTATTTTTCTTTCTAGATTTCTCTTTCTTTTTCTACTTTCTTGGGTGGGTATCCTTAGAACTTTGCTATTTCTTTATGTCTCTTTACTTTTGTCTCTGGCTGTTTAAGCTTCTATGAATCTTTTCTACCTTTCTTATAGCTTCCTATTCCCACTCCACTAAGTAACTATCCTTAGTACTCGTGTTTCCTAGGTTCGTAGCTTGACTTAATCTTGCATTAATAATTCTGAATAATCATGGAATGATTTGTAACTAGAGTAAGAATTATGATTACTTATTGTGAAACAACTTTGGTAGCCTTGGGAATACTTACTAACCTGTCTATGGAGCTTGATGACGTACTCGAGGATTAGATATTGGAGAGGTAGTGCCTCGCATATTAGTATCTCCGGCATATTACGTATGCAAGACCCCAACACTCTGCCCAATACAGTCACCGACTCCCTAGACCATGCTCTGATACCATCTTTGTAACATCCCCGATCTGAGAGATGTTACCGGCAGGGAATAGGCAGTACTATTCCCCTGAGCCTCTGACTTCTGACATATGCTACTCTTATCTCACATAAAAACTCATGCATATGACCATTTCCCAACTCATCAATCATGAATGCTTAACACTTTTAATATTAAATACTCTATTTTAATACATATTACAACTCTGACAATGATTACTAAAATACAATATATGAGAAATCCTTACTATACAAGATATATGTTACATGTCACTTCCTGACTCTAACTGAACTGGACTTTGTTTCTAACTTGACCTGGTGGACTCCATACCCTAGTGACTGCTATCAGTATCCATCCTCCCGAGCTCGTCCTCCAAGAACTTGCAAAATAAAACAATGGGAGTGGGGGAGGGTTAGATCGTTTGAACGATCTAAGTGAGTGGACAATTTATAAATAAATACTAAAACGCTTTTGAAAACACATGGTTCTAAAATACAACTTATCTTAAATTTATCTTTTCTGAAAATCTCTTTTTATAACTGAAAACAACTCTTTCTTTCTGAAAAACCTTTCTAAAATCAGTATTTCTGGAAATCTCTTTTAAACTGTTTTTTCTGAAAACTTATTTCTAGAAAATCTTTCCCTGGAACTTTTTTCTGAAAACTGTATTTGAAAACTGTTTCTAAAAACTGGTCTCTGTCTCTGAAAACCTGAAGTATGGGGGCTTACGTATTGCCGTCCCTCATACGCCTAACTAGAGGCAATAATGCAAATCCATGACTTTGGGGCGTTGCGTATCGCCGTCCCCCAAAACATGTCACTTTTGTCCCTGAAACTAGTGGTCTTGAGGCGTTACGTATCGCCGTCCCCCAAGCCACTGAACTAGAACTGGGGGTGCGGATCTATGCTACCCTCCAAGCTCTAAAACTAGGATCTATGAGCATCTATCATCCCTAGTCCTGAACTAGGATTTGGGGGCGTTACGTATCACCGTCCCCCCCAGTCCTCTACATGTGCACATGTCATCAGTCTATTCCATGTCTGTATCTAGTTACATACTGAGGTGGGTTTTCCCCCATGCCTCGAAAACCATGAAATCAAACATGAAAAATATTTATTTCTCAAACATAACTTAAAACATAACCTTTCATGAAATAACTGTAATAAAAAAATCAACTAACGCCCTAAAGCATAAAAATAAGTCTGATATGTAAAATACATCATAAAAGTCAACTTTAGAGAAGAGTGTCCACTCATAGATTTGGAGTTCCGCTAACATAACGTCAATTTGCCGAAGATTTTATGGTTCCTGCGATAACCCCTAGTTGATAACTTTGATTAGAAAATAAATCGTGGAGTGCATTACAGAATTAAACTAAATTTATCGATTTAAATACTGGCTATCGCTTTCAGGCATAACATACGTATATTATGGTGTATTGTATGTAAACAAGTTGATACGAGACCCTTAGGGTGGCGTCTAACATGCTAGGGTGAAACTGGGATGAAATAAAACTGATTTGGGAATGTTTTGGGTCACGCGTCGCGACGCAAAGCCTTTCGCGTCGCGACTCTCAAAATTAATGAAACGCATTCCTGCAAATTTCCAGTGCGCGTCGCGACGCAAATCCTTGCGCATCGCGACGCGTACAAACCAATAGCTATTCTGCAAAAATCCCTAGTGTGCATCACGACGCGAGCCCTTATGCATCGCGACACCGACCTGTTTTACAGAATTCTGTGCTTATTTTTCAAAGTCCATCTTGCCCCAAAAACACCATCACACTTCTATATCACAATCATTGCACAAACTAATCTATTGAACTTCAAATTCAAATGTTCTACATCAAGTTATCAACTTCAAACAATTATTTAAATCTCATTATCTATGTTTTAACTAAACCTGTATAACTTTCAAAATTTGGATACTTAACTTCAACAATCACTTTCTTTATTATCAATCATCAATATGCAATCCTTATCATGCTAACATCTCAATTCTATCATCAAGTTTTCAAAATCCAACATACCAAGTTTTGGGTCAAGTGAGTCTTACCTCATTTCTTGTTGTTTCATTCATCTTCCAAGTCTCCCATGATTGCTAAGCCTTTTTCTCTATTTCTTATTTCCTCTTCTCTATTTCTTCTTCCTCCTCCTCCTCCCCCTTCTCCTCACACTCACGTCCTTCTCATTTTCTTTACAAAATTCCCATTTTTGGGATATAGGAATAGTATCCCCTTATATACTATGGGCCATTTGAAATTTTCACTTTTGAAGAATTATGTAGAAATTTGAAGAAACTTGAAGAATTATCTAGATAGGTCGAGTTACTATTCATACGAATTTTTGATCTGTATTTTAAACCTGTTTCTGCTTCGAATTTGGAAAACTATTCAACGCCGAAGTTGTAGGTCTCGATCTTAAATTTCTAGAGATATAACATTCATAAAAATCAGAGTGCGTATGAGAAAAGTATGACCCAAATACCACGAGCTATTCGGAGTGGAACATTATACAGTTTCGTATCGAAATTTCGAGGAATTTACCGATTGTCCCCAACGTCATTCCATGAATGTATATGTGCTCCAACATAATTTATATTTTGTAACACTTATCCCATTATGTAACAGTAGTCAGGATTTCCGGTCATTACAACTCAAAAGTCCGGCTTAGAATTTTTTGCTCGGGCTTAAACAAAAAAAAACACACACACACATATATATATTTTAATATGTTTGTAGCATTTAAATTGTTAATTTATCGATGAAACTTTTGATTTATTTGTGAATTGTCTTTGCATATAGTGTGAATGTATTTTGTATTTGTATGTTCTTAATTTTTTTAATTTTTTTTTAAAAAACGGGCCGGATAAAGCCCGGGCCCGAGCCCGGCCTGGAAGACGCCCGGGCCGAACTTTTCCCGGGCCTGGGCTTTTAGTTTTCTTACACTGAGGTCCTATATAATACAAATAGAAATATTAAGTTATTATTTAAAACATAAAAAATATACGAGGACCTAAATGATATGACCCCATAATTGTTTAGCTTCCTTCTTCTGTACGTCAGAAATGGAATGATCTCAGAATTTAAGTTAAAACAGAGCACTCTGATGATAGTGAAATTGGCCTTAAAACTCTAACACAACACACCCATTTAACTGCAACATTAATGGCTACTGGTGATAACGACAAGCCTGTCGTTGTTAGGATTAAACGCAAAGCCACTAAGCCTAGGGTACATGCTTTCTGTGAGTTAGCCAAACTTTCAACTTTTCATTTTCTTTTTTTATAAAAATATTATCTTATTATTTTTTTTTTAGAAAATTAATTAGTTTTAATGTTTCAATTTTGTGTGTACTTTAGTGCTGGAAATCAATAAGAGACCACTGAAGCAGCCATTGCTGGACTTTCAGAAGCTATCTATCTCTGATTCTTCTGGCAAAGGTAAGTTTTCCTTAAAAAAATATATTGTAAATAAATGTATTTTTTTCCCTTTTTGCTTTATGAAAGAGGGGGTGGTTCGAAGTCCCTCGTCACTGACAGAGTAAATTGGGGGCGGCTGCTATCGGGCCGCCTTGGACATTGATTGTGTGTAAGATGCATGTTTTAAATTTTGATGAGGGACTTCGCCACATGCTCTAACTTTACTTGTTATACAATCTATGTAGGCCTAAATGATTGCTTAACATACAAATTTTTGAACAGTTTTGGAAATGATCTTTTTCCCAAAAATATCTATACAAATTTTTATGGGTTATAGAGGAATTTCATCTTACTTTCATGAATTTGTGGAAATTTTTACGCCCATTTTTTGACATACTGCCCATTATTTGTCTACCAGGCTAATGTTTTGTTCTTGATTTTTAGTAGATGAAATTGAGGCTAGGAAGGTATTTGTCCAGCACGTCGAGACTGTTACTACTTCTGAGGCCACTGTTGACATTGTTAAATTGTTGGTGGTCAGTATGGCTGTATATATAATGGTTCTGTGGTCATGTTTCATTTTTCTGCTTGATTTTCTGTTTCATAACCCTCTAAAAAGCGATCATTTTGTCCATTTCTTTTTGTTTTTACCTGCTAATGATATGGTCATATCAGTTGTTTAGTGCTGTTTCTTTAGCAGGCTGCTGTTGCTGATGTGCTTGAGGATAAAACAAAGAGTGAAGAACTTAGACATGCTTTTAACGAAGATAATGTGAACACTGTATCCTTGACTGAACCAGTATAGTGTAAACTTGGTGAAAGTTTTCTTATCCTCTTCTTCTGAAATATTATTTTTTTTGTTTTTCTTTAACAGGTATTGGCAAAAGATGCTTGGTTTGAACAAATATGGAGGAGCAAAAAGGAAAACGAAAAGGAAATGCATTATAAAGCATTATGTGACATGTTCCATTTTTATGATATTGTCCGTGTTGATGTTGAAGAAAGATCCAATCAAGTGCAAAAGCAAGAGTAAGTTTTGAAATCATGATATTCATCGGTCTTTATTATATCCACAAATTGAAATGATTATTTTCTATGTTTATATAGCAGAGATACATGTACAGAGGATCACATGTTGAAGCAAGGTTGTGCTTTCTACTTTCTTCATTTAATACTATAATTAACTTTATATGCATTTTGTTCTTCAGCTACAACTTTTGATTTGTTTAACATTATGCAACGAAATGAAGATTTAATAGAAGGTACTACCGTAATCAAAAAAAAAAAAAAAAAATAGAAGGTACTACCTCACTGAAAACATTTAGATTGCAGACATGCAGTGAGGGTGAAATGTTGCCCTTTCTCTAATATCAGAGATGGTGAGAAGTCGCTGTTATTGTGGAGTACTGCTTGATTAATTGCTACTTATGCGTTTATGTATTATGCAGATCATTATGTATATGACTATTATACAGTAAATAATGACATCAATGTTGATGATGAAGATGCTTCAAGATTATTTCCTCGGTAAGTGTTTGCTTATTATTTATTTGTTTAGCTTTGCCTCTTGTTTCATTCTTTTAAGTTTGATAAATTTTATTTGTTTAGGGTCCAAGTCAATGATGGGGATTTATTTCATGGGTCAGATGAGTCAGAATATAATAGTGAGGATTCTAATGGTATTACAACTCTTAGTTCTTGCTCATCCTTTTTCTCTAAAATTCATATTTCCCTTATTTGACCTTGTTAATCATTTTGCATTCTCAGCCAAGGATAATCAACAGAGTGTTTATGCAAATGAGAGCTCTTCAACTCCACCGAAACCCATAATTGAAAAGCTTGTTATTGTAAGGGTTAAACGCAAAGCCTCTCAGGCTCGGCTTGACGCTTTCTGTGAGTCAGCTTTTCTTTGATTATTTATTTTTGGGGTTTTTTTGGAATATGATTTTAAACTTGTAAAAGATAATGGGAAAGAATATATTATTCAATAGCTATTGGTTACATATTTATATACATATGCTATAGGCTAATAAGGAAAGTTAAATGCTAATAAGGAAAGTAACCTAATTAGGAATCTACACTAATTAGGTTATTACAATCTGTAACAAATCTTGCAATCTGTAACACTCCCCCTCAAGCTGGAGCATAAATGTTAATCATGCCCAGCTTGTTACAAAGATAGTCAACCCGGGCCCCATTTAAAGCTTTAGTGAGAAGATCTCCTAATTGTTCTCCTGTCTTCACGTATCCCGTGGATATCAAGCCTTGTTGTATTTTTTCTCGAACGAAATGGCAGTCGATCTCAATATGCTTAGTTCGCTCATGAAATACAGGATTCGATGCAATATGGAGGGCAGCTTGGTTATCACACCACAACTTAGCTGGCATTGTAATCTTGAGACCCACCTCAGTTAAGAGTTGATAGATCCATATAATCTCACATACAGAGTGTGCCATAGCCCGATACTCTGATTCTGCACTCGAACGTGATACAACGTTCTGCTTCTTACTCTTCCATGCAACCAAATTCCCTCCAACAAAGACACAATAGCCTGATGTAGATCTTCTGTCTATCTTTGAACCTGCCCAATCAGCATCTGAGAAGCACTCAATATGAGTGTGTCCATGATTCGTATATAAAATACCACGTCCAGGAGCCCCTTTCAAGTAACACAAAATCTGTTCTAAAGCTATCCAGTGATGAACTGTTGGTGACGACATAAATTGACTCACAATGCTAACTGAATACGCAATATCAGGACGAGTCACAGTAAGATAATTCAACTTCCCAACCAATCGCCTGTACTTCTCCGGATCTTCAAATAGTTCATCCTCCTTTGTACGTAACACATCAAGAGGTATCTGGCTACGATATGGTGTAAATTGCACATTGGGAATCATTGGAGTACTTGATGGCTTTGCCCCTAATTTTCCTGTTTCAGTCAATAAGTCAAGCACATATTTCCTCTGAGAAAGGAAAATGCCTTTGTTGCTTCTTGTAACTTCAACACCCAAGAAATACTTTAGCACCCCTAAGTCTTTAGTGTGAAACTGAGTATGAAGAAAAGACTTCAGAGATGAGATTCCCACACTATCGCTTCCAGTGTTTACAATGTCATCAACATATACAACTAGCACAATGGTCCCGCCTCTCGTTTGCCTATAAAAGACTGAATTATCAGACGTACATTTCCGCATTCCAAACTTCTCAATTGCCTGACTAAACTTGCCAAACCAAGCTCGAGGACTTTGTTTTAAACCATACAGAGACTTGTGAAGACGACAGACCTTCCCAGACTCCCCCTGAGCAACAAACCCTGGAGGTTGCTCGAGATAAACTTCCTCATGGAGATCACCGTGCAGGAAGGCATTCTTGATATCAAGTTGATGCAAAGGCCAATTATAGGTGGCTGCTAAAGAGATAAATAACCTGACAGAAGTTAATTTAGCAACAGGAGAGAAAGTGTCAGCATAATCTACACCATAAGTTTGAGCATAGCCTTTAGCAACCAGACGGCCCTTTAATCGAGCTACTGATCCATCAGGATTGACCTTAACTGTGAACACCCATTTTCATCCAATAGGTCGTTTCCCTGGAGGTAAATCAACCAAGGTCCAAGTACCATTGTCTTCCAAGGCAGTCATTTCCTCCAGCATGGCATTGCGCCATCCAGGATGAGACAAGGCTTCACGAACAGTTTTAGGAATAGTGATAGAATCAAGTGATGCAACAAAGGAATAAGAAGATGGTGACAGTTGATGATAAGACACAAAAGAGGAAACAGGATAAGTACAGTGGCGCTTACCTTTGCGGAGAGCGATAGGAAGATCATCATCGGATACATGATCAGATGTTGAAGAAGCTGGTGCAGGACATGGATCAGGAGGGTGCTGGCGTCTTGAATAGACCTGAAGAATGGGGGGCTTGGTGAGAGCAGGGTCAGAAACTGGTATGGACGAGGTGATAATGTAGATGAGCCAATCATCATCCTCCCCCTGACGGGTTGAGACAGATGGAGAGAAATACGGTGTTTCTTCCAGAAAAGTGACATCAGAAGAGATGAGGTATTTATGAAGGTCAGGACAATAACACCTATATCCTTTTTGCAGACGAGAATATCCAAGAAATACACACTTTAATGATTTGGGATCTAATTTTGTGATATGTGGACGAACGTCGCGAACAAAACAAGTGCTACCAAATATCATAGGTTCAATAGGAAACAATGATTTGGTAGGAAAGAGGATACTATAAGGAGTCTCACCACGAAGAATTGAGGAAGGCATGCGATTAATCAAAAAACATGCCGTGGAAACTGCATCAGCCCAAAATGTTTTAGGAACCTGCATTTGGAATAAAAGAGCTCTTGCTGTTGCAAGGAGATGTCTGTTCTTTCGCTCGGCTACTCCATTTTGGGACGGGGTATCGACACAAGATGTTTGGTGAAGAATCCCATTCTGAACCATATAAGTCTGAAAAGAAGCGGACAAATATTCTTTGGCATTATCACTACGTAATGTATGGACCGAAACATTAAATTGAGTTTTAACCTCAGCACAAAAAGCACAAAAATGAGTAAACACCTCTGAACGACTTTTCATTAGATATAACCAAGTCATACGCGAATAATCATCAATAAATGTTACAAAGTAATAAAACCCAGCTTTAGACAGGACTGGACAAGGACCCCAAACATCAGAATGAACTAACTCAAAAGGAAAACTGGCTCTTTTATTGACTCTTGGACTTGAACTAAGACGATGGTGTTTCGCAAACTGACACGACTCACAATCTAAGGAAGATAATCGACTGAACTGTGGACACAAGTCACACAACTTCTTAAGCAAAGGAAGAGAGGGATGCCCCAACCGACAATGCGCCTGAAATGAAATGGAGATGTAACTCCCGAGCAAGCAATAGATCTAGGTATCTGGGTGTCAAGAACGTAGAGGCCTCCTGACTCATGTCTTTTACCAATAATCTTCTTCGTCATAAGATCCTGAAATAAACAATGATCAGGAAAGAATGAGATACAACAATTAAGTGTGCGGGTAATCTGACTGACAGAAAGCAAATTAAAAGATAATTGAGGTAAATGAAGAACATGTGTTAAAGGAAGCAGTGAGGATGAATTAGCTGTGCCAGACCCAAGAATAGAAGATGAGGATCCATCCGCGAAAGTGACATTAGAAAGGGACTTATGCGATTGAAAGGTAGAAAGGAGACTAGAGTTACCTGTCATATGATCTGTGGCACCAGAATCAATAACCCATTTGGAGGAGGTGGAAACAAGACATGCACTAGATTTACCTGAATCAGCAATTGCAGTAACAGGAGTGGAGGAAGAGTTCAATGATTCTTGGTACTGAGAGAACTTGGCAAATTCATCTGCAGAGATAAGTACAGACTTCTCGGATGCATCAGTAGCGGATGCCACATGAGCTGAGTGAGCTTTCTGATATTTGTTGTGGAGTTTCCTGCAATCTTTCTTCATATGGCCTGGCTTATGACAATAACGACACACAATTCCACTTGGATTTGATGCATGGGATTCAAAAGTATTGGTTCCATCACCCCGGTGATAAGAGCGTCCAGGCTCATAATTTTGGCTCACAAGAGCACTATTATACTGAACAGGCGGAGTGCCTTCTGTGCGAAGTATTCTGCTAAATACATCATGTAAAGAGGAAATCTCAGAACTCGAGAGTATCTGAGACTTTGCAGTCTCAAGTTCAGGAGGGAGACCGGCTAGAAAGCTCATAATTGCCATTGTTCCCGTTGACTTTGTTGAACTTTCACATCAGGACTAAATGGCAGTAACATATTAAGCTCTTCATAAGTTTTCTTAAAATCCATAAAATAAGTAGTAAGAGACCGATCTTGCTTTTCTGCACGATAAAAAGCTTTGCATACTTCATAAATTCGAGAAATATTCCCTTTCCCTGAATATAAAAATTCGAGATAATCTAACAGTTCCTTGACATACTCACAATGATTAATCAAACCAATGACCTCACTATCAATAGAATTACGAATCTGCAAAAATAACCGAGCATCCTCCCGTAGCCATGTCTGTCTGGACTCATCATTAGGTGGATCATTGGTCATATGATGGTCCTTATCAATACTCCGTAAGTACAAACGAATAGTCTTACTCCAATCCATATAATTAGAGTCATGAAGCTTGTGTTCCGTAATTTTAGACATTACCGGAATCATATCAGAAACAGTTACGGCCTTTTTTTCACTCATAGTTCAACACACAAAAAGTAAATACTGAAATTGAAATAATAGATCAAGCAGAAAATGAGAAACCAGAGGCTGCAGATCGACAGGAAAGATGAATAATAGATCAAACAATGATCAGGAAATAATGAGATACAACAATTAAGTGTGCGGGTAATCTGACTGACAGAAAGCAAATTAAAAGATAATTGAGATAAATGAAGAACATGTGTTAAAGGAAGCAGTGAGGATGAATTAGCTGTGCCAGACCCAAGAATAGAAGATGAGGATCCATCCGCGAAAGTGACATTAGAAAGGGACTTATGCGATTGAAAGGTAGAAAGGATACTAGAGTTACCTGTCATATGATCTGTGGCACCAGAATCAATAACCCATTTGGAGGAGGTGGAAACAAGACATGCACTAGATTTACCTGAATCAGCAATTGCAGTAACAGGAGTGGAGGAAGAGTTCAATGATTCTTGGTACTGAGAGAACTTGGCAAATTCATCTGCAGAGATAAGTACAGACTTCTCGGATGCATCAGTAGCGGATGCCACATGAGCTAAGTGAGCTTTTTGATATTTGTTGTGGAGTTTCCTGCAATCTTTCTTCATATGGCCTGGCTTATGACAATAACGACACACAATTCCACTTGGATTTGATGCATGGGATTCAAAAGTATTGGTTCCATCATCCCAGTGATAAGAGCGTCTAGGCTCATAATTTTGGCTCACAAGAGCACTATTATACTGAACAGGCGGAGTGCCTTCTGTGCGAAGTATTCTGCTAAATATATCATGTAAAGAGGAAATCTCAGAACTCGAGAGTATCTGAGACTTTGCAGTCTCAAGTTCAGGAGGGAGACCGGCTAGAAAGCTCATAATTGCCATTTGTTCCCGTTGACTTTGTTGAACTTTCACATCAGGACTAAATGGCAGTAACATATTAAGCTCTTCATAAGTTTTCTTAAAATCCATAAAATAAGTAGTAAGAGACCGATCTTGCTTTTCTGCACGATAAAAAGCTTTGCATACTTCATAAATTCGAGAAATATTCCTTTCCCTGAATATAAAAATTCGAGATAATCTAACAGTTCCTTGACATACTCACAATGATTAATCAAACCAATGACCTCACTATCAATAGAATTACGAATCTGCAAAAATAACCGAGCATCCTCCCGTAGCCATGTCTGTCTAGACTCATCATTAGGTGGATCATTGGTCATATGATGGTCCTTATCAATACTCCGTAAGTACAAACGAATAGTCTTACTCCAATCCATATAATTAGAGTCATGAAGCTTGTGTTCCGTAATTTTAGACATTACCGGAATCATATCAGAAACAGTTACGGCCTTTTTTTCACTCATAGTTCAACACACAAAAAGTAAATACTGAAATTGAAATAATAGATCAAGCAGAAAATGAGAAACCAGAGGCTGCAGATCGACAGGAAAGATGAATAACAGAACCTGATGTGTGAGAGCGACAAAACGGAGAGGGTATGACCTCGATCAATCACAGAAAGGCCGAACTCGTGGTGGCGCTCCTCCCTAGGCCGGCGGTGACTATAGACGACTCTCCGAAGATGGTGGCCCAAACCAAAAGGGGATGAAACCCTAAACCCTAATCTGCCAAAAAGAAAAAAATGCAGACAACCCAAACTGAAAATTTTGTTTCCAGATCCAGAATCATTTACAAAAGCTCTGATACCATGTAAAAGATAATGGGAAAGAATATATTATTCAATAGCTATTGGTTACATATTTATATACATATGCTATAGGCTAATAAGGAAAGTTAAATGCTAATAAGGAAAGTAACCTAATTAGGAATCTACACTAATTAGGTTATTACAATCTGTAACAAATCTTGCAATCTGTAACAAAACTGAAGGCTTAATGGAGACTATGTTTGGGTATGGATTTGTTTTTTTCTGTTCATAGGGCTGGAAATCAATGAGAGGCCACTGAAGCGGCAACTGTTGGACTTTGAGAAGCTATCAATCTCTGATTCTTCCGGGAAAGGTCAGTTTGGCTAATTTTCAACTTCCGTTTTTTTTTTTTAAAAGTAAATTGAGAAACTGCAGATAATGTAAGTTTTAAATGTAAGCCATTAGTTTACTATGTTTTTTGTAAAACTAATTCCTTAATGTTTGCCTTAACAACAAAGTTATGAACAGCCTTGAAAGAGACTCTTTTTCTATCATGTCAACTATCTAAAAAATATTTTGGGAAATAATTATTTTTCTGTGTTTTGTTATATTGTCCAATCCAAACTAGAATTTAAACTTATTAATCAAATTCTTGGCAGCTTGTACACCCATTTTTAAAATATGGCCTTGTATTTCTCTGCCGGGCTAATGCCTTGTTCTTGATTTGTACTAGATGAAATAAAGGCTAGGAATGTATTTGTCCGGCACATGGAGACTGTTACCATTTCTGAGGACATTGTTAAATTTTCTAAGGTTAGTATGGCAATCTACATAATGTTTCCTGTGATCATATAAGTAATTTCTTGATTTTATTTTTTGTAATATCCCTGTAAAAAGTGGACATTGCATATGCAACCCTCTTAAACTGGATATTTTATATGCAGCATTTTGTTTGTTAGTTTTCCATTGTATTTTACCTATTTGGCTACTCCTGATATGATCATAACTTTTTATTTATTCTGTTCCTTTAGCAGTCTAATTTTGCGGATGTGCTTAATGGTAAAATAAAGAGTGAGGAACGTAGACGTGCCTCTAAGAAGGATAATGTGAGACTCTCTCTCTCTCCCCCCCAACAACTAAATAACGAGTGTTTTGGGATGACTCTTAAATCACTGTAATTGTGATAGGGAAAATTAGCTACTCCTTACGTCTAACATGTTTGTATCTCTGATTTAATGTCTGCAGAGACATGATCAGAATTTTTCTAAAGCCAGACAACAGCAGGAGGTATGTGGCAGGATTTAGATATATCTACTTACTTTATGAGTCTAGAACTTGCTATTTCATGATCCATACAAGGTTGTCTTTCTCCTTTGGAGACAAAGATATAGTCTAACTTTTCGATATTCTTTAATAATGTCTTGGGGGTAGTTTATTCAAATTTCTATTTGATAATATTATTGCAGAAGTCAACATTACTGGTTTATTTTCACATTAGAAACCTTTCTGCAAACTTTTTATTCATTTATTTATATCTCTAGGCTCTAGCCAACATTTTTATTCAAAATGTTATTAATATTTTCTTTATTGGTCGTGCATTTTAGAGCTTCCCTCAAAATGTAGCTTGGAATATTTATTTATGATTGTCTTCAATAGAAGATTTATTTAATATTTTTAAGTAATGGAGTACATTAATGGTGGCAATTTGAGTAACGACATGAACTTAGTCACCTTAGTTTTACATAAAGTGAGACGAATAATAATTCACTTTTTTAATAATCTTTTGTACTCATTCAAGATAACCTAATTTAAGCCACGATGTCATGTCGTAACTTATTTGTGTCCTAACCTATTTGTGACATAAATCCATTTATTTGCCATTTAAAATACAATAGATAGATTAGTCATTTTTTAATATAAATTTCTACTGTGTTCTATATTACTAATGTATTGTACATGTGCTTTTATTTTTCTTGTGCCATCATCATCATCATATATTATTTTTGGAACTTTCTTCAAATTTTAGTTTGTCAGGATCTGATATCGTTGAAGATTGCAGAAGCTAATTAATGTCTGCCAAACCATCTGTTCCACTCTTCACGTTTCCATAAGGATTTAGATGAATAAATCCACTTTATCACTGGAAATTTAGAGCAGATTACACTTTCTTTTGTCACGTGTCCACATTTATGTATTTCAGTAAATACTACAGTTTATCCTTTAGAGTTTCAGAATAATGAGCATTAATGGCAATAATAGCTAATAGAAGTGTGCAAAGAGAGGACACTTAGATTAGGAATATAAGTATTGCCTCCAAAAGTTTGGACCAAGATTACATACCAAATGCCAAATTATAATAAGGGTGACACTTTACGTACTCCAACTCTTGCAAAACGAAAAACTTGGCTCCTTGAGCGGATGAAACTTCCAATTACTTTGTGTGGAAAATAGTTGTTCTCCACCTTTCCCTGAACCTAAAATCAGTGTTACAATGGATGATTCCACTCTCTCATGTAACTTCTTTCATTGGCAGGAGTTGCATAGTCATCTTCCATCGCTATTTATCGTTGTCGTACCTTTTTTTATTTCTATGTAATTTGCTACATTTGTCGTCTTCAACCCGAACTGATCAAAACAACATATCTTGTTTCTATCTCAATTTTTCATCTTTTTTTCTGTTTTTGTATTGTCATTGGACTCACTGCTTTCTCTGTTTTTGCTTCTACAGTCCCACATTGTTTCTTTTCTTTTTGGTGCCATGTTGTTTCTTTTCTTTTTGCTCCATTCACTTTCACATTGTTAGGGCTTTCTTGATACTTACCTGTTGGGCTGAACAGCATGAATATGATAAAATTAGCCAAGGACGCGAGATTGAGGACTAGAAAGACCACAAGTTCCATTGCTCTATAAAAAAAAAAAAAATTAGAACTCGTTTTGAGCATGCTGTCAAAATAGCTATTCCTGCTGCAAAAAGCTAATGTCGGCTAAAAATACTTTTCCTCTTCCTCTTTCTCTTCTGCAGAACTTCAAATTTTATTTATTTTCCGAAAACAGGAATTGGCGAAAATTGCTCATTTTGAACAATTGTGGAGGAGCAGAAGGGCAAACAAAAAGGAAATTCATGATAAAGCATCGAGTGAAATTTGTCATTTTTATGATATTGTTCGTGTTGATGTTGAAGAAAGATCCAATGAAGTGCAAAAGCAGAAGTAAGTTTTGTCGAAATGAAATTCATTTGTTTGTGTTACATTCACAAGATGTTGAAAATGATTTACCATCTATGGTTTTATGGCAGTGATAGATCTACAGACGACCACATTTCCAAGAAAGGTTGTGATTTCTACTGTGTTTCATTTAATTGTATATATGCTTTTTTCCCCCTTTCAGCTATCACTTTTAAATAGGTAAAATCACTGAAATTCCATTTTCTGTGCAGTGATGACGAAAAGTTGATTTAATTAATATTTTAACATTCCCTCTTAATGGCTCTAAATTGACAATCTCTATTTTAACTCTTTTCTTTAATATTTGAGGGGTGGGGAGTGACTCTTATGGTTAACTACTGCTTCATGAGTTACTAATTATTCATTTTGTTTCGTTTACAGATGATTTTGTATATGACTATTATACTGCAAAATTTGACTCCAATGTTGATGATGACGATGCTTCGTTTCCATATACTCGGCAAGTGTTTAGTTATTATGTATTTATTTCACTTCATCTCTTGTTTCACCCTTAGAAGTTGATAATTCTTCTTGGTTTAGGGTCCATGTTGATGATGAGGATTTCTGTTACTGGTCTGATGAGTCAGAATATGTTAGCGAGGATTCAAATGGTATTATAACTTTTAGTCTTTGCTCATCCTTTCGCTCAAGTTCAAAACTCCCTGCCCCTATTTGAATTTTTTCATCTGTTGGTGTTATCAGCTGAAGATTGTCCACGAAAAGATTATTCAAATGAGATTTCTGATGAAGAAGAGGATTCAAATGGTACATAAAACTTGTACTTCTTGCTCATCCTTTTTTGCACTAACGTTCAAAATGCCCCTAATCCACTGTTATCGTCTTTTGGTGTCTTCAGCTGAAGACAACCCACAAAATTATCATCCAAATGAGGTATCTGATGAGGAAAAATATTCAAATGGTAAAATAACTTTTATTTCTTGCTCATCCTTTTGCTCTAAAGTTTGAAATGGCGCTGATATAACTTTCTTAATTTCTGTGTTCTCAGTTAAAGATAATCCATGGAATGATTATCCAAATGAGATGTCTGATAAGGAAGAGGATTCAAATGGTATTATGACTTTTTAGCTTCTGCTCATGCATTTGCTCCAATGATCACAATTCCCCCTATTCACTCATCCTTCAATGTTCTTAGCTGAAGATAATGCACAAGATGAGATGTCTGATGAGGAAGCAGATTTGAATAGTACAACTTTTGGTTCTTGCTCATCATTTTGTTCTCAAGTTTAAAAGCCCTTATTTGACTTTCTTTATCTTTTGATGTTCTCAGCTGAAAATAATCCAAGAGATGTTTATCCGAATGAGATGTCTGATGAGGAAGAGGAGGAGGAAGAGCCGCCACTGATGAATCAGAAGACAAGTGAGAGTAGCAGTAGAGTTTCTTCAAATGGATTTATGACTTTTAGTTCTTGCTCTTGCTCTTTTGCTTTAAAGTTCAAAATAAACCTATTTGACTTCATCTTTTGGTGTTTTCGGCTAATGATAATCCACAATGTGGTTATCCAAATAAGATGTTCGATGAGGAAGAGTATTCGCATGGTATTTTACTTTCTTTATCTTTTGATGTTCTCAGCTGAAAATAATCCAAGAGATGTTTATCCGAATGAGATGTCTGATGAGGAAGAGGAGGAGGAAGAGCCGCCACTGATGAATCAGAAGACAAGTGAGAGTAGCAGTAGAGTTTCTTCAAATGGATTTATGACTTTTAGTTCTTGCTCTTGCTCTTTTGCTTTAAAGTTCAAAATAAACCTATTTGACTTCATCTTTTGGTGTTTTCGGCTAATGATAATCCACAATGTGGTTATCCAAATAAGATGTTCGATGAGGAAGAGTATTCGCATGGTATTTTAACTTTTAGATCTTGCTCATCCTCTCTTTAATGTTCCAAAACGACATAATTTTACTTCATTTTCCTGTGTTCTCTGTTAAGATAATATAAGTAATGACTACCCATATGAGAGGTTGGATTTTAATGGTATTATAACTTTTAGTTCTTACTCATGCATTGGCTCCAAAGTTCACAGTGCCCTTAATTGACTTTCTTCATTCTTCGGTGTTCTCTTCTGAAGATAATCCAGGAAATTATTACCCATATGAGAGGGCTGATGAGGAATCAGACTTAAATGGTATTGCGACCTTTAGTTCCTGCTCATGCATTTGCTCTAAAGCTCACAATGGTCCTAATTGACTTTCTTTGTCTTCCGGTGTTCTCAGCTGAAGGTAATCCATCAAATTATTACCCATATGAGACGTCTGATGAGGAATCGGATTTGAATGAGACATTTGATGAGGAATCGGATTTGAACAAGACCTCTGATGAGGAATCAGATTTGAATGGTATTACAACCTTTAGTTCCTGCTCATGCTTTTGCTCTTAAGCTCACATGCCCCTAATTGACTTTCTTCGTCTTCCGGTGTTCTCAGTTGAAGATAATCCACGAAGTTATTATCCATATGAGCCGTCCGATGAGGAATCGGATTTGAATGGTATTACAACCTTTAGTTCCCTGCCCATGCTTTTGCTCTAAAGCTCACAATTCCCGTAATTGACTTTCTTTATCTTTTTTTATTCTCAGCTGAAGAGAATCCACAAAATGGTTTTCCATATGAGATGTCTGATGAGGAAGCAGATCTGAATCGTATTATTACTTTTAGTTGTTGCCCGTCCATTTGCTCTAAAATTGAAATTGTCCCTATTTGACTTTCTGCATCTTTTGGTGTTCTCAGCTGAAGATGGTCCACAAGACGATTATACAAATAAGATGTTTCACGAGGAACAGGAAGTAGAGGAGGAAGAGGGAGTGGAGAATCAAGTCTTCAATGAATCATACACTGAAGGTGAGAGTGATAGTATTATTGCTTCAATAGATTTAGAGCAGTTTTCTGAGGATGAAATTCATTATGATGATATTTACCATGACGATTCTCATTGTGGTTATTATGACGATTTTGACAATGATGACGGAGGAGATGATTATTATGATGACGGAGGGGATGATTACTATGATAATGGAGGAGGCTATAGTGATGATGATGATTGGTGATGTTCTTATTCACAAGTTAAGTTATGGCCATGTAAGAGTTGTGCTTCTAAAGAAATTTCAAATACTTTTAACCATGAGAAAGCTCCCAAACGGGCTCTGGTCATTTCTGCCTAGCACACTGAACTTCCATGTATCATTTTATTCGACTAATATCATCTTAGAGGTCTAGTTTATTATTAGGTTGAATTTCCAAGTGATGAGCGAGCTCTATCACCAAGTTGGTTTTGTGGTATTTACATATGAAATTAGTTAACTTGTGGTCGAATATATTGCAGGGTATGTCTGTCTTTTCCTTATAATTTATATTGAGGTCCTGAGTTTGAATTCAGGTAATGCGTTTCTTGTATGAACCTGAGACGGTCAGGGGTTTTATATGTTCCGTTTAAGTCCGGAAGATGTGGTTTGACGGTGAGATTTTCAAATTCTAGTACGTTAATATTGTTAATTTGTGTTCCTAAAACTAAACGTCACTCCATGTGGCAAAAATAAAAAATGGTAACATCTAAATGTAGTTGCAAGATACAAGCAACTAGCTAAGTTAATTTTACACTAGACTTTTTTTGGTAATCTTAAGTGGTACGATTTTTATAATATATGGATATTATAAACAATCCTTCTCTAGTGCATGAAAATAACAAACGAATGTGTAAATTCATATATTCGCTTGAGAAATTTTATGCGACCTCCGAAAATGAGAAATTTTTTATAGAAATAAATTCATAACCAATCCACTATTTAGTTGATGATAAATTTTCAATTTGATCCAATCAACCATTTTATCATTTTATGGATTGAAATCAGAATTGACACATCGGATATCCAATCCATTATTTTATATATAGGATGTCGATGCACAATTTTTTTAATTTAAGTCGATCCTCAAAGTCATGAAATACGATAACAAAATATATTCCACCAACACACATCATAAAAATATAGGGTTTTCTTTTTTTAAAAAAAAAAAAAAACTACTTATAATAAAAGAATAAGTGAAACTTAAACATTTATATTTAAAATTATTATATAAATATTATAAAAATGATAGGAATTTAAAAAAAGAAAACACACACCACCACAAGCGCCTGCAATGGGGTTTATGTTCAAATTTATTTATATTTTATTTTAAACATAAATATTTCCCAAAATATAAAATGTTTCATGTAAAAAAATATATACTATTGATTTACAAATTATAAGATTTAAAACAAGATCCATTATGGATATGTTTCTATTAAAAAAAAAAAAGAGGATAAAAATGACACTTACATTTATAAGAGAATAATGGTTTCAAACTAGTCATATTCAAATACATACCTACAACTTTTATCAATAAACTTTTATCAAATTCAAAATTACATAAGATCGAAATTAGCCCCAAAATTATTGCGTCACACATATTTCACATTGATCTCCGTCATAATCACAACCTCAGTAACATTAGTGAATGCAATTTGTGTTATGGGTATCTCAATCACATTGCTCACCTTCAGTCACATTAGTTATATCAATCATATTATCGATCATTGATCACATTGAACATAGTCACAATCGTGATCTCGGTCACATTGCCGACTCTCAGTCACATTACTTATCTCAGTCACATTACCAACTATCAGTCTAATTTGTGACCACAATTATATTTATGACTTTAATCACATTACCGACCCTCAGTCATATTAAGATGGTCATAATTATTACCTCAGTCATATTATCGATCATTAGTCACATTGAGCACAATCACAATTGTGACATCAATCACATTTGTGACTTTTTTCATATTAGTTACCTCAGTCACATTGATGATCTCCAGTCATGTTAGTTATCTCAAACACATTGCCGATCATGAGTCATATTAATCACAATCATATTTGTGACCTTAATCACATAACGACTATATTTGTTTTTACATACAGTCACAAAATGACGATTAATTAGGTGTGTGGTTGATTGTATATATTTAGTCATATTCTCAATATATATTATAAGTGGTTTCATCCACACACCAAGAAATCAAAGATGAATTAATATTTAGTATGTAATTTAAATAAAAATAAGTGTTTTCAAAACGCAGTGCCCAAAGACGAGATAATGATGTATTTGAGTTTGCTCACCCCTTATTTTTCAAAGGTTTCAAATTTACTATTCATGTGAACAGTTAACTACAAATCAATTTTTTTGGTTTTATAAGAATAAATGTAGAAAAAAATTAGTTTTTCAAAAATAGAATAAAGAAGAATAAAATATGTTTAAAGAGGAATAAAACAAATTAAAAGGTATAATTTTTCTACAAAATGTGATGGAAATAAATTTTCTTTTTTAATAAAATAAAATTCTATAAAAAAAAAATATAGATTTTAACAGTTATTAAATTCAAATTAACTAAAAATCAAAGATGACTAACAAAACATATGCATATTTGTTGAAATGAATTACTTGGTTCAAAATAAAATTAGAATACAATATTCAAACTTAAATACTATTGATGGTGGTTTTTACTCTGAGGAAGGTTTAATGGGTAGAATGAAGATTGTACTTAGCCAAAAGTGGATGATAAAGGTCCAAGAATCCGGAAGAAGATGGGGTTTTTATAGAGAGACCCCACCTAGAGGTACAAATGAGTTCTACCGAAAATAAGAGCATCGTGAAAGATGAAGTTGATGGAGTTGATGCTTGGAGTGCCAATCCGAATTGTATATTTTATTATTTATTAATAAAATAACTACATTTTTATTTCATATCTCATAATGATATTGTCATTATGCGTATTAAATTGATGTATCGATATGCTAAAAATGATATCGACCTTAGAATAGTCTTGACACTAGGTGTAAACTATTCTTAAAGTAAATATTCCTAGTCGTTGGTTTTGGAATACGATCGAATTCTTATAACCTAGAAGACTAGCACATGTCGTATATTGGAATTGGAGTTCAAATGGTTTAACGCGATGTACCATGAGTTTTGGAAACTCGTATAGACATATGGGTATTCGTTGGAGCGAATACTGAATGACTCATAGGTGATTCCTAATAGTTGGAAGTACACACCACCGTCAATAGGAATCTCCACGAGTCGAGTAGCATATGTAATCCTTTGACTATATGATATCATTGATTTTGTGTGAGATCCTCCACACTTAGATGTCATGTATGTCAAAAACCTTTCATGGTCTGGCCTCTAGATGTTCGTTGGGTGTGGACTGATGCACTCAGTAATCAAATGCGAATCAAGATATGATCTGTCGGCCCATATGTGTACCATAAGGGGTTTAGGTATCCATGTATGTAAGGTCACGATTCTTAAAGACTTTGGTCAAAGCCGATCACCTAAGGTGGATCGCATCAGTTGTAAAGAACGTGGACATGTCGACATGAGATGTGCGCCTCAGAAACTTGACGGTATATTCTATGTTTTCTAAGAACAACTCGATAACCTACGACGGAGGGATTGTTAAATATATGTGATGTCCTCGACTTTTATAGTTCAGAAAGGTCGTTTGTGTTCTTCGCGAATTCGGAGGTGGCCGAATTGCGTACATATTAGCTAGGCTTATATGACGAACGTGTCTGAACTTAGAGAGTCTCAATATGAAGTGTACTCGTTGAGCACTTGGGTAGCCGATTAATTTTGATAAAAGATAACATTCGATATTATAATTATCAACTAAGATAATCAAGTGTTATTGGATAACATTGATTATTTACTTTGACCTAATTGGATTAATTCAATAATTACACAAGGGCTTAATTGTAAAATCATAATTATCTCTACCATTTGAGGATATTATGGTAATTGTAAGTATGTAGTAATAGGTGGTTTTGGCTTGATTTAATTGGGTTAAATCAAGGTGGCAAACATTTAACTAATCCATTTTCTAATCTTTGGCTTGATTTAATTGGATTAAATCAAAGTGGGAGACAATGGAGATTAGTCACACCTAATTATAAATATTTGGACAAATTAGATTAAGCTCACTTAAAAGTTGATTACAACTTTTATTAATTAAAAATTGCATAAGTTTTGCTATGAATAGCAAGCTTTAGAAATGTTTTAATTACAAGTTCAAATACAAGCATAAACAAATTCTTGAGAGATTAACCTAAGTTAGAGAAGTGTTTAGAGAAGCTTGTGAGGTCTCTACAACATTTATTCTAAGAGAAACCAAGATTAGATTTTGAAGTGAAGCTTGGAAGCATTGGAAACAAGATTGGATCTTGAAATCAAGCTTGCACACCTTGGAGATTCTCCAACAATTTCAACAAGGAGAAGTAGATTGGATCTTGCATCAAGCTTACTAGGTAATGTTTGATCTTCTCCTAAGTTATGTTTATTTATGTATTAGATGCATGATCACATAGCTTAATGTAGAATAAGGCTAATCAATTGTGTTGTGATACTTTAGAAGTATAAACACACCATGGTTGTAATTAGGTCAAAGATGTTCATGTTGGACATGGAACAATTAATTAGAATTTGGAACTCTAGATTAAAGCTTAGAGCTATGGCTACCATTCTAGATTCACTTGACCACCTTTAGGTGGACTAGAATTGTTCATGAGACATTTCTAATTGGGATTCTAAAATGGTTTGTGTATTAGATTCAAAATTTACGCAAGTGCGTATTTAGAATAAATTTATGTTTTTGTAAAAATATTTTATATTTTGAAAAACTTGTTTTTTTTTCTATAACATGTGTTAATATTGGTTTTGAAATTAAAAATTAATTTTGAGTGTTTTTGAAGTGTTTAGAGAAGACCGGAAGTTAGCTCTGGAATTCCAGAGAGTTGTACTTATGAAAAACAATTGAAAAAAAAAATTAAATAAATAAATAAAAGAACAGCAGGCGCACAGTGCGCGTGGCACTGTAGCGCACAGTGCGCGCGCACTGTAGCGCACGTCGTGTGCGCTGTGCGCGACAATTTTATTTTCGCTCGTTCTGGAGCTTCCGGACTCCGATTTAGTCCCGATTTTTTCATATACACTCGTAATGGAATATAGTATTTTATTAAATGATTTAAAATTACATTCATACTTGATATCCATGGGTTAAACTCATTTCCGCTGCCGTGGACACCGATCCGACCATAGGGGTTCCACAACTGCCCCAACAGAAGTAAGTTGAGATACTGACCCGACCATCTGAAGGGAATTAATTTGGGGTTTCTTTAGAATGTGTGGGGACCAACCGGATGAGGACAATGTCTGTCAACCAGACCTATTTGGGAAGAGTTAGAGAAAGCTTTGATTAATATCTTCTGCCTCGATGTGTTGAGCCGAGGAATGAAGATGAGATCACAGGTCGACCAAATAAGGTCGTGTGACGTATGCCCTAAGTAGGAAGATGTGTTTCTAGAAGACTAATGATGACTGTGGAAAAGCAACGGTTCTTATTGGAAGTAGCCCCTGTCAGCCGCCATAGGCAGGTGTAATGCATGATAGCGGCAAGGCAGAGCTGTTGTAGGCCGCCAGAGACCGCCATAGGCCAGTGCAGTTATAGAGAAATATACTGATCTGATTGGCCAGATTAAGGATGGTTGAGAAGAGTTGTGGCAGCAACGATGAGTAAATGACATGAGATGACGTCACAATGAGTGAAATAGTGAATTTTGAAGCCTATAAAAAAGGATTGAAGTCTCAGATTTAAGGGTTAGTAATTTTTGCATTTCAATATTTGTAAAAGCAAGAACTCAAGAACTAGAGAAAACTAGTCAGTTACCCGACCATTTGAGAGAACTGTAACAGACGTATGTAAGACTTCATGCGTTCGATCACTTTGTGAGTTCATATACACTAATGAAAGTTTTCAAAAATTGAATATTTTTTCAAACTTTAACTTAATTTTTTAATGGACGAATGATAATTTCCTGATCTTTTTCAAAAATAATAAACTTACAAAAATTTATACAAAAACTTGTATAAAAAGAATAAAGACAAAAAAAATTGTCCATTAATGAAATTATTTTTATCATTTAATGACTTTATTTTTCATTATAGATCTGATCATAACTTTGAATATGGAATTCACAGGGATCAAATAGGAAATGATACTCTAAATCATAGAACTATAATGAAATATACGATCAACTAAGAAGAATTCTTCAACAGCGAACCATTGGAGCTATTACTAACTACATTTAAAAAATTTCCATTAATGAAAGATAAAGATGTAAATCTATTAGAAAATCAAAAATACGCATGTCGGATGAAATGGTTGTTGCTATGTGTTTAGTAAGGATGAATTGCTCTCGAAAAGGAATTCGTTGATTCTCTCTCAATTGGTTAGACCGTAGGTGCAATGATTTAATTCACAGGTAAGATCTCTAATTCAAATCCAGGATGGCCCAGTTGTGCCAAGGAAAAGAAACGGTCATGCATTTTATTATTTATTATATTAATATTTTCTTTTGATCAATCATTGAATTGAAGAATTGCTTAAAAACAACTTAAAAGGAAATCCTTTTAGCTAAAAAGGGAATCATTTTAAAGATGAACTTGTATTGCTTTTTCTTTATACGTTTTTCATGTCCGATCACGTATAAATCTTCAACATCTTTTTCTTGGCTTGTGAGAACTGATCAAAGACTTACTTGCTTTGGAAATAAAAAAAAATATATTCAAATAAAAAGAAAGGTGAAACTTTCTAGTTTGTCTAGATTCCATTTTCAAATAAAATAAAAAAATTGCACAAGTTTTTGTATAAATTTTTTTATATATAATTATAAATATCTTTTACTCAAATCTTTTAATCTTACAATTCACAGCTCAGCTGCATGCGTCTAGCAAGCACATGCTAAGAAAAGTGATACTTCCAAAAAAAATTTACAAAAATACTAAAGACAAAAAAAAAAAATTAGTCCAATAGTAATTATTTTTTAATCTTATAGGGACTTTTTTTTTTTTTTTTTTTCTATTTTAGTGTTTTTTGTACAAGATTTTATGTAATTTTTATATGAATATCATTACTCGTTTGCTAAACACCTTACCCAAAAAAAAAGCAAAAAAAATAATAATGGAATTCAATATCCAAATTAAATATTCATGCCAGATTGAACTGCCTACGCCCAACAAGTTTAATTATATTGTTTTGTTAAATACCTGCAAGTTCTAATAGAGATTATAAATAAGATGGTTGCATGACATTACCATTATCATGAAAAATGTTAACAGATTGTTAATGAACAATTATCTAAACCCGATAACATGAAAATGAAAATTTATTCTGAAAGAAAAATACAAAATGTAAACTAATTTAATGAACTGAATATGATAGAATCCTTAAATGTCACTGGTAGTGAACCTCATGAAGTACATTGGAAGGATAAAACCATGAGAGCGAGCCAATACACTACTATGTCAACACATTATGATTGGATTGTTCGTATCTCTCATACCTGTAAGTGCATCAATGGAACTAACGACCTCATCTCTGCTCCATTTCCATTAGATAGATAATACAATTTCTTCCATTTTTCCTCTGAAAATGCCTCGTGGCTTACGAGTCTTTGCCTGTCATAGACAGAAATATACATTATACAACTTAGAAGTTAGAATTACAACTGGAGTGGAAAGCTATTTTGGCGGTGCCCCAACAGATAGAAGAAAGCTTTCCACGGAAAATGAAAAATGTTAACCCATTCGATAGTATTAAACAAGAACACGTACAGTTTATAACCCAACGATAATTATTGACAAAATAGGCAAAACAAAGGGCAACCTTATGATCCATCTTAGCAAATTCATATGGACTTTTTACTCAATGACTTAACATGCATTCAGGTCCAAGTTATGAAATCAACAGCTTCAAGGAAGCCCTGTTCTTGTAGATAAAGCAGCCAAACACTTGTCAAGATTGTGATGCAGAATCCAACAACAGCAGTAATCAAACCTTTTCTGTAATCAACTTTAGACAATCCTTAAGATCAAAAAAGCAATGCCAACCTTCTCTATTTAGAATCTCATTCTAACATCTGAGAATCGACAGGAATTCAGCTGAAAGAGATTTTACCTATATAATTCTGTTAAAAAGGAATTCAGCCTCCTGAGATCCAAAACTTCACCTATATATTACTTATTACTATATTCTGTTTTCAACACACCAAAATCCCTCAACCTTTATGTTCACGGAATTCTGAACTGGGGACTATTGTCGGGCTCTACAAGCTTGGTCATCTGGAAACTCGTGGGCAGATGGCTCTAAGGGACTCATATTACTACTCAAATAAGCACATAATTTTCATTCATGGTAAAATTTCCAACGATAATGCAACCTTCTCCTGAGTTATGATTAGGTGAATCATCTAGAAAGATGCATGATTTTCCATTCATGGTGAGAAATTCGGCTGAGAATGTAAAATCTGGAAATCATGTAAATTTTTACACATACCTAAGGTAGTAATGGCAAACAGTTGCTGCTTCATTTAAACTGTAGCGAGGCAAATTAATGCGGGCATCTACTGGAACATCTGGTAAGTCCCTGCGAAGCTTCCCTACTGCTGTTGAGTGAGAGAAAGCACCCACCATCATGTCATTATGCTTCATAGACCTAAAAGCATTCACCTGCCAAGAAAAGCAAAGAATCGACATGGTTCACCACAAACAGGTACAGCACAGAGATGAGATATTTAATTGCCATTGAGAAGAAAATCTATGCATGCACAATAGCTGAGCACTAGGTTGCAGGGATACTGATATAGACACGGCCACAGATACGGACATGGGAATCGGGAAACGTTATTTTTTGTAAAATATTACGAAGCGGACACACCGAGGAAATAAATATATAACCATAAAAGTAAAAAAAAAAAATTAATAATAATACCAAAGATTGATGTTTTCCTAATTCTTCTAATTAAGTATATTAATTGTTAGTTTACCAATTAATTAAATAGCCATTTTTGGTTTTTATTGCTTGCTTCTAATTACAAAAGCTCTCTCTTTATGATCAAGAGTTCAAGACTTAATCCAATGATTGATGTTTTCCAAAAAAGTCAGAAGACTCAAAACCGAAAATGCCCCCATTCCTTGTCCTTATCTTCATGTAATCCTTATCGCTCATCTCGTTTATTCATTTAAAATATTTGTATTCCAACTCTACCTTTAAACAAATTTGCGAACTAATTTCTTTGATAAACAAAAAAACATATGTTCCTTCAAACTCCAATTCTCAATTTTCATGGCAACCCAAGCAGCCTCTTCACCCCATTATCACCATCCAAAAAAAAAAAAAGCTTGCTTGAGCTCATGGAAATCAACCTTATCATTTTCGTTCACCAATCTCAAACCCCTCACTTCTCCTTGACCTTTGATAATTTCTCGGTGACGCACATCCCACTAGGGACGGACCTGCAGTAGGCCCAAGAGGGATTCAACCCCCTGTGAGTTTTAAATATTCATTGCTTGCCCACCTAGTGCAAAGTATATATCTCTGTATCGATAGCCCAAAATGAATCTGCATGAAGTGGACAAACAACACCAAACCAATCCAAGATCAATACAAAACCATTTGACCTCCTCTTGTCTTGCAACTCCTGCGAGATCCATTAGGCTCCAAACCTATGTTGTCAAAGGCAGTAGACAGAACAAGGCATTTTGGTAGTTCAACCCGTCCAAGCACTGCCTAAGTGCAGCCTTTGACCAGTCATAACATGTAGAAATTATCTAATATTTAAGGAAATAACTTACAATACCTAAGGCGCCGCTTAAGTGCTGCAGGCGACTGTTTAAAAAACTTGCCCAAGCGCCTGCCCAAGTGAAGCCTTTGATAGCATAGCTCCAAACCCACTTCCTCGGCCATTACAAGACCTTCACTTAAAAGGGCCCTTGATTTTCTCATCAAAAATGGTCACAATAGCAGAAGTTCTTGAAGAGAAAATGAAGATGATAGCCATAGCGCTTTCTTCATAGAGAAAATACTAAATCTAGGGACATATGTAGGGTTTCTTCAGACCTCATTCTTGAAAAGCGCGAAGCTGATTTAGTTTGAGAGCCAGGGTATGAGTCCATTGATTTAAGTTGATTCTGTGAACTAATTGATAAGAACGTTGGATTTTTAATAGATTTTGAGAGGAATATTTGGTTTTTTGAAATTGGTTTTTGATTTTTGATTGGATTTGTAAGAAAAATTTTGGGCTTTCAATTGACCGAGAGAACAAATTAGAGAAATTGATAAATGGTAGGAGTCGTTTCTGTTTCACAAACACGTTTTCTTTTTAGCTTTCTGTTTCCGAAACGTTTCGGATAAGTTTCGTTTTTTTATTTTTAATTAATTACTCTGAAACGTTTTAATGTTTCTGGAACATTTCCTTTTCCAAAACATTTGGAAATGCAAAACGCAGGGCAAAGAGCATATCCGTGCACCCTAGGCTGAGCCAGATGATGAAAGATATTGAACCATGGGAACCGATGACAAGCATTTCTGTCTTAATTATATTCAAAAGTATGCTTGACACCGTGAAGTTGCCTTTTGGTAAAAGCATCTAGTCCATCTAAAGAAATTTGAATTGTCCTAAGCCTTTATAAAAAAAAAAAAAAAAAAAAAAAAAAAAAAAAAAAAAAAAAAAAAAAGCAGAGATGGAATTGTTTAATTTTTGTGCAGATAATAATGTAACAGAAAGTATTAACCTTGCAAAAAAATTTGTAGAACAGAGAAAGAATTGACGCTTACCATTGCAAGTTCTCTGGCATGTACCGGTCTGGTAGAACGAATAGTTACTGCCTCTTCATATTCACTGAACGTAAACCAGTTATTGTACTGAAGACAAGAAACAGCAATAAATGAGTGAAAGAGATACCATATAGTCATAAACATTTGGCGTAGAGCTACAGAAGTTAGAATAGGATGAGAACAAGAGAAAACTATTCAAGAAACTGAATAATAGATTAAATAAATATGAGCTAGAACTGGTGCTCACTTGATCAATTGCAATAAGGACAGGGATATCTTTCACAAGTGATAACTCTTTCCTCAAACGAACTACCACACCAACAGATGCATGAGATTGGTTGATTCCCATTTGAACCAAATCATATAGACTTGATCCTTCAGGGATTTCCTTGGAATCAATCCCTTTCAACAATCCAACACCAGCACCCTCGCCCAGTGGAATAGGATCAAGTATTTGGCACGGTATGTCTCTCAAACGAGATTCATTATAATGGACGAAGTCCTGGAGAAAAATCAACCAATAAGTAAATTCGTAGCATAGATGAATGGGAGAAAAATCTTAAAAACAATCTCTAAAAGATAAATCAAGCACGAAAGCATAAAAAGGTGGAAGGCGTATTCTCAAACTGTTTTCATCATAAAAGGTAGTGAACTGTATCAGCAACTTATTGTCACAAACTGCAATTTCATTGCAGCTATTACAAGAATAATAACAATCCATATTCATGGATGGAGCTTCTTATGCCTCTGCCCTCACCCTGTGTTGATTGTCTTGTAGGACATCAACTAGTAAACTTTCACAGAGAAACTTTGATGCTCAATATAAAACGAAATTATTTTACTCTTTCTTTCCATTATCAGCTATGTTTAGAACGTATAGAGTTACTAAGTGACTGTTAATCGTCCATGAGAATCGTGCTTCATCAAAAAGAAGAGAAAAAGAGGGATCATTGCCTTTAGGACATTTTCAGCCTGAATAGGAGTATCCCAAAGACCAGTTTGTGGGTTTTTATAAAAATATCCTCCGTGAGTCCACTCCCATCCTCTAGGGACATATAACACCAGCCAACCTTCTTCACGAGCCCAATGAACAAGCATTGCAAGAGTTATACTCTTTCCACAGCTACGAAGACCATCCAAGACAATTTGCTTCCTAACTTTTGGACCTGGAAGAAATTCGAAATCCAAAGTAAGGGCATTTTTGGGATTGAAGTGTTGTGGCTTTAAATTCACAGTTGATGTAGAATAAAATGACTGGTTGTCAAGTATAACTGTATAAGTGTCACTATGACTAGCAAACATTGACACATAAATCTTGCATTATTTCTCCAAAAACCCTTTCCAGATATACGCACCAGCAACATTTTCACTAAGAAAACCGCTCTCATTTGTATTTTACAAAGAAGTTTACTAAAACCATGTTTTGAGAAACAAAAACCAAAAGAGCCCTTAACTATTTTTAACAATCAAATCCAACACATTACAAGCAACTAAAATCTACAGAATCTCTAGTACATACTATCAAGTATCAACTCAGAAATATTTCAAGCCAATTATAAAGAAATAACTTAACATGACAATAACAAATAAATAATATACCGTTTGTTGATTGTAACGGAGGATCAACAACTCGCCTAAAATTATCGCGAAGATCCAAAAAACTTTGTCTCACAAGCAATGCATGCCTCATTGAATCTTGAAACTCTGCTAACATCCCATTCGGTAACCCCTCCGGTAACACAGCATTAAGTTCCTCCTCACTGAACACAAGCAAAACCAATCACCACATGAAACGTTTAAAAAAAATGGATTGGTAATTCCATTTTAATACCTGAATTTGAAATACGTGCAAGCGTCATTGCGCGTGAGCAAAGAAAGGGGTGTCGTTTTGGTGAAGAGGGGTTTGTAATCAAGTCCCACATCGAGGGATGGATTTCGCTCGTCTTCAGCTAAGCGGCGCGCGCGAGCCCTAGCCGACTCTATGTCGGCTGACGCGGCTGATTCCGCTTGTACGGCCATAGCGGTATCGGAGGATTTGGATTTGGATTTCTTGGTGCCATCTTTTCTGTTGTGTAATTTTCCTTTTGCTTTTGCTGATGCTGAGAAGAAGACTTGCTGATTGAGCAATGAGGATGAAGTCAAAACGGCGTCGCTTCTCTGTTTTGAGTGTGCTGCCGCTCTGGAAATGAGCCTCAACATTGCTGCGTTGGTCTGTCTGTTCCGGCCTTCCCTTTGGTTTGGGGTTTTGGGGGTTTTGTTTGTGGTGTTATTTATGTAATTCTAATTATATGTCGAGGGTGCTTTTGTAAATATGCTTTTTATTGGGCCCAGGAACATTTGGGCATGAAGTTCTCACTGAAGCTTTAAACCCAATGTAGTGAACTATCCAAAAACGATCATAAAATATTTTTAAATTTAATTGCAAATTTAACAATGCCACTTTCCCCACAGGGGTGGAGGATCTTACCTCACAATTTTCATAATACTTCAATATCCCATGAGGCCAAAAGTTTTTAAGTTATATTTTATGCTTTTCATAATTATCCTTATGATAAAATAATTTATATTTTTATATTATTATTAATTCATCACAACAATTATAAACGTAAGAATTATGGTTGGGATTTAGGATAATTTTTTTGACTGGAATAAAAAGTCGGGTCGGACTCGAGATAATTTTCATCAGAATTTTTGAGTCTCGATCGAGATTTTGGATATCAGATTAGTCAGTTTGGGATTCGAGATGGGTAAATTACCAACTCTACTGAGAGATGTAACTTAAAAAAATACTCAAATAATAAATAAATAAGGGATAAATGACTAAAATATAATTAGAATATTTTTATTATGATGATTAAACAAAATAATTTTCTATAAAAATATAAGATCTTATAATAGTTTTGTATTAAAAAAAATTACATTTTATAACTTTATTTTATATATTTTAATTAAAATAATTAATTAATGATAATGTAAAATGTTAATTGTTTTATCATTAGGGTAAATATGCAAAAGAAAAAAAATATTACTTTGAATTTTGATCTTACAATGTATTGGGATATTATGAAAATAATAGGGATAAATGATATATAATGTAAACAATAAAGTTATGTTTGGATTGATGGAATGAGATGATTTATAATGGAATGTAATTCAATGGAATGAAATGGTATGAAACAGAATGAAGTGTAATATATTATAATCTTGTTTGGGAAAAAAAATGAGAGGTTTATAATATAATGTTCCAAAATATTATTCGGTAAATAAATAATAATGAAATGTAACTAAATAGATTTTAAAGACAATTATACCATTTTATGTAATATCCCAAAATTTTTGAAATATTTTAGATGACTATCGGTTCGGACCTAAGGTTTTGGAACTGGATGATATTCGGAAAATAAGATCTTATGTGTTGGAAATTAGGTCAGAATGTCTAAAGTGAATCAAATGTTACATGATACTCACCGAATCTAACTATTAGATGATCTAAATTCTAAGGCTCACTGTTTTACCTTATATCTATTAGATGGACCAAATATTTTGTGTATTGTTGCAATTCTCTTTTTTTTTTTCCTTATGGGATTTGTTTCTTGTTTTTTTTTTTTTTTTGCCCATTTTTCTCTTTATTATAGTAACCTTCTGCTCCTTAATGCCCCAACTTTACTTTGGTATGTTGTTTTTTTATTGAAATCGTTGGGCACAATTACTGTTTTGTAGAAAAATTTGTGGAGCTTTAAGAGGTAACATTTAAAATTTAATTAAGTTTAAAAAGCCATTTAGTTATATATATTTTCCTATAAAGCATGTTTCTTAGAAACTCCATTAACATCCATACTTCTTTGGTTACACCATTTTGTGTTTGGTTTTAAACTTTTACTCACATAATATAATGTACCAACATGTAAAAATATTTGAAATGGACAAAAATTGGATATTTTGTGATAGATCGTCTAGAGTATCAAGTTGGAGTCAATGAATTTTTGGAGTTTTCAATGCTTAATTCTAAAAATCGAATGTCCATTAGATGTCCTTGGATTTGTTATTGTAATATGGAGTTTTATATCCCTACACAAGTGAAGCTTCATTTGTTTCAAAAAGTTTTTTTTTTTCCAAACATATATATATAATTTGGACTTGGCATGGTGAGTTTGGACATATTTCTCATTCTACAAATTTGCAAGACTATCCAAAAGAGTCAAAGATTTAGATGTCAAGATCAGAGTGATCTAGTTGACATGGTCCAAGATGTTTACGAGCAATGTGATAAAGATCATAGTTCTTTTACTGATATGTTTGAAGATGCTGAAAAGATATTATATATGTGTTCACAACGTTCAAATCTTTATGGTTTAATGAGACTAAATAATATGCAAGGAAGTTATGAGTGATATGATAAGGGGTTTTCTGCTTTGTTAGAAGCTCTTGCTGATATATTATCAAAACATAATAATCTACCGAAGTCAATGTATGAGGCAAAGAAGATAATGAAGGTGTTAGAAATAGATTATGAGAAAACGCATGCATGTTCAACTTGAAAATGATCTAGATGTATACCTAGCACCTTTAATAGATGACTTAAAAATCTTAGGGAAACAGGTATTGATATGTATGATGCATATAAAAATAAAAATAAAAAAAATAAAAATAAAAATTCAATCTACGGGTTGTGTTAATGTGGACAATTAGTGAATTTTCAGCATATGGAAACCTTTTCGGGTGTATTGTTAAAGGATACTATGATTGTCCAATTTATGGGATAAATACTTGTGCATGTTGGCTGCCGAATAGTATTGGAGTATTATGAAAATAATAGGGATAAATGATATATAATGTAAACATTAAAGTTATGTTTGGATTGATGAAATAAGATGATTTATAATGGAATGTAATTCAATGGAATGGAATGATATGGAACAGAATGAAGTGTAATATATTATAATCTTATTTGGGAAAAAATGAGAGGTTTATAATATAATGTTCCAAAATATTATTCAGTAGATAAATAGTAATGGAATGAAATGTAACTAAATAGATTTTAAAGACAACTGTACCATTTTATGTAATATCCTAAAATTTTCGAAATATTTTAGAAGATTTTCGGTTCAGACCTAAGGTTTTGGAACTGGATGATATTCGGAAAATAAGATCTTATGTGTTGGAAATTATGTCAGAATATTTTAAAGTGAACCAAATGTTACATGATGATGACCGAATCTAACTATTAGATGATCTAAATTCTAAGGCTCACTGTTTTACCTTATATCTAATATGGTTCTTGACTATACAGTGCCTCTAAGTCAATGTCTATAGGAGTGTTTGTTGGGTTTCTAAGGTCATCCCAAGATCAATCCAAGCATAAAATCATGTGAATACTAAAAGGAGAATAGCAGAAATATACTCACTTTGAACGGATATATGATGCGTTGATAACAAAAATTTTCACTTTGAAATGCTCCAAGCTTCTCTTTGAAGTTGATGTCCAAGCTCTAAGCTTTGAGATTGATTCCAAGCTCTTGGGAATGTTTCCCTAACACCTTGTATGATTCCTTTGAGTGTGTGCTAGCACTAGAAAAATTACAATAATTTCTTCTTGTTCTTTGATGTATTCGGCCAAGCCAAATTGGAAGAAAAAATGTTGCTTTAGGCGTGAATGAGAGAGAAGAGAAGGAAGTGAATGTTGACTTGTAATTTGATTTTCCAAAATCAAAAAATACATATACCAAAAAATCTAATATTTGGTAAAAAGTACATCACCTTATCTACTTGAGTGTATAACAGGCTTCCATCAAATCCTTCACTAACTTCCATCACCAAAAGTTAATGATTGACAATTGATGTGACTTGTGATGTGAATTGTGGACCCACTTGAATTCAAAATCCGAGTGGGCCCGCAAACACTCCTAGGCTCGGGTTCGTTAATTCTGAATTAACGAATTTTCCGTTGCGACGTAATTAAATCAAATTTAATTAAATAATAATGTATAGCAAAATTACTATTCATGTCGCTCGCGAATTAATTCTAAATTAATTCGTTCGCCCGAATTAAAATCTAATTTTAATTCCGTTATGAAATCTAATTTCATTTAATACATCAAATATATTATTTTACCGATTAATTCCAAATTAATCGTTCTCTCTATTCTAATAGTATTTTATCTCAGATAAAATCTATCCGTAATTAATCCTAGATTAATTATGTTCGAATCATACGTCATTGGTGAATCTTCGGGAAGCGACCCATGAGATCACTGGATATGTTGGCAGTAAATCCGGTCGTCGGACTATCCGAACACGTGAGTACCTCGTACTACATTCTTACCGATTTACGAGACATGGTTGGCTTCTAGCAAAGCACCGTGCCTACCCAATTCTTCAGAAATATTCTTAAAGGAATATATATAATCTTTGTCAGACGTAATATACGTAGTATTGCGTATTACGATCCTGTATCGAATGTCACATGCTAGGCCTGGGGCTGGTATAATGTCTGCCCCGTACGAAGCATATATCGGATCATAAGCAACTGGTCTCTTTAATCGGATAATCATGACCTTGTCATATTATGCCGACGGTTGCAACTCATTCGAGTACCAGCTCTGTATCCATGTGTGATCATCATCTCCATACGATTGAAGTGATACTTCCGTCTTGACATCACACCCAATACACTACGATTCTCAATAAACCCAAAAGAGGCGTACACAGAACTTGTTAAAGTCCCGGACGATCAAAACCAAAGCGTATTGATTGTCGAAAGTACTAACGATGCAAGTCTCATATTAAGACCAAATACACCTACCATGATTAGGATTCCCATAGACACATAGTCATACTACCAATGGGATTCTGATGGGTCTATCCAGAGCGAAGCTGTTTCCGTACCATCGGTAAACACAACCTCATATCACACTTGCATAAGTATCCAATACTTAAATATATGAGAACTGTGATGTTACGCTTCCATAACACGCACAAGTGCGATACTAATTGTTGGACAATTATGACCCATAGCGTCACTATTTGTACAGATCACGGTGTTATTTTACAAATTAACTATGTGACAAAGGAGATTGCACTCTTATCATTTGTGATTAGATCACCTAGATATATAAATGATGAGAGGTCCTTATGATTTGTTCCTGGACGGAGAATGATATGAGACAGTATCAGTCCACGAAGGATAAATCATTAAACATCCATAGTCAGAGCATTATCGAGATTGGACATCGATGAATGCGTAAAAGACTAGTATTACACTTGTGCGCGTTGTGAGGGCACAACATCATAGTTCTCGTATATTTGGGTATTGGATACTCATGCAAGTGTAATAGGAGGTTGTGTTTCACCGATGGTACGGGAAACAGCTTCGCTCTAGATAGACCCCCTCGGAATTCCATTGGTAGTATGACTACGTGTCTATGGAAGTCTGAAATCAGGGTAGGTGTATTTGGTCTTAACCTGAGACTTGCACCGCTAATACATACGACAATCAATATACTTTGGTTGAGGTCGTCCAGGGCTTTAACCGGTTCCTGTGTACGCCAATTCTGGGTATATCGATAATCGTAGTGTGTTGGGTGTGATGTCAAGACGGAAGTGTCACTCCAGTCATATGGAGTTGATGATCGCGCAGGGATACAGAACTGGTTTTCTATATAAGGTTGCAACCGTCGGGATAATATGACTTGGTCATGATTATCCGATTCTAAAGAGACTAGTTGCTCGTTATCCGATATATGCATCGTACGGGGCAGACACTTTACCAGCCCCAGGCTTTGCATGTGATCATCTGATACTGGACAGAAATACGCAATACTACGGTATACTACGCTTGATATAGATCATTATTCTTGTAAGGATATTTCCGGAGAATTGGGTAGGCATGGCGCTTTGCTAGAGGCCAACCTTGTCTTGTAAATCGGTATAAACGTAGTACGAGGTACTTACGTGTTCGGATAGTCCGACGACCGTATTTACTGCCAACATATCCGGGGATCTCATGGGTTGCTTCCCAAAGATTCACCGATGACGTATGACTCACACTTTAATTAATCTGGGATTAATAAGATGAGAGAGAGAATTAATCTGAGATTAATTGCGGAGATATTTTATCTGGGATAAAATATCGTTAAAGAGAGAGAACGATTAATTTGGAATTAATCGATAAATTAATATATTTGATATATTAAACGAAATTAGATTTCGACGCGGAATTGAAATTAGATTTTAATTCGGGCGAACGAATTAATTTAGAATTAATTCGTTAGCAACGTGAATAATAATTATGTTTGGCATGATTATTTAATTAAATTAGATTTAATAACGACGCAACGGAAAGTTCGTTAATTTAGAATTAGCGAACCCGAGCCCGAGATTATTTACGAGTGCATTCGCATTTCGAATTCGAGTGCAGCAAATCAAATCAAGCATCAAATTGCTAGTCGCATCTAGCGTCACATCATTCGTCAATCAAGTGATGGATGTCAATCACTTTGAGTGATTGACGCCAGTCACTATTCATTGATTGATGGGAAGTGATGTGTGAGTTGATGGAAGCTTTAAAGGCTTGACTTTTGGAAAGAGAAAATGTGTAATTAATTTTGGAAAATTAATTTGTGTATTTGATACACTTTCCTCCACCAACCAAACAACTCTTCCTCTCTCCAATTTCTCTCCTCATTCACGCCCATGGAGGGCTGAAATTGTTCACTGGTTTCTCACAAAAACCGTGAGCAAGTGAAGCAAGTGTGATGAGATTTGTGGCAAATTTCTAGAGAGCTAGCACTCCGAGATCAATGCGAAGGTGATAGGGAAGCTCACCCATGAGCCGGGAACCATTCGACGAAGCTTGGAGCTTGAAGATGATATTCAAAATCGCCCAAACCAGTAAGCAAAACTGCTCACTGCCGATCCACTGTCAATGAGCATAATTTCGTTTTTGTTGCTTGCCGCGTCGCTCAACCGCTCGATGTAAGTATTCCGCGACTTTCTCAATTTGTATTCGCATATATTTCATGGCTTGTATTCGATCCTATGGACCTAGAATCCCCAATAATGGTATCAGAGCGAGTAAAAGCATGAAATACGACTTAGGGATAAAATTTGGGTAAATGTTTTTTGAGCATGATTTGAATTAATTGGATGTTTGAGTATGCTTATAACATGTTTAATTGAAGTTTGATTGGATTAATTTCAAGAAAAATGATTTGGAACATTTTTCCCCAAAATTTCTTGCTTGGCCGAGAGTTATGCCTATTTGATCTTGGTGATTGTTTTTTTTTTTGATTCATTGGATGAGTTGGAAATCATACGGGAATGTTGATTTAATGTCGGATTGGATTTAACTGGATTGAAACAAATCAAACATAAAATTAACCTCATTGCCGAGAGTTAAAGCATGTGTAATTGGGTTTGAGTTTTGTTAAAATGTGTTGGACATGTTTTAATGTTAATGAGCATGATTAACATTAAAACATGTCCAAGCTTTCACCGATTGTAGCATAGGAATGTCATTACCAATAAATAATACATCATCAACATAAAAGACAATGAATGTCAGTGCGCTCCCACTAACCTTCTTATATACACAAGGATCATCCTCGTTTTGAACAAAATCATATTCTTTATGATCTTATCAAAACGTTGGTTCTAAGAACGCGATGCTTGCTTCAATCCATAAATAGATCGATTTAACTTGAAAACCTTGTTTGCATGTTTAGGCACGACAAAACCGTCAGGCTGTTGCATATAAACATCCTCCAAAAGGTTTCCGTTGAGGAAAACAGTTTTGACGTCCATCTGCCATATCTCGCAATCGAAATATGTAGCAATAGCAAGCATTATCCGAATGGATTTAATCATGGCAATGGGTGAAAATGTTTCGTCGTAATCGACACCGTGTCGCTGACGATACCCTTTTGCTATAAGCCTAGCTTTGTACGTTTGTACGTTGCCATCCATGTCGGTCTTCCTCTTGAAGACCCATTTGCATCCAATAGGCTTTACGCCTTCTGGTGCATCAACCAATGCCCAAACTTGGTTGGTGTACATGGAATCCATTTCGGACTTCATGGCCTTTTGCCATAAAGCGGAATCGATATCTTGTATCGCTTCCTCATACGTAGCCGGCTCGTTATCCTCAATAAGATTGATACCCACATGAGGTGAGATCATAAACCCATACCTCTCAGGTTGTTTTCTGAATCTCTCCGACCTACGCGGTTCTTGTGTATTCGAAGATTGTGGTACAGTCTCATCCCTGATGGACTGTTCATGTTCTGTTAAGGATTTTGTGCCAGGAACAATATCACTCTGATTTTCTTTGAGTTCTACTTTCCTCCCACTTATCACTGCATTTAGGAATTCCTTCTCAAGGAAAGCCAGATGTAGAGCAACAAATACTTTGTTCTCTTGTGGGTGATAGAAGTAATATCCTTTGGTTTCCCTAAGATATCCTACAAATAGGCATTTATCCGATTTGGGTTCTAGTTTGTTACCTTCCAAACGTTTGACGTATGCCCAGCAACCCCAAATCTTCAGGAATGAGAAACCCGGTTTCTTTCCTATCCATATCTCATACGGAGTCTATTGAACAGACTTTGACAGACCCTTATTCAAAGTAAGTATTGCACTGTACAATGCATATCCCCAGAAGGAAATAGGTAGCTCTGTGCGACTCATCATAGACCTTACCATGTCTAACAAAGTTCGGTTTCTCCGTTCGGACACATCATTTAATTGCGGTGTTCCGGGAGGAGTCCACTGTGAAAGAATACCATATTCTTTCAAATAATCGAGAAACTCATTGTTCAAGTATTCGCCACCACAGTCCGACCGTAATGTCTTAATACTTTTGCCGGTCTGTTTTTATACTTCGTGTCGAAACTCTTTGAATTTCTCAAAGGTTTCCGACTTGTTCTCATAAGATACACATTATCATAACGCGATGCATCATCCGTAAAGGTTACGAAGTTTTCATATCAACCTCTAGCCTGGCTAGACATTGGCCCATATACGTCACTATGAACAAAGGCTAACAGTTCGGTGGCACGTGCATCTTTATCGCTAAAAGGTGTTTTAGGTATTTTGCCTAATAAATAATATTCGCATACGTATATGAATTTGGATCAAATCCGTCCAAGTACCCAGACGACAATGCCACATATAAATTTCATCTTTTTTTACTTACGTTAAGCCTTTTGTTTGTTACATTATATGTTTGAGATTGATTTATATTCAAAATATAAAGACCATTATTTACATCAGCAGTGCAATCTCCATATCATTTTTATACATAAAACACCCAGTGTTTCTAAATACAAAAGTATACCCACATTGGGCTAACATAGATACAGAAATAATATTCCTAGTCAAACTAGGTACATAATAACAGTCTGAAAGTTAAGTACATGCCCCGAGGGCATTTCCAAAACATAAGTGCCAACGGCCAAAACGGCGACTCGTGTCCCATTTCCAACGCGTAGATCAATCTCCCCTGAAGCCAGTCTCCTGCAAATCTGCAGATCATGCACATCAGTACATATATGAGTACCACAACCAGAATCAAAAATCCAATTTTTAAAACTAATAGTAGACATGTTTATTCTATAACAAACATACTTGAAGCCGGTGCATTGCCCGCTTTGATTTCCTTCATGTGTGCCTTGTACTCATGGGAGTCACGCTTCCAGTGACCCCGCTTCCCGCACTGCAGACATACATCTTGGGATTTGTCATTAGCCTTCCTAGAAGACTTTGACGATTTGGCATTGCCCTTCCTCTTCTTCTTATTCTTTACACCTCCAATCGCCTTGGGCCAAGCCCTCGAAGACTGAGATGTTGAAGCGAAGTGCGCCTCACGCTTCTTGCCCTTCAAGAGCTCTTTTTCTACTTCGCGCAGTGTTGACATTAACTCTCTAAGAGTATGTTCTTGGTTCATCATATTGTAGTTCATAATGAACGCACTCCAGCTGTCGGGCAGAGACTGTAAGATCAAATCTATAGAAGTCTCAGCCTCGAAGACAATGCCCAGCTGTCCCAGCTGTTCTATGTCAGCAATCATCTGCGACACATGGTGCTCGACAGATGTACCCTCTGACATACGAGCGCGAAAGAGCTTCTTTTGCAACTCATATCTCTGCGATCTAAGATTAGATCGATGAAGATCATGCAACTTCGCCATCATCTCATAGAGATCTAATCCCTTGTTCTGACGACGGAATTATTGAGTCATTGCAGCAAGCATTATAGATTGAGCAGTCGAGTGTCATCGCTATGAGTCTTCCAAAGCTCTAGCTCAACTAACTGATCAGATCTGGGCTTAGGCCCAAGAGGTCTCTCTATAGTGTAGAGCAACTTCTCGGATCCCAAGACAATCCTGAGATTCATTTCACAGTCAGAAAAATTCGCGCCATTGAAGACATTATCGCTCATGACGATGTCTCTGACACTGTTCTTTCCTGTCATCTTAATTGCAATAGTCAAACTATTCAATTAATGATGTATGTGTATAATCTAACTGTTACAAGAAAATTAATAAAATATTAGTCCAACTAATAAATATTTATAATTGATGAAATAATTTGAAAGCGCGTATTTGGCAAGTATTTGAACGAAAATGAAAATTCAATACTAGCCTCCCACTATTTTTCGGCGAGCCTCTAACCCTCTGTTGAGTACTCGGGAAACCCAATTTCCTAGTGGGCTAGGATCCCGTTAAATAACATTCAACCTTGACTTTGGCTGACAAGTTGTATGATATTTAACTAGGTAGATCTCTAAGATCAATTGGATCTCATCCAATTCCTAGATCCGGTAGGTGGACCTCCAAGTCCGAAACATATATACAATATATATGCCAATATATCCAATATATTTTCCTAACCTTTTTCCTCTGAATCAACTAAGCCTTGGCTTTGGCACAACAAGCTTAATGATTCCAGTTAAGCGGGACCCATTGACTTTGGAAAGCTTCGTAATCGATGTCGAAGGACAAGAAGTGATCTTGACTTTGGCCAAAAAATCACAACTTGGACAAGACAAACAATATGGAACAAAGCCTTCATGATTCAAACACATCCGCGATAGATAAAGGTCTTGACTTTGGCCAACAAACCAGTGTCAATCTTGGATCTTGAGAAAAAATCACTCAATGGAAGGAAAACACTTAATATTTATTGAGGGTTTTCGTGTAAATTGGCAACCAATTTGTTATCTTTGATTAAGTCTCATCATACACCCTTAAGCATGCATTCTAAAAGCATAATAAGGCGCGGTAAATAAATTAATAATGATATGCGGATGGATATCTCACAAATTATTCCTAGAATAAATCACTCTATTTCCTCTCCCCGGTTAGAAATATTCTAACTTCTACCCAATTACATAATACAATAAAGAAACCTCATTAACATTGAGGGGAATTAGGTGAGAAGAGAATTACAAAGAATCGAGAGATAAGGCTGGACACGCAGGTCCAATTTAATAAATTTTAAATTTATTACAGCAATTTCCAAAACTGTCATTTCCCTTCTAATATCCATCTGATATACATTATTCATACAACATATCCATGTATTCACACAAAGCATGTTATTCAATCAATCTAATCCAATTAATTAATCTTTGAATTAAGTGATCATCTAATGTTCAAACAACGATGTGATTTGTGCGAGTCCAACTCGTTTAAGAATAAGTACTCAAAGTATGCATTCTTGAATTATATCGAACTACAATTTAAATCTAATTTAATTTGTATTCAATACTAATTCTATATTTAATTCCAAATTAAATAATTACACTTTTTAATGCGTCTTTATGACTTAGATTCTAAATCTAATCTTAATGGGTCTCAAAGCCCAATTAACATCCAATATTCATTTAATTAAAGTCCAATGAACTTTCAATTAATTTCTTAAGGCATTGACTTTGGTCAATATGGGTCAAACCCAAATACCAAGGCCCATTTAAGGAATCACCCTATTTGCCAATAAATCAATTTTGGCCTGTTAGGCCCAATTAAATGTTTAAAGGCCCATATATTATATTTGGACTTAATAGAATGGTTTAGGCCCAATTTGGATCCAATCCAATTGCCCTAAACCAACTTGGCCCAACCAAGCCCATTAGGCCCAAATACAACATTTTAGCCCAATTCCAAATTAAGCCCAATTAATTAAATTCTAATATTCCAAATTTCACAATTTAATTAATTAAAGTGTTTAGCCATAATTAATTATTTAAATCAACATTTCCAAAATACTAATTTAATCAATTAATCATGCTTTATTATAATCAATAGATGTCCAACATTATTGAAACAAAATCAAGTCATTTTCATGCTACTATGGTCACGACAATTAGGGATTTTTAAATCTGATTTTGATTTCAATCCAATTAAATCACAAATCAATATTTATCATGTCTTTAAACACATCCAATGGTCTTAAAATAAAAAATCACCATGACCTAGGGTTCATCATAATATTCTGCCAAGCCTAATAAATTGGGGAAAATTAATCCAATTAATTTTTCATCAAATTGATCATGCATAACTCTAAGTTATCAATATATAAGCATACTCAAACAAACAATTTGATCAAAACATGCTCAAATAAAAAATACCCAAATTTTAGATTAAGAACCCTAATCATATTTCATGCTCAAATAGGCTTCATGATACCATTGTTTGGTTTATAAGGTCATCCTAAGATCAATCCAAGCATAAAATCATGTGAATACTAAAAGGAGAATATCATAAATATACTCACTTTAAACGGATATAAGATGCGTTGATAACAAAATTTTTCACTTTAAAATGCTCCAAGCTTCTCTTTGAAGTTGATATCCAAGCTCCAAGCTTTGAGATTGATTCCAAGCTTTTGGGAATGTTTCCCTAACACCTTGTATGATTCCTTAGAGTGTGTGCTAGCACTACAAAAAATTGCAACAATTTCTTCTTGTTCTTTGATGTATTCGGCCAAGCCAATTGGGAGAGAAAATGTTGCTTTGGGCGTGAATGAGAGAGAAGAGAAGGAAGTGAATGTTGACTTGTAATTTGATTTTCCAAAATCAAAAAATACATATACCAAAAAATCTAATATTTGGTAAAAAGTCTATCACCTTATCTACTTGAGTGTATAACAAGCTTCCATCAAATCCTTCACTAACTTCCATCACCAAAAGTTAATGATTGACAATTGATGTGACTTGTGATGTGACTTGTGGGCCCCACTTGAATTCAAAATTTGAGTGGGCCCGTAAACACTCCTGGGCTCGGGTTCGTTAATTCCGAATTAACAAATTTTC